>JAYWIR010000058.1:600000-752643 GCA_036172245.1 Raillietiella orientalis | reverse complement strand
ATCTAAAGATATCAATATTCACGGCAGATCAAATTCCCTGCAGAAGTCACTAACAATATGAAGAAAGAGGAAAGGTTTCCGACAAATTGCAGCAGTGCTCTCTTCTTTGATCGTCTTCAACTGGATGCATTGTGTACACCTTAGATGCCAACATGATTAGACATAAGAGATCCGATCTCAGAATTCCATTCTTGCTACCAGAATTGAGTTACGAGATTTCAAAATATGAAACTGTAAAAACCGACTCTTTGACATGAGTGTACCAGTTGCATATTTCGTATCGACGACCATTCGGCAACAACTTCTTCGCCAATTTTGGTGCTATCTACAATGCCTTTTCAAAATGATGTCGTGAATTCTTTTCTAATGGTCTGCTTCATGCCTTTCATCCATAACAGAAAGTGCTTCTGTTCGCACACCACTATACGCACACCTAGGATTAGGATCATCTATGCATTTTCAAAGCTGTTTTTTCATCCTTCCATAAGCACTGCTAATCTTAACGAACTTCGTATAACGCGGTTGTCATGCGTGTGCAGAGGTTGAAATGTTGATTTGCTTGCAAGTGCTTGCTACACAACAGAACGTATTCTCGGTTTGTTAATGCCGATTGCATTTATAGTATAACCTGGTGTATGTACAGCTGCTTCGCATGAGAACAGCAAACCAAACGAAGCTTCTATATCCTCTTCTGGCATCTTCAGACGCTTCGTCTTTAACTTTTCACACCATATTCAAATGTGTTTTGAAACCTCTGATTACCACTTTTTCGTCTTTTCCATTGTCGGCAACGTCAATTTTCTTGTTTGTAAGTAAGACACCAAGGCTTTTTGCAATGGTAAACATAATTTTGAACACATGCGAAAATATGTTATTTTCTAAAATACAATTAATCTCAATCATCGCTCTTTGGATTGCAACATTGGTTTCCTTGACAACAATGTACCCCAAACTATTGACTTTTTCGCAAGCTACCATGAGACCACATGTTGCTACACTATTTTTTCCACCATGTTAATGGAGAAAATGCTGCAGTATGCTCAAGCAAGTGTAGCATTGGAACGCGTATCTTGCTGACCCTGCAACAACAAACCAAGCAATCTAAAGATATCAATATTCACGGCAGATCAAATTCTGCAGAAGTCACTAACAAAATGAAGAAAGAGGAAAGGTTTCCGACAAATTGCAGCATTGCTCTCTTCTTTGATCGTCTTCAACTGGATCCAGTGTGTACACCTTAGATGCCAACATGATTAGACATAAGAGATCCGATCTCAGAATTCCATTCTTGCTACCAGAATTGAGTTACGAGATTTCAAAATATGAAACTGTAAAAACCGACTCTTTGACATGAGTGTACCAGTTGCATATTTCGTATCGACGACCATTCAGCAACCACTGCTTCGCCAATTTTGGTGCTATCTACAATGCCTTCTAAAAATAATGTCGTGAATTCTTTTCTAATGGTCTGCTTCATGCCTTTCATCCATAACAGAAAGTGCTTCTGCTTGCACACCACTATACGCACACCTAGGATTAGGATCATCTATGCATTTTCAAAGCTGTTTTTTTATCCTTCCATAAGCACTGCTAATCTTAACGACCTTCGTATAACACGGTTGTCATGCGTGTGCAGAGGTTGAAATGTTGATTTGCTTGCAAGTGCTTGCTACACAACAGAACGTATTCTCGGTTTGTTAATGCCGATTGAATTTATAGTATAATCTGTTGTACGTACAGCTGCTTCGCATGAGAACAGCAAACCAAACGAAGCTTCTATATCCTCTTCTGGCATCTTCAGACGCTCCGTCTTTAGCTTTTCACACCATATTCAAATGTGTTTTGAAACCTCTGATTACCACTTTTTTGTCTTTTCCATTGTCGGCAACGTCAATTTTCCTGTATGTAAGTAAGACATCAAGGCTTTGACACCAAGGCTTTTTTGCAATGGTAAACATAATTTTGAACATATGCGAAAATATGTTATTTTCTAAAATACAATTAATCTCAATCATGTAATTTTTTGACGTAAACATTGGTTTCCTTGACAATGAATAAAATTTCAAAACCATTGACTTTTTCGCAAGCTACCATGAGACCACATGTTGCTACACTATTTTTTCCAATTCACATGTTAACGGAGAAAATGTATGCAGTATGAAGATGGATACTCTATTGTGGAACGCGTATCTTGCTGACCCTGCAACAACAAACCAAGCCATCTAAAGATATCAATATTCACGGCAGATCAAATTCCCTGCAGAAGTCACTAACAAAATGAAGAAAGAGGAAAGGTTTCCGACAAATTGCAGCATTGCTCTCTTCTTTGATCGTCTTCAACTGGATCCATTGTGTACACCTTAGATGCCAACATGATTAGACATAAGAGATCCGATCTCAGAATTCCATTCTTGCTACCAGAATTGAGTTACGAGATTTCAAAATCTGAAACTGTAAAAACCGACTCTTTGACATGAGTGTTCCAGTTGCATATTTCGTATCGACGACCATTAGGCAACCACTGCTTCGCCAATTTTGGTGCTATCTACAATGCCTTTTAAAAATAATGTCGTGAATTCTTTTCTAATGGTCTGCTTCATGCCTTTCATCCATAACAGAAAGTGCTTCTGTTTGCTCACCACTATACGCACACCTAGGATTAAGATCATCTATGCATTTTCAAAGCTGCTTTTTTATCCTTCCATAAGCACTGCTAATCTTAACGAACTTCGTATAACGCGGTTGTCATGCGTGTGCAGAGGTTCAAATGTTGATTTGCTTGCAAGTGCTTGCTACACAACAGAACGTATTCTCGGTTTGTTAATGCCGATTGTATTTATAGTATAATCTGTTGTATGTACAGCTGCTACGCATGAGAACAGCAAACCAAACGAAGCTTCTATATCCTCTTCTGGCATCTTCAGACGCTCCGTCTTTAACTTTTCAGACCATATTCAAATGTGTTTTGAAAACTCTGATTACCACTTTTTTGTCTTTTCCATTGTCGGCAACGTCAATTTTCTTGTATGTAAGTAAGACACCAAGGCTTTTTGCAATGGTAAACATAATTTTGAACACATGCGAAAATATGTTATTTTCTAAAATACAATTAATCTCAATCATGGCTCTTTGGATTGCAACATTGGTTTCCTTGACAATGAATAAAATTTCAAACTATTCACTTTTTCGCAAGCTATTATGAGACCACATGTTGCAACACTATTTTTTCCAATTCACATGTTAACGGAGAAAATGTATGCAGTATGCAGATGGATACTCTTTTGTGCAACGCGTATTTTGCTGACCCTGCAACAACAAACCAAGCCATCTAAAGATATCAATTTTCACGGCAGATCAAATTCCCTGCAGAAGTCACTAACAATATGAAGAAAGAGGAAAGTTCCGACAAATTGCAGCATTGCTCTCTTTGATCGTCTTCAACTGATCCATTGTGTACACCTTAGATGCCAACTTGATTAGACATAAGAGATCCGATCTCATAATTCCATTCTTGCTACCAGAATTGAGTTACGAGATTTAAAAATATGAAACTGTAAAAACCGACTCTTTGACATGAGTGTACCAGTTGCATATTTCGTATCGACGACCATTCGGCAACCACTTCTTCGCCAATTTTGGTGCTATCTACAATGCCTTTAAAAAATAATGTCCTGAATTCTTTTCTAATGGTCTGCTTCATGCCTTTCATCCATAACAGAAAGTGTTTCTGTTTGCACACCACTATACGCACACCTAGGATTAGGATCATCTATGCATTTTCAAAGCTGTTTTTTATCCTTCCATAAGCACTGCTAATCTTAACGAACTTCGTATAACGCGGTTGTCATGCGTGTGCAGTGGTTGAAATGTTGATTTGCTTGCAAGTGCTTGCTACACAACAAAACGTATTCTCGGTTTGTTAATGCCGATTGAATTTATAGTATAATCTGTTGTACGTACAGCTGCTTCGCATGAGAACAGGAAACCAAACGAAGCTTCTATATCCTCTTCTGGCATCTTCAGACGCTCCGTCCTTAACTTTTCACACCATATTCAAATGTGTTTTGAAACCTCTGATTACCACTTTTTTGTCTTTTCCATTGTCGGCAACGTCAATTTTCTTGTATGTAAGTAAGACACCAAGGCTTTTTGCAATGGTAAACATAATTTTGAACATATGCGAAATATACATTTTCTAAAATACAATTAATCTCAATCATGGCTCTTTGGATTGCAACATTGGTTTCCTTGACAATGAATAAAATTTCAAACTATTGACTTTTTCGCAAGCTACCATGAGACCACATGTTGCTACACTATTTTTTCCAATTCACATGTTAACGGAGAAACTGTATGCAGTATGAAGATGGATACTCTTTTGTGCAAAGCGTATTTTGCTGACCCTGCAACAACAAACCAAGCCATCTGAAGATATCAATTTTCACGACTGAACAAATTCAGCGCAGAAGTCACTAACAATATCAAGTAAGAGGAATGGTTTTCCACGGTTTGCAGCATTGCTCCCTGCTTTGATCATCTTCAAATGAATCCATTGGGCACAGCTTAGATGCCAACGTGATTAGACATAAGAGATAAGTTCTGAGAATTCCATCCTTGCCACCAGAATTCAGTTAAGGGATTTAAACAGTATGAAATTGTAAGAAACGCCTCCTTGAGATGAGGGTACCAGTTGCATATTTCGTATCGACGACCATTCAGTGTCTCACTGCTTCGCCAATTTTTGGTGCTATCTACAATGCCTTTTAAAATAATGTCGTGAATTCTTTCTAATGGTCTGCTTCATGCCTTTCATCCATAACAGAAAGTGCTTCTGTTTGCACACCACTATACGCACACCTAGGATTAGGATCATCTATGCATTTTCAAAGCTGTTTTTTTATCCTTCCATAAGCACTGCTAATCTTAACGAACTTCGTATAACGCGGTTGTCATGCGTGTGCAGAGGTTGAAATGTTGATTTGGTTGCAATTGCTTGCTACACAACAGAACGTATTCTCGGTTTGTTAATGCCGATTGAATTTATAGTATAATCTGCTGTATGTACAGCTGCTTCGCATAAGAACAGCAAACCAAACAAAGCTTCTATATCCTCTTCTGGCATCTTCAGACGCTCCGTCTTTAACGTTTCACACCATATTCAAATGTGTTTTGAAACCTCTGATTACCACTTTTTTGTCTTTTCCATTGTCGGCAACGTCAATTTTCTTGTATGTAAGTAAGACACCAAGGCTTTTTGCAATGGTAAACATAATTTTGAACACATGCGAAAATATGTTATTTTCTGAAATACAATTAATCTCAATCATGGCTCTTTGGATTGCAACATTGGTTTCCTTGACAATGAATAAAATTTCAAACTATTGACTTTTTCGCAAGCTATCATGAGACCACATGTTGCAACACTATTTTTTCCAATTCACATGTTAACGGAGAAACTGTATGCAGTATGAAGATGGATACTCTATTGTGGAACGCGTATCTTGCTGACCCTGCAACAACAAACCAAGCCATCTAAAGATATCAATATTCACGGCAGATCAAATTCCCTGCAGAAGTCACTAACAATATGAAGAAAGAGGAAAGGTTTCCGACAAATTGCAGCATTGCTCTCTTCTTTGATCGTCTTCAACTGGATGCATTGTGTACACCTTAGATGCCAACATGATTAGACATAAGAGATCCGATCTCAGAATTCCATTCTTGCTACCAGAATTGAGTTACGAGATTTCAAAATATGAAATTGTAAAAACCGACTCTTTGACATGAGTGTACCCGTTGCATATTTCGTATCGACGACCATTCGGCAACCACTTCTTAGCCAATTTTGGTGCTATCTACAATGCCTTTTAAAAATAATGTCGTGAATTCTTTTCTAATGGTCTGCTTCAAGCCTTTCATCCATAACAAAAGTACATCTGTTTGCATTATACGCACACCTAGGATTAGGATCATCTATGCATTTTGAAAGCTGCTTTTTTATCCTTCCATAAGCACTGCTAATCTTAACGAACTTCGTATAACGCGGTTGTCATGCGTGTGCAGTGGTTGAAATGTTGATTTGCTTGCAAGTGCTTGCTACACAACAAAACGTATTCTCGGTTTGTTAATGCCGATTGAATTTATAGTATAATCTGTTGTACGTACAGCTGCTTCGCATGAGAACAGGAAACCAAACGAAGCTTCTATATCCTCTTCTGGCATCTTCAGACGCTCCGTCCTTATTTTTTCACACCATATTCAAATGTGTTTTGAAACCTCTGATTACCACTTTTTTGTCTTTTCCATTGTCGGCAACGTCAATTTTCTTGTATGTAAGTAAGACACCAAGGCTTTTTGCAATGGTAAACATAATTTTGAACATATGCGAAAATATGTTATTTTCTAAAATACAATTAATCTCAATCATGGCTCTTTGGATTGCAACATTGGTTTCCTTGACAATGAATAAAATTTCAAACTATTGACTTTTTCGCAAGCTACCATGAGACCACATGTTGCTACACTATTTTTTCCAATTCACATGTTAACGGAGAAAATGTATGCAGTATGAAGATGGATACTCTATTGTGGAACGCGTATCTTGCTGACCCTGCAACAACAAACCAAGCCATCTAAAGATATCAATATTCACGGCAGATCAAATTCCCTGCAGAAGTCACTAACAAAATGAAGAAAGAGGAAAGGTTTCCGACAAATTGCAGCATTGCTCTCTTCTTTGATCGTCTTCAACTGGATCCATTGTGTACACCTTAGATGCCAACATGATTAGACATAAGAGATCCGATCTCAGAATTCCATTCTTGCTACCAGAATTGAGTTACGAGATTTCAAAATATGAAACTGTAAAAACCGACTCTTTGACATGAGTGTACCAGTTGCATATTTCGTATCGACGACCATTCAGCAACCACTGCTTCGCCAATTTTAATGCTATCTACAATGCCTTTTAAAAATAATGTCGTGAATTCTTTTCTAATGGTCTGCTTCATGCCTTTCATCCATAACAGAAAGTGCTTCTGTTTGCTCACCACTATACGCACACCTAGGATTAGGATCATCTATGCATTTTCAAAGCTGCTTTTTTATCCTTCCATAAGCACTGCTAATCTTAACGAACTTCGTATAACGCGGTTGTCATGCGTGTGCAGAGGTTGAAATGTTGATTTGCTTGCAAGTGCTTGCTACACAACAGAACGTATTCTCGGTTTGTTAATGCCGATTGAATTTATAGTATAATCTGTTGTACGTACAGCTGCTTCGCATGAGAACAGCAAACCAAACGAAGCTTCTATATCCTCTTCTGGCATCTTCAGACGCTCCGTACTTAAATGACCATATTCAAATGTGTTTAGAAATCTCTGGTTTCCACTTTCCTCTCTTTTCCATTGTCAGCATACGCGATTTTCTTGTATGTAAGTAAGACACCAAGGCTTTTTGCAATGGTAAACATAATTTTGAACACATGCGAAAATATGTTATTTTCTGAAATACAATTAATCTCAATCATGAGCTCTTTGACGTAACATTGGTTTCCTTGACAATGAATAAAATTTCAAACTATTGACTTTTTCGCAAGCTATCATGAGACCAAATGTTGCAACACTATTTTTTCCAATTCACATGTTAACGGAGAAACTGTATGCAGTATGAAGATGGATACTCTATTGTGGAACGCGTATCTTGCTGACCCTGCAACAACAAACCAAGCCATCTAAAGATATCAATATTCACGGCAGATCAAATTCCCTGCAGAAGTCACTAACAATATGAAGAAAGAGGAAAGGTTTCCAAAAAATTGCAGCATTGCTCTCTTCTTTGATCGTCTTCAACTGGATGCATTGTGTACACCTTAGATTCCAACATGATTAGACATAAGAGATCCGATCTCAGAATTCCATTCTTGCTACCAGAATTGAGTTACGAGATTTCAAAATATGAAATTGTAAAAACCGACTCTTTGACATGAGTGTACCCGTTGCATATTTCGTATCGACGACCATTCGGCAACCACTTCTTAGCCAATTTTGGTGCTATCTACAATGCCTTTTAAAAATAATGTCGTGAATTCTTTTCTAATGGTCTGCTTCATGCCTTTCATCCATAACAGAAAGTGCTTCTGTTTGCACACCACTATACGCACACCTAGGATTAGGATCATCTATGTATTATCAAAGCTGTTTTTTTATCCTTCCATAAGCACTGCTAATCTTAACGAACTTCGTATAACGCGGTTGTCATGCGTGTGCAGAGGTTGAAATGTTGATTTGCTTGCAAGTGCTTGCTACACAACAGAACGTATTCTCGGTTTGTTAATGCCGATTGCATTTATAGTATAACCTGTTGTATGTACAGCTGCTTCGCATGAGAACAGCAAACCAAACGAAGCTTCTATATCCTCTTCTGGCATCTTCAGACGCTTCGTCTTTAACTTTTCACACCATATTCAAATGTGTTTTGAAACCTCTGATTACCACTTTTTCGTCTTTTCCATTGTCGGCAACGTCAATTTTCTTGTTTGTAAGTAAGACACCAAGGCTTTTTGCAATGGTAAACATAATTTTGAACACATGCGAAAATATGTTATTTTCTAAAATACAATTAATCTCAATCATGGCTCTTTGGATTGCAACATTGGTTTCCTTGACAATGAATAAAATTTCAAACTATTGACTTTTTCGCAAGCTACCATGAGACCACATGTTGCTACACTATTTTTTCCAATTCACATGTTAACGGAGAAAATGTATGCAGTATGAAGATGGATACTCTATTGTGGAACGCGTATCTTGCTGACCCTGCAACAACAAACCAAGCCATCTAAAGATATCAATATTCACGGCAGATCAAATTCCCTGCAGAAGTCACTAACAAAATGAAGAAAGAGGAAAGGTTTCCGACAAATTGCAGCATTGCTCTCTTCTTTGATCGTCTTCAACTGGATCCATTGTGTACACCTTAGATGCCAACATGATTAGACATAAGAGATCCGATCTCAGAATTCCATTCTTGCTACCAGAATTGAGTTACGAGATTTCAAAATAGGAAACTGTAAAAACCGACTCTTTGACATGAGTGTACCAGTTGCATATTTCGTATCGACGACCATTCAGCAACCACTGCTTCGCCAATTTTGGTGCTATCTACAATGCCTTTTAAAAATAATGTCGTGAATTCTTTTCTAATGGTCTGCTTCATGCCTTTCATCCATAACAGAAAGTGCTTCTGTTTGCTCACCACTATACGCACACCTAGGATTAGGATCATCTATGCATTTTCAAAGCTGCTTTTTTATCCTTCCATAAGCACTGCTAATCTTAACGAACTTCGTATAACGCGGTTGTCATGCGTGTGCAGAGGTTGAAATGTTGATTTGGTTGCAATTGCTTGCTACACAACAGAACGTATTCTCGGTTTGTTAATGCCGATTGAATTTATAGTATAATCTGCTGTATGTACAGCTGCTTCGCATGAGAACAGCAAAAGAAACAAAGCTTCTATATCCTCTTCTGGCATCTTCAGACGCTCCGTCTTTAACATTTCACACCATATTCCAATGTGTTTCGAAACCTCTAATTTCCACTTTGTCGTGTTTTCGATTGTCGGCAACGTCAATTTTCTTGTATGTAAGTAAGACACCAAGGCTTTTTGCAATGGTAAACATCATTTTGAACACATGCGAAAATATGTTATTTTCTGAAATACAATTAATCTCAATCATGGCTCTTTGGATTGCAACATTGGTTTCCTTGACAATGAATAAAATTTCAAACTATTCACTTTTTCGCAAGCTATTATGAGACCACATGTTGCAACACTATTTTTTCCAATTCACATGTTTACGGAGAAAATGTATGCAGTATGCAGATGGATACTCTTTTGTGCAACGCGTATTTTGCTGACCCTGCAACAACAAACCAAGCCATCTAAAGATATCAATTTTCACGGCAGATCAAATGTCCTGCAGAAGTCACTAACAATATGAAGAAAGAGGAAAGGTTTCCGACAAATTGCAGCATTGCTCTCTTCTTTGATCGTCTTCAACTGGATCCATTGTGTACACCGTAGATGCCAACTTGATTAGACATAAGAGATCCGATCTCAGAATTCCATTCTTGCTACCAGAATTGAGTTACGAGATTTCAAAATATGAAACTGTAAAAACCGACTCTGTCACATGAGTGTACCAGTTGCATATTTCGTATCGAGGACCATTCGGCAACCACTTCTTCGCCAATTTTGGTGCTATCTACAATGCCTTTTAAAAATAATGTCGTGAATTCTTTTCTAATGGTCTGCTTCATGCCTTTCATCCATAACAGAAAGTGCTCCTGTTTGCACACCACTATACGCACACCTAGGATTAGGATCATCTATGCATTTTGAAAGCTGCTTTTTTATCCTTCCATAAGCACTGCTAATCTTAACGAACTTCGTATAACGCGGTTGTCATGCGTGTGCAGAGGTTGAAATGTTGATTTGCTTGCAAGTGCTTGCTACACAACAGAACGTATTCTCGGTTTGTAAATGCCGATTGAATTTATAGTATAATCTGTTGTACGTACAGCTGCTTCGCATGAGAACAGCAAACCAAACGAAGCTTCTATATCCTCTTCTGGCATCTTCAGACGCTCCGTCTCTAACTTTTCTCACCATATTCAAATGTGTTTTGAAACCTCTGATTACCACTTTTTTCTCTTTTCCATTGTCGCCAACGTCAATTTTTTTGTATGTAAGTAAGACACCAAGGCTTTTTGCAATGGTAAACATAATTTTGAACATATGCGAAAATATGTTATTTTCTGAAATACAATTAATCTCAATCATGGCTCTTTGGATTGCAACATTGGTTTCCTTGACAATGAATAAAATTTCAAACTATTGACTTTTTCGCAAGCTATCATGAGACCACATGTTGCAACACTATTTTTTCCAATTCACATGTTAACGGAGAAAATGTATGCAGTATAAAGATGGATACTCTATTGTGGAACGCGTATTTTGCTGACCCTGCAACAACAAACCAAGCCATCTAAAGATATCAATATTCACGGCAGATCAAATTCCCTGCAGGACTCACTAACAATATGAAGAAAGAGGAAAGGTTTCCGACAAATTGCAGCATTGCTCTCTTCTTTGATCTTCTTCAACTGGATCCATTGTGTACACCTTAGATGCCAACATGATTAGACATAAGAGATCCGATCTCAGAATTCCATTCTTGCTACCAGAATTGAGTTACGAGATTTCAAAATATGAAACTGTAAAAACCGACTCTTTGACATGAGTGTACCAGTTGCATATTTCGTATGGACGACCATTCGGCAATCACTGCTTCGCCAATTTTGGTGCTATCTACAATGCCTTTTAAAAATAATGTCGTGAATTCTTTTCTAATGGTCTGCATCATGCCTTTCATCCATAACAGAAATTGCTTTTGTTCGCACACCACTAAACGCCCACTTAGGATTAGCCTCATCTATGCATTTTAAAACCTGTTGTTATATCCTTCCATAAGCACTGCTGAACTTGGCAAACTTCGTATACCGCGGTTGTGATATGTGTGGAGAGGTTGAAATGTTGATTTGCTTGCAAGTGCTTGCTACATAACAGAACGTATTCTCGGTTTGTTAATGCCGATTGAATTTATAGTATAATCTGTTGTATGTACAGCCGCTTCGCATGAGAACAGCAAAAGTGACGAACTGTTTGAATCCTCTTCTGGCCTCTTCTGACGATTCAGCTCCAACTTTTCAAACGATTTTCCAGTGTTTTTCAATATCTTAGGTTTCGGCATTCCTGTCTCCTCCATTGTCGGCATCGGCGATTTTCTTTCACGGGAACAATATTTCAAAGCCATTTCGCCGTGTGAAACTTATTTTGAAACACGTGCAAAAGTATCTTTTGTTTCTGAAATACGATGAATCTTAATGATTGGTCTTCCGTCTGCAACATTGGTTTCCTTGACAATGAATAAAATTTCAAACTATTCATTTCTTCGCTAATAATCTAAAGACCAACTTTTCACACGCTGTTGTTTTTAGTTCACATTTTTACGGAGAAAATGTTTGCAGTATGCAAATGGATATTCTCTCGAGCAACGCGCATTTTGATGAGCCTGCAACAAGAAGCCAAGCCAACTAAAGATGTCAATTTCTTCGACAGAACAAATTACGCGCAGAGGTCTCTAACAATATGTAGGAAGAGGAATGGTTTTATACGGTTTGCAGCATTGCTCCCTGCTTCGATCATCTTGAACTGAATCCGTTTTGAAGTGCATAGGTGCCTACGTGATTAGACATAAGAGGTCTCTTCTTAGAATTATATCCTTGCTACGACAATTCTGTTTCGAAATTTCAACAGTATGAAATTGTAACAAGCGTCTTTTTGAGCTGAGTGCACCAGTTGCATATTTGGTATCGACGACCATTCGGCAACCAATGCTTCGCCAATTTTCGTCGTATCTATAATGCTTTTCAATAATGATGTCGTGATTTCTTTTGTAATGGTCTGCTTCATGGCTTTCATCCATAACAGAAATTGCTTTTGTTCGCACACCAATAAACGCCCTTTTAGGATTAGCTTCATCTATGCATTTCCAAACCTGTTGTTTTATCCTTCCATAAGCACTGCTGAACTTGGCAAACTTCGTATAACGCGGTTGTGATATGTGTGGAGAGGTTGAAATGTTGATTTGCTTGCAAGTGCTTGCTACATAACAGAACGTATTCTCGGTTTGTTAATGCCGAATGAATTTATAGTATAATCTGTTGTATGTACAGCTGCTTCGCCTGAGAACAGCAAACCAAACGAAGCTTCTATATCCTCTTCTGGCATCTTCAGACGCTCCGTCTTTAACTTTTCACACCATACTTTAATGTGTTTTGAAACCTCTTGTTACCACATTTTCGTCTTTTCCATTGTTGGCAACGTCAATTTTCTTGTATGTAAGTAAGACATCAAGGCTTTTAGCAATGGTAAACATAATTTTGAACACATGCGAGAATACCTTATTTTCTGATATACAATTAATGTCAATGATGGCTCTTTGGATTGCAACATTGGTTTCCTTAACAATGAATAAAATTTGAAACTATTGACTTTTTCGCAAGCTATCATGAGACCACTTGTTGCAACACTATTTTTTCCAATTCACATGTTAACGGAGAAAATGTATGCAGTATAAAGATGGATACTCTATTGTGGAACGCGTATTTTGCTGACCCTGCAACAACAAACCAAGCCATCTAAAGATATCAATATTCACGGCAGATCAAATTCCCTGCAGAAGTCACTAACAATATGAAGAAAGAGGAAAGGTTTCCGACAAATTGCAGCATTGCTCTCTTCTTTGATCGTCTTCAACTGGATCCATTGTGTACACCTTAGATGCCAACATGATTAGACATAAGAGATCCGATCTCAGAATTCCATTCTTGCTACCAGAATTGAGTTACGAGATTTCAAAATATGAAACTGTAAAAACCGACTCTTTGACATGAGTGTACCAGTTGCATATTTCGTATCGACGACCATTCGGCAACCACTGCTTCGCCAATTTTGGTGCTATCTACAATGCCTTTTAAAAATAATAAGGTGAGTTCTTTTCTAATGGTCTGCTTCATGCCTTTCATCCATAACAGAAAGTGCTTCTGTTTGCGCACCACTATACGCACACCTAGGATTAGGATCATCTATGCATTTTCAAAGCTGCTTTTTTATCCTTCCATAAGCACTGCTAATCTTAACGAACTTCGTATAACGCGGTTGTCATGCGTGTGCAGAGGTTGAAATGTTGATTTCCTTGGAAGAGCTCGCTACACAACAGAACGTATTCTCGGTTTGTAAATGCCGATTGAATTTATAGTATAATCTGTTGTACGTACAGCTGCTTCGCATGAGAACAGCAAACCAAACGAAGCTTCTATATCCTCTTCTGGCATCTTCAGACGCTGCGTCTTTAACTTTTCACACCATATTCAAATGTGTTTTGAAACCTTTGGTTACCACTTTTTTGTCTTTTCCATTGTCGGCAACGTCAATTTTCTTGAATGTAAGTAAGACACCAAGGCTTTTTGCAATGGTAAACATTATTTTGAACACATGCGAAAATATCTTTCGTTTCTGAAATACGGTCAACCTCAATGATGGGTCTTTGGAATGCAACATTGGTTTCCTTGACAATGAATAAAATTTCAAACTATTGACTTTTTCGCAAGCTATCATGAGACCACATGTTGCAACACTATTTTTTCCAATTCACATGTTAACGGAGAAAATGTATGCAGTATGAAGATGGATACTCTATTGTGGAACGCGTATTTTGCTGACCCTACAACAACAAACCAAGCCATCTAAAGATATCAATATTCACGGCAGATCAAATTCCCTGCAGGAGTCACTAACAATATGAAGAAAGAGGAAAGTTTTCCGACAAATTGCAGCATTGCTCTCTTCTTTGATCGTCTTCAACTGGATCCATTCTGTACACCTTAGATGCCAACATGATTAGACATAAGAGATCCGATCTCAGAATTCCATTCTTGCTACCAGAATTGAGTTACGAGATTTCAAAATATGAAACTGTAAAAACCGACTCTTTGACATGAGTGTAACAGTTGCATATTTCGTATCGACGACCATTCGGCAACCACTGCTTCTTCAATTTTGGTTCTATCTAGAATGCCTTTTAAAAATAATGTCGTGAATTCTTTTCTAATGGTCTGCTTCATGCCTTTCATCCATAACAGAAAGTGCTTCTGTTTGCACACCACTATACGCACACCTAGGATTAGGATCATCTATGCATTTTCAAAGCCGCTTTTTTATCCTTCCATAAGCACTGTTAATCTTAACGAACTTCGTATAACGCGGTTGTCATGCGTGTGCAGAGGTTGAAATGTTGATTTGCTTGCAAGTGCTCGCTACACAACAGAACGTATTCTCGGTTTGTAAATGCCGATTGAATTTATAGTATAATCTGTTGTACGTACAGCTGCTTCGCATGAGAACAGCAAACCAAACGAAGCTTCTATATCCTGTTCTGGCATCTTCAGACGCTCCGTCTTTAACTTTTCACACCATATTCAAATGTGTTTTGAAACCTCTGATTACAAATTTTTTGTCTTTTCCATTGTCGGCAACGTCAATTTTCTTGTATGTAAGTAAGACCCCAAGGCTTTTTGCAATAATAAACATAATTTTGAACATATGCGAAAATATGTTATCTTCTGAAATACAACTAATCTCAATCATGACTGTTTGGATTGCAACATTGGTTTCCTTGACAATGAATAAAATTTCCAACTATTGACTTTTTCGCAAGCTATCATGAGACCACATGTTGCAACACTATTTTTTCCAATTCACATGTTAACGGAGAAAATGTCTGCAGTATGAAGATGGATACTCTATTGTGGAACGCGTATTTTGCTGACCCTGCAACAACAAACCAAGCCATCTAAAGATATCAATATTCACGGCAGATCAAATTCCCTGCAGAAGTCACTAACAATATGAAGAAAGAGGAAAGGTTTCCGACAAATTGCAGCATTGCTCTCTTCTTTGATCATCTTCAACTGAATCTATTGTGTGCACCTTAGATTGCAACGTGATTAGACATAAGAGATCCGTTCTCAGAATTCCATTCTTGCTACCAGAATTCAGTTACGAGATTTCGAAAGTATGAAGCTGTAAGAAGCGTCTCTTTGAGATGTATCTACCAGTTGCATATTTCGTATCCACGACCATTCGGCAACCAATGCTTCGCCAATTTTCGTCGTATCTATAATGCTTTTCATTAATGATGTCGTGATTTCTTTTGTAATGGTCTGCTTCATGCCTTTCATCCATAACAGAAATTGCTTTTGTTCGCACACCACTAAACGCCCACTTAGGATTAGCCTCATCTATGCATTTCCAAACCTGTTGTTTTATCCTTCCATAAGCACTGCTGAACTTGGCAAACTTCGTATAACGCGGTTGTGATATGTGTGGAGAGGTTGAAATGGTAATTTGCTTGCAAGTGCTCGCTACACAACAGAACGTATTCTCGGTTTGTAAATGCCGATTGAATTTATAGTATAATCTGTTGTACGTACAGCTGCTTCGCATGAGAACAGCAAACCAAACGAAGCTTCCATATCCTCTTCTGGCATCTTCAGACGCTCCGTCTTGAACTTTTCTCACCATATTCAAATGTGTTTTGAAACCTCTGATTACCACTTTTTTGTCTTTTCCATTGTCGGCAACGTCAATTTTCTTTAATGTAAGTAAGACACCAAGGCTTTTTGCAATAGTAAACATAATTTCGAACATATGCGAAAATATGTTATTTTCTGAAATACAATTAATCTCAATCATGGCTCTTTGGATTGCAACATTGGTTTCGCAAGCCATCATGAGACCACATGTTGCAACACTATTTTTTCCAATTCACATGTTAACGGAGAAAATGTATGCAGTATGAAGATGGATACTCTATTGTGGAACGCGTATTTTGCTGACCCTGCAACAACAAACCAGGCCATCTAAAGATATCAATTTTCACGACAGATCAAATTTCGTGCAGGAGTCACTAACAATATGAAGAAAGAGTAAAGGTTTGCCACAAATTGCAGCATTGCTCTCTTCTTTGATCATCTTCAACCGAATCCATTGTGTGCACCTTAGATGCCAACATGATTAGACATAAGAGATCCGATCTCAGAATTCCATTCTTGCTACCAGAATTGAGTTACGAGATTTCAAAATATGAAACTGTAAAAACCGACTCTTTGACATGAGTGTAACAGTTGCATATTTCGTATCGACGACCATTCGGCAACCACTGCTTCGCCAATTTTGGTGCTATCTACAATGTCTTTTAAAAACAATAAGGTGAATTCTTTTCTAATGGTCTGGTTCATGCCTTTCATCCATAACAGAAAGTGCTTCTGTTTGCGCACCACTATACGCACACCTAGGATTAGGATCATCTATGCATTTTCAAAGCCGTTTTTTTATCCTTCCATAAGCACTGCTAATCTTAACGAACTTCGTATAACGCGGTTGTCATGCGTGTGCAGAGGTTGAAATGTTGATTTGCTTGCAAGTGCTCGCTACACAACAGAACGTATTCTCGGTTTGTAAATGCCGATTGAATTTATAGTATAATCTGTTGTACGTACAGCTGCTTCGCATGAGAACAGCAAACCAAACGAAGCTTCTATATCCTCTTCTGGCATCTTCAGACGCTCCGTCTCTAACTTTTCTCACCATATTCAAATGTGTTTTGAAACCTCTGATTACCACTTTTTTCTCTTTTCCATTGTCGCCAACGTCAATTTTTTTGTATGTAAGTAAGACACCAAGGCTTTTTGCAATGGTAAACATAATTTTGAACATATGCGAAAATATGTTATTTTCTGAAATACAATTAATCTCAATCATGGCTCTTTGGATTGCAACATTGGTTTCCTTGACAATGAATAAAATTTCAAACTATTGACTTTTTCGCAAGCTATCATGAGACCACATGTTGCAACAATATTTTTTCCAATTCACATGTTAACGGAGAAAATGTATGCAGTATAAAGATGGATACTCTATTGTGGAACGCGTATTTTGCTGACCCTGCAACAACAAACCAAGCCATCTAAAGATATCAATATTCACGGCAGATCAAATTCCCTGCAGGAGTCACTAACAATATGAAGGAAGAGGAAAGGTTTCCGACAAATTGCAGCATAGCTCTCTTCTTTGATCATCTTGAACTGAATCCAGTGTGTACAGTTTTGATGCCAACGTGATTAGACATAAGAAATCCGATCTCAGAATTCCATTCTTGCTACCAGATTTCAGTTACGAGATTTCAAAATATGAAACTGTAAGAACCGACACTTTGACATGAGTGTACCAGTTGCATATTTCGTATCCACGACCATTCGAAAACCACTGCTTCGCCAATTTTGGTGCTATCTACAATGCCTTTTAAAAATAATGTCGTGAATTCTTTTGTAATGTTCTGCTTCATGCCTTTCATCCATAACAGAAAGTGCTTCTGTTTGCACACCACTATACGCACACCTAGGATTAGGATCATCTATGCATTTTCAAAGCTGTTTTTTTATCCTTCCAAAAGCACTGCTAATCTTAACGAACTTCGTATAACGCGGTTGTCAAGCGTGTTTAGAGGTTGAAATGTTGATTTGCTTGCAAGTGCTTGCTACACAACAGAACGTATTCTCGGTTTGTTAATGCCGATTGAATTTATAGTATAATCTGTTGTATGTACAGCTGCTTCGCATGAGAACAGCAAAAGTAACGAACCGTTTGTATCCTCTTCTGGCCTCTTCTGACGATTCAGCTCCAACTTTTCAAACGATTTCCCAGTATTTTTCAATATCTTAGGTTTCCGTTTTCCTGTCTCTTCCATTGTCGGCATCGGCGATTTTCTTCTACGGGAACAATATTTGAAAGTTATTTTGCCGTGTCAAACATATTTTGAAACACGTGCAAAAGTATCTTTTGTTTCTAAAATCCGATGAATCTCAATGATTGGTCTTCCGTCTACAACATTGGTTTCCTTGACAATAAATAAAATTTCAAACTATTCATTTCTTCGCAAGCAATGTGAAGACCAACTTTTCAAACGATGTTGTTTTTAGTTCACATTCTTACGCAGAAACTGTATGCAGTATGCAAATGGATATTCTTTCAAGCAACGCGCATTTTGATGAGCCCGCAACAAGAAACCAAGCCAACTAAAGATATCAATTTTCACGGCAGATCAAATTCCCTGCAGAAGTCACTAAAAATATGAATGAAGAGGAATGGTTTTATACGGTTTGCAGCATTGCTCCCTGCTTTGATTATCTTGAACTGAACCCGTTTTGAAGTGCTTAGCTGCCTACGTGATTAGACATAAGAGGTCTCTTCTTAGAATTCCATCCTTGCTACGACAATTCAGTTTCGAAATTTCAACAGTATGAAATTGTAACAAGCGTCTCTTTGAGCTGAGTGCACCAGTTGCATATTTGGTATCGACGTCCATTCGGCAACCAATGCTTCGCCAATTTTGGTCGTATCTATAATGCTTTTCATAAATGATGTCAAGATTTTTTTTGTAATGCTCTGCTTCATGTCTTTTATCCATAACGGAAATTGCTTTTGTTCGCACACCACTAAACGCCCACTTAGGATTAGCCTCATCTATGCATTTCCATACCTGTTGTTTCATCCTTTAATAAGCACTGCTGAACTTTGCAAACCTCGAATAACGCGGTTGTGATATGTGTGGAGAGGTTGAAATGGTAATTTGCTTGCAAGTGTTTGCTAAACAACTCAACGTATTCTTCGTTGTTTAATGCCGATTGAATTTATAATTCAATCTGTTGTGAGTGCAGCTGCTTTTCATAAGAACACCAAACGAGACGAAGCTTCTATATCCTCTTCTGGCATCTTCAGATGCTCCGTCTTTAACTTTTCACACCATATTCCAATGTGTTTCGAAACCTCTGATTTCCACTTTTTTGTCTTTTTCATTGTCGGCAACGTCGATTTTCTTGTATGGGCATATTACTAATGAAGGTTTTTTGCAGTAAAACATTTGGAACACATGCGAAAATATCTTTCGTTTCTGAAATACGGTTAACCTCAATGATGGGTCTTTGGATTGCAACATTGGTTTCCTTGACAATGAATCAAATTTCAAACTATTGACTTTTTCGCAAGCTTTCATGAGACCACATGTTCCAACACTATTTTTTCCAATTCACATGTTAACGGAGAAAATGTATGCAGTATGCAGATGGATACTCTTTTGTGCAACGCGTATTTTGCTGACCCTACAACAACAAACCAGGCCATCTAAAGATATCAATTTTCACGACAGATCAAATTTCGTGCAGAAGTCACTAACAATATGAAGAAAGAGTAAAGGTTTGCCACAAATTGCAGCATTGCTCTCTTCTTTGATCATCTTCATCTGAATCCATTGTGTGCACCTTAGATGCCAACATGATTAGACATAAGAGTTCCGCTCTCAGAATCCCGTTCTTGCTTCCAGAATTCAGTTACGTGATTTCAAAAGTATGAAACTGTAAGAAGCGTCTCTTTGAGATGAATGTACCAGTTGCATATTTCGTATCCACGACCATTCGGCAACCAATGCTTCGCCAATTTTCGTCGTATCTATAATGCTTTTTATTAATGATGTCGTGATTTCTTTTGTAATGGTCTGCTTCATGCTTTTCATCCATAACAGAAATTGCTTTTGTTCGCACACCACTAAACGCCCACTTAGGATTAGCCTCATCTATGCATTTCAAAACATGTTGTTTTATCCTTCCATAAGCACTGCTGAACTTGGCAAACTTCGTATAACGCGGTTGTGATATGTGTGGAGAGGTTGAAATGTTGATTTGCTCGCAAGTGCTTTCTACACAACGGAACATATTCTAGGTTTGTTAATTCCGATTGAATTTATAATTCAATCTGTTGGGAGTGCAGCTGCTTTTCATAAGAACACCAAACAGAACAGAACAGAACGTATTCTCGGTTTGTTTATGCCGATTGAATTTATAGTATAATCTGTTGTATGTACATCTGCTTCGCATGAGAACAGCAAAAGTAACGAACCGTTTGTATCCTCCTCTGGCCTCTTCTGACGATTCAGCTCCAACTTTTCAAACGATTTTCCAGTGTTTCTCAATATCTTAGGTTTCCGCATTCCTGTTTCTTCCATTGTCGGCATCGGCGATTTTCTTCTACGGGAACAATATTTCAAATATTTTGCCGTGTCAAACATATTTTGAAACACGTGCAAAAGTATCTTTTGTTTCTGAAATACGATGAATCTCAATGATTGGTCTTCCGTCTGCAACATTCGTTTCCTTGACAATGAATAAAATTTCAAACTATTCATTTCTTCGCAAATAATCTGAAGACCAACTTTTTAAACGCTGCTGTTTTTAGTTCACATTCTTACGGAGAAAATGTATGCAGTATGCAAATGGATATTCTTTCGAGCAACGCGCATTTTGATGAGCCTGCAACAAGAAGCCAAGCCAACTAAAGATGTCAATTTCTTCGACAGAACAAATTACGCGCAGAGGTCTCTAACAATATGTAGGAAGAGGAATGGTTTTATACGGTTTGCAGCATTGCTCCCTGCTTCGATCATCTTGAACTGAATCCGTTTTGAAGTGCTTAGGTGCCTACGTGATTAGACGTAAGAGGTCTTTTCTTAGAATTCCATCCTTGCTACAACAATTCAGTTTCGAAATTTCAACAGTATGAAATTGTAACAAGCGTCTCTTTGAGCTCAGTGCACCAGTTGCATATTTGGTATCGACGTCCATTCGGCAGCCAATGTTTCGCCAATTTTGGTCGTATCTATAATGATTTTCATAAATGATGTCAAGATTGTTTTTGTAATGCTCTGTTCATATCTTTTATCCATAACGGAAATTGCTTTTGTTTGCACACCACTAAACGCCCACTTAGGATTAGTTTCATCTAAGCATTTCCATACCTGTTGTTTTATCCTTCCATAAGCACTGCCTAACTTCGCAAACTTCGTATAATGCATACGGTATGCATGTGGAGAAGTTGGAAACAGCTTTGCTGTAAGTATAAAACAAATCAACGTATTCTTCGTTGTTTTCTAATGCCGATTTGAATTTCTAATTCAATCTGTTGTGTGAAAGTGCAGCTGCTTTTCATAAGAACACCAAACGAGACGAAGCTTCTATATCCTCTTCTGGCATCTTCAGACGCTCCGTCTTCAACTTTTCACACCATGTTCCAATGTGTTTCGAAACCTCTGATTTCCACTTTTTCGTCTTTTCCATTGTCGGCAACGTCGATTTTCTTGTATGTAAGTAAGACACACAAGGTTTTTCGCAGTGGTAAACATAATTTGGAACACATGCGAAAATATCTTTCGTTTCTGAAATACGGTTAACCTCACTGATGGGTCTTTGGATTGCAACATTGGTTTCCTTGACAATGAATCAAATTTCAAACTATTGACTTTTTCGCAAGCTATCATGAGACCACATGTTACAACACTAGTTTTTCCAATTCACATGTTAACGGAGAAAATGTATGCAGTATGCAGATGGGATACTCTTTGTGCACGGGTTTGCTGACCCTACAACAACAAACCAGGCCATCTAAAGATATCAATTTTCACGGCAGATCAAATTCAAGTTTAGAAGTCACTAACAATATGAAGAAAGAGTAAAGGTTTGCCACAAATTGCAGCATTGATCTCTTCTTTGATCATCTTCAACTGAATCCATTGTGTGCACCTTAGATGCCAACATGATTAGACATAAGAGTTCCGCTCTCAGAATTCCGTTCTTGCTTCTAGAATTCAGTTACGTGATTTCAAAAGTATGAAACTGTAAGAAGCGTCTGTTTGAGATGAGTGTACCAGTTGCATATTCCGTATTGACGACCATTCTGGAGCCAATGCTCCGCCAATTTTGGTGCTATCTATAATGGTTTTCATAAATGATGTCCTTTTTTCTTTTGTAATGGTCTGCTTGATGCCTTTCATCCATAACAGAAATTGCTTTTGTTTCCACACCACTATACGCACACCTAGGATTAGGATCATCTATGCATTTTCAAACCTGTTGTTTTATCCTTCCATAAGGACTGCTTAACTTGGCAAACTTCGTATAACGCGGTTTTCATGCGTGTGCAGAGGTTGAAATGTTGATTTGCTTGCAAGTGCTTTCTACATAACGGAACATATTCTGGGTTTGTTAATTCCGATTGAATTTATAGTATAATCTGTTGTATGTACAGCTGCTTCGCATGAGAACAGCAAACGAAACGAAGTTTCTATATCCTCTACTGGCATCTTCAGACGCTCCGTCTTTAACTTTCCACACCATATTCCAGTGTGTTTCGAAACCTCTGCTTTCCACTTTTTCGTCTTTTCCATTGTCGGCAACGTCGATTTTCTTGTATTTAAGTAAGACACACAAGGCTCTTTACAGAGGTAAACCTAATTTGAAAGACATCCGAAAATATCTTTCGTTTCTGAAATACAATGAAGCTCAATAATGGCCTTGGATTGCAACATTGGTTTCCTTGACAATAAACAAAATTTCAAACTATTGGCTTTATCGCAAGTTATTATGAGACCACATGCTGCAACACTATTGTTTTCATTTCACATGTTCACGGAGAAAATCTATGCACTATGCAGATGGATACTCTTCTCTGCAACGCGTATTTTGCTGACCCGGCAAGAACAAACCAAGCCATCTAAAGATATCAATTTTCACGACAGATCAAATTCCGCGCAGAAGTCACTAACAATATGAAGGAAGAGGAAAGGTTTTCCACAAATTGCAGCATTGCGCTCCTCTTTGATCATCTTCTACTGAATCCATTGTGTACACCTTAGATTGCAACGTGATTAGACATAAGAGATCCGTTCTCAGAATTCCATTCTTGCTAGCAGAATTCAGTTACGAGATTTCGAAAGTATGAAACTGTAAGAAGCGTCTCTTTGGGATGGATGTGCCAGTTGCATATTTCGTATCCACGACCATTCGGCAACCAATGCTTCGCCAATTTTCGTCGTATCTATAATGCTTTTCATTAATGATGTCGTGATTTCTTTTGTAATGGTCTGATTCATGCCTTTCATCCATAACAGAAATTGCTTTTGTTCGCACACCACTAAACGCCCACTTAGGATTAGCCTCATCTATGCATTTCCAAACCTGTTGTTTTATCCTTCCATAAGCACTGCTGAACTTGGCAAACTTCGTATAACGCGGTTGTGATATGTGTGGAGAGGTTGAAATGGTAATTTGCTTGCAAGTGTTTGCTAAACAACTCAACGTATTCTTCGTTTGTTAATGCCGATTGAATTTATAATTCAATCTGTTGTGAGTGCAGCTGCTTTTCATAAGAACACCAAACGAGACGAAGCTTCTATATCCTCTTCTGGCATCTTCAGACGCTCCGTCTTTAACTTTTCACACCATATTCCAATGTGTTTCGAAAACTCTGATTTCCACTTTTTCGTCTCTTTTCCATTGTCGGTAACGTCAATTTTCTTGTATGTAAGTAAGACACACAAGGTTTTTTGCAGTGGTAAACATAATTTGGAACACATGCGGCAACATCTTCGTTTCTGAAATACGGTTAACCTCAATGATGGGTCTTTGGATTGCAACATTGGTTTCCTTTACAATGAATCAAATTTCAAACTATTGACTTTTTCGCAAGCTATGATGAGACCACATGTTCCAACACTATTTTTTCCAATTCACATATTAACGGAGAAAATGTATGCAGTATGCAGATGGATACTCTTTTGTGCAACGCGTATTTTGCTGACCCTACAACAACAAACCAGGCCATCTAAAGATATCAATTTTCACGGCAGATCAAATTCCGTGCAGAAGTCACTAACAATATGAAGAAAGAGTAAAGGTTTGCCACAAATTGCAGCATTGCTCTCTTCTTTGATCATCTTCAACTGAATCCATTGTGTGCACCTTAGATGCCAACATGATTAGACATAAGAGTTCCGCTCTCAGAATTCCGTTCTTGCTTCGAGAATTCAGTTACGTGATTTCAAAAGTATGAAACTGTAAGAAGCGTCTCTTTCAGATCAATGTACCAGTTGCATATTTCGTATCCACGACCATTCGGCAACCAATGCTTCGCCAATTTTCGTCGTATCTATAATGCTTTTCATTAATGATGTCGTGATTTCTTTTGTAATGGTCTGCTTCATGCCTTTCATCCATAACAGAAATTGCTTTTGTTCGCACACCACTAAACGCCCACTTAGGATTAGCCTCATCTATGCATTTCAAAACCTGGTGTTTTATCCTTCCATAAGCACTGCTGAACTTGGCAAACTTCGTATAACGCGGTTGTGATATGTGTGGAGAGGTTGAAATGTTGATTTGCTTGCTAGTGCTTTCTATACAACGGAACATATTCTGGGTTTGTTAAATCCGATTGAATGAGAACAATCTGTTGTGAAATGCAGCTGCTTTTCATAAGAACACCAAACAGAACAGAACAGAAACGTATTCTCGGTTTGTTAATGCCGATTGAATTTATAGTATAAATCTTGTTGTATGTACATTCGCTCGCATGAGAACAGCAAAAGCAACGAACCGTTTGTATCGTCCTGGCCTCTTCTGACGATTCAGCTCCAACTTTTCAAACGATTTTCCAGTGTTTCTCAATATCTTAGGTTTCCGCATTCCTGTTTCTTCCATTGTCGGCATCGGCGATTTTCTTCTACGGGAACAATATTTCAAATATTTTGCCGTGTCAAACATATTTTGAAACACGTGCAAAAGTATCTTTTGTTTCTGAAATACGATGAATATCAATGATTATCCTTTGCAACATTCGTTTCCTTGACAATGAATAAAATTTCAAACTATTCATTTCTTCTGCAAATAATCTGAAGACCAACTTTTTAAACGCTGCTGTTTTTAGTTCGTATATTCTTACGGAGAAAATGTATGCAGTATGCAAATGGATATTCTTTCGAGCAACGCGCATTTTGATGAGCCTGCAACAAGAAGCCAAGCCAACTAAAGATGTCAATTTCTTCGACAGAACAAATTACGCGCAGAGGTCTCTAACAATATGTAGGAAGAGGAATGGTTTTATACGGTTTGCAGCATTGCTCCCTGCTTCGATCATCTTGAACTGAATCCGTTTTGAAGTGCTTAGGTGCCTACGTGATTAGACGTAAGAGGTCTTTTCTTAGAATTCCATCCTTGCTACAACAATTCAGTTTCGAAATTTCAACAGTATGAAATTGTAACAAGCGTCTCTTTGAGCTCAGTGCACCAGTTGCATATTTGGTATCGACGTCCATTCGGCAGCCAATGTTTCGCCAATTTTGGTCGTATCTATAATGCTTTTCATAAATGATGTCAAGATTGTTTTTGTAATGCTCTGTTCATATCTTTTATCCATAACGGAAATTGCTTTTGTTTGCACACCACTAAACGCCCACTTAGGATTAGTTTCATCTAAGCATTTCCATACCTGTTGTTTTATCCTTCCATAAGCACTGCCTAACTTCGCAAACTTCGTATAACGCGGTTGTGATATGTGTGGAGAAGTTGAAATGGTAATTTGCTTGCAAGTGTTTGCTAAACAACTCAACGTATTCTTCGTTGTTTAATGCCGATTGAATTTCTAATTCAATCTGTTGTGAGTGCAGCTGCTTTTCATAAGAACACCAAACGAGACGAAGCTTCTATATCCTCTTCTGGCATCTTCAGACGCTCCGTCTTCAACTTTTCACACCATGTTCCAATGTGTTTCGAAACCTCTGATTTCCACTTTTTCGTCTTTTCCATTGTCGGCAACGTCGATTTTCTTGTATGTAAGTAAGACACACAAGGTTTTTCGCAGTGGTAAACATAATTTGGAACACATGCGAAAATATCTTTCGTTTCTGAAATACGGTTAACCTCAATGATGGGTCTTTGGATTGCAACATTGGTTTCCTTGACAATGAATCAAATTTCAAACTATTGACTTTTTCGCAAGCTATCATGAGACCACATGTTACAACACTAGTTTTTCCAATTCACATGTTAACGGAGAAAATGTATGCAGTATGCAGATGGATACTCTTTTGTGCAACGCGTATTTTGCTGACCCTACAACAACAAACCAGGCCATCTAAAGATATCAATTTTCACGGCAGATCAAATTCCGTTTAGAAGTCACTAACAATATGAAGAAAGAGTAAAGGTTTCCCACAAATTGCAGCATTGCTCTCTTCTTTGATCATCTTCAACTGAATCCATTGTGTGCACCTTAGATGCCAACATAATTAGACATAAGAGTTCCGCTCTCAGAATTCCGTTCTTGCTTCTAGAATTCAGTTACGTGATTTCAAAAGTATGAAACTGTAAGAAGCGTCTGTTTGAGATGAGTGTACCAGTTGCATATTCCGTATTGACGACCATTCTGGAGCCAATGCTCCGCCAATTTTGGTGCTATCTATAATGGTTTTCATAAATGATGTCCTTTTTTCTTTTGTAATGGTCTGCTTGATGCCTTTCATCCATAACAGAAATTGCTTTTGTTTCCACACCACTATACGCACACCTAGGATTAGGATCATCTATGCATTTTCAAACCTGTTGTTTTATCCTTCCATAAGGACTGCTTAACTTGGCAAACTTCGTATAACGCGGTTTTCATGCGTGTGCAGAGGTTGAAATGTTGATTTGCTTGCAAGTGCTTTCTACATAACTGAACATATTCTGGGTTTGTTAATTCCGATTGAATTTATAGTATAATCTGTTGTATGTACAGCTGCTTCGCATGAGAACAGCAAACGAAACGAAGTTTCTATATCCTCTACTGGCATCTTCAGACGCTCCGTCTTTAACTTTCCACACCATATTCCAGTGTGTTTCGAAACCTCTGCTTTCCACTTTTTCGTCTTTTCCATTGTCGGCAACGTCGATTTTCTTGTATTTAAGTAAGACACACAAGGCTCTTTACAGAGGTAAACCTAATTTGAAAGACATCCGAAAATATCTTTCGTTTCTGAAATACAATGAAGCTCAATAATGGCTCTTTGGATTGCAACATTGGTTTCCTTGACAATGGATGAAATTTCAAACTATTGATTTTTTCGCAAGGTATCAGTAGACCACATGTTGCAACGCTATTGTTTTCATTTCACATGTTTACGGAGAAAATCTATGCAGTATGCAGATGGATACTCTTTTGTGCAACGCGTATTTTGCTGACCCTGCAACAACAACCCAAGCCATCTAAAGATATCAATTTTCACGACAGATCAAATTGCGCGCAGAAGTGACCAACAATATGAAGGAAGAGGAAAGGTTTTCCACAAATTGCAGCATTGCTCTCTTCTTTGATCATCTTCAACTGAATCCATTGTGTGCACCTTAGATTGCAACGTGATTAGACATAAGAGATCGGTTCTCAGAATTCCATTCTTGCTACCAGAATTCAGTTACGAGATTTCGAAAGTATGAAGCTGTAAGAAGCGTCACTTTGAGATGTATCTACCAGTTGCATATTTCGTATCCACGACCATTCGGCAACCAATGCTTCGCCAATTTTCGTCGTATCTATAATGCTTTTCATTAATGATGTCGTGATTTCTTTTGTAATGGTCTGCTTCATGCCTTTCATCCATAACAGAAATTGCTTTTGTTCGCACACCACTAAACGCCCACTTTAGATTAGCCTCATCTATGTATTTCCAAACCTGTTGTTTTATCCTTCCATAAGCACTGCTGAACTTTGCAAACCTCGAATAACGCGGTTGTGATATGTGTGGAGAGGTTGAAATGGTAATTTGCTTGCAAGTGTTTGCTAAACAACTCAACGTATTCTTCGTTGTTTAATGCCGATTGAATTTATAATTCAATCTGTTGTGAGTGCAGCTGCTTTTCATAAGAACACCAAACGAGACGAAGCTTCTATATCCTCTTCTGGCATCTTCAGATGCTCCGTCTTTAACTTTTCACACCATATTCCAATGTGTTTCGAAACCTCTGATTTCCACTTTTTTGTCTTTTTCATTGTCGGCAACGTCGATTTTCTTGTATGTAAGTAAGACACACAAGGTTTTTTGCAGTGGTAAACATAATTTGGAACACATGCGAAAATATCTTTCGTTTCTGAAATACGGTTAACCTCAATGATGGGTCTTTGGATTGCAACATTGGTTTCCTTTACAATGAATCAAATTTCAAACTATTGACTTTTTCGCAAGCTATGATGAGACCACATGTTCCAACACTATTTTTTCCAATTCACATATTAACGGAGAAAATGTATGCAGTATGCAGATGGATACTCTTTTGTGCAACGCGTATTTTGCTGACCCTACAACAACAAACCAGGCCATCTAAAGATATCAATTTTCACGGCAGATCAAATTCCGTGCAGAAGTCACTAACAATATGAAGAAAGAGTAAAGGTTTGCCACAAATTGCAGCATTGCTCTCTTCTTTGATCATCTTCAACTGAATCCATTGTGTGCACCTTAGATGCCAACATGATTAGACATAAGAGTCCAAGTTTCAGAATTCCGTTCTTGCTTCGAGAATTCAGTTACGTGATTTCAAAAGTATGAAACTGTAAGAAGCGTCTCTTTCAGACTGTATACTAAATAGTCACAATATTTCGTATCCACGACCATTCGGCAACCAATGCTTCGCCAATTTTCGTCGTATCTATAATGCTTTTCATTAATGATGTCGTGATTTCTTTTGTAATGGTCTGCTTCATGCCTTTCATCCATAACAGAAATTGCTTTTGTTCGCACACCACTAAACGCCCACTTAGGATTAGCCTCATCTATGCATTTCAAAACCTGTTGTTTTATCCTTCCATAAGCACTGCTGAACTTGGCAAACTTCGTATAACGCGGTTGTGATATGTGTGGAGAGGTTGAAATGTTGATTTGCTTGCTAGTGCTTTCTATACAACGGAACATATTCTGGGTTTGTTAATTCCGATTGAATTTATAATTCAATCTGTTGTGAGTGCAGCTGCTTTTCATAAGAACACCAAACAGAACAGAACAGAACGTATTCTCGGTTTGTTAATGCCGATTGAATTTATAGTATAATCTGTTGTATGTACAGCTGCTTCGCATGAGAACAGCAAAAGTAACGAACCGTTTGTATCCTCTTCTGGCCTCTTCTGACGATTCAGCTCCAACTTTTCAAACGATTTTCCAGTGTTTTTCAATATCTTAGGTTTCCGCTTTCCTGTCTCTTCCGTTGTCGGCATCGGCGATTTTCTTCTACGGGAACAATATTTCAAAGCCATTTTGCCGTGTCAAACATATTTTGAAACACGTGCAAAAGTATCTTTTGTTTCTGAAATACGATGAATCTCAATGATTGGTCTTCCGTCTGCAACATTGGTTTCCTTGACAATGAATAAAATTTCAAACTATTCATTTCTTCGCAAGCAATCTGAAGACCAACTTTTTAAACGCTGTTGTTTTTAGTTCACATTCTTACGGAGAAAATGTATGCAGTATGCAAATGGATATTCTTTCGAGCAACGCGCATTTTGATGAGCCTGCAACAAGAAACCAAGCCAACTAAAGATGTCAATTTCTTCGACAGAACAAATTACGCGCAGAGGTCACTAACAATATGTAGGAAGAGGAATGGTTTTATACGGTTTGCAGCATTGCTCCCTGCTTTGATCATCTTGAACTGAATCCGTTTTGAAGTGCTTAGGTGCCTACGTGATTAGACATAAGAGGTCTCTTCTTAGAATTCCATCCTTGCTACGACAATTCTGTTTCGAAATTTCAACAGTATGAAATTGTAACAAGCGTCTCTTTGAGCTGAGTGCACCAGTTGCATATTTGGTATCGACGTCCATTCGGCAACCAATGCTTCGCCAATTTTGGTCGTATCTATAATGCTTTTCATAAATGATGTCAAGATTTTTTTTGTAATGCTCTGCTTCATGTCTTTTATCCATAACGGAAATTGCTTTTGTTTGCACACCACTAAACGCCCACTTAGGATTAGCCTCATCTATGCATTTCCAAACCTGTTGTTTTATCCTTCCATAAGCACTGCTGAACTTGGCAAACTTGGTATAACGCGGTTGTGATATGTGTGGAGAGGTTGAAATGGTAATTTGCTTGCAAGTGTTTGCTAAACAACTCAACGTATTCTTCGTTTGTTAATGCCGATTGAATTTATAATTCAGTCTGTTGTGTGTACAGCTGCTTTGCGTGAAAACAGCAAAAGAAACGAAGCCCCCACTTCCTCTTCTGGCCTCTTCAAACGCTCAACTCCAAGAAGCACATTAGCACCGAAGACATACAGTGAGAAAATTCTTCAAATTCGATTACCAATTAGAATGATTGACAAGATTCATCAGAACTGGATGCATTTAGAAGTAGTACAAAGAGCACTGTAATCTCTTGCAATGACACAAAACTTTTAGAAAATGTTCTAACAAAATTCAATGTGAATTTATAGGAAAATAATAATTGAAAGACATGGAACAGACACAGTCTTTTCTTGTGACATTGTCACAACTCATATAGCATCAGGAAACCATTTTTTTTGGAGAGTTTGATAATACAATCAGGTTTATCCATTATTATTCAGTTTTCTCCCCTGCATTTCAGAGGGCCAGGAGTTATAACAGAATAATGGTCCAATAAAATGAACACTGAGATCTTTGATGTATAACCATAATACACATCATGCAAGAAATACAAATGTGCCAATCAAGTCTGGAGCACATGGAACATAATTCAGAACTAAATCAGCTTCATAGAATTCCTTCATGTTGACTGCAGAACACAGTACATTACAGCAAAAGCTTCAAGCCAAATTTTGGTCAGCATTGGTTTGCAGTGTGTCATCCATATGCCTAGTGTGAAATTGTGAGCTTACACATTGCTCACAGGTCTGCTATATTTACTTGAAACTGATCAGAATGTCAGCTTTGATTCCATGATCATAGAGCTGGACAGTTTACATCAAACCTAGGCTAGAAAAACTAATGTTCAAGAAATCTTAGCTCAATTACTTGCTTCTGCAATTGATTAACACTTCTGATTCTTTCAGTTATCAATACAATAGAGTTTCTCAGTTTCAGAACTCCAAAATTGAATAGTAGTTTAACATTCAAATTTATGAGGATTCTTCACATCGTTCGCGTATTATATGCTTCGTTGGCTTGACTTTTGCTTATACTGAAGCGTTTTTTGAAAATGACTCATCTGCATTGTTCTGAATATGCATTACTGAAAATTCCTGAAACACATTGGTCACAATCATCATCGCGGTCTTTCCAATATTTCTGAGAGATTATTTCGAATTTTGAAGATGCTTTAGTGTTAGCATTTCCTTAGGAATCAACATTCAGTGAATCGAGAATTGTTAATCTCTAAAACTTTCACATTAAGATATACTTTCGCAATTCAGTCCATGTGATCTTCGACGGTAAGAGTTTCGATATAACGCAAGCACTATTCTATACTGCATAGAAAATTTAACTTCGGAAGCCAATCAAGATTGGACTGCTTTCTACGTTCGCCAGTTTTTCCACTTTAAGTAATACGTAATACAATTTTTCACTTATCGTGATTCAGATTCTTTCAAATATAAAGATCTTTGACAAAGAATATAAACTATTATGACGGTCTCAGTGAAGCTACTCGAATTTGTATCCAGAAACCATGATAACATGGAAGAAAAAATGTACGATCATGTCAGATGTCAATATGTTAACCAAGGGTAGCTAACAAACCTGGCCGTGCCATACTACTTGGAACTGGTAACTTTTGCTTGATATGCTGATCAGATTGCGTTTCTTCAGGTATGTGCGTACTTCGTCTTAGGTGTGTGTACCTGAAGACGATACACTTTCAAATCTGTTCAAAACTATGACAGGATTACTGATGAGATAAATACATCCCTTCTCTTAATTTATACTAACTAGAATAAAAACTCTTGTTTAGAGAGGACGAAATTAGTAGAAACTGTGTAGAAACATGTTTATACACAAAATAAGGCAGGTAATTCAGTGATTATGTTTGTCAATCTGCCGATCTCCGTATAGAATTGAGTCTAATAAACATAAATATACAGAAACTTGCCGAATGATCGTATCATTTGATTCAAATTTTTAACTCGGGTTGAATTTCATGTCAATGGTCGTGAATGAAAAACACTTAAAACCCTGTTTTCAACGATCGATTTGAAAAGTTTCAATTTTGAGGTTTCAATTTTTATTAGGTTTCAATATGATGTGCTGAAGAAGGCCGAATAACCATAGTTTTTGAAAATAATAACAGTAATGCAAGTACGTTTTTATTGAATTCAAATATTAGTGAAATTTGAAGTTTGACAATAACGATCAGCGATAACAAAGTTCTTACAATTGAAAGCAGCAAAAATTGTGTTTCAAAAAGTAATCTATTGAATATTCTTAAATGCAATAGATGATTTCTTGTTTATTATTCTACAATGTTGACCTAATCTGTATAAAATCCCAAAGCCTCAAAACACCTAAACAATTCTGACTCAGTATATTTATGTCACACTTTATTTTCGAATAGTAATCGTACTGTGAATTTATTACAGAATGAATGTGCTGATTCAGTTCAGTTTCAAAATAGGTTAGTAGTAGAGAAAAGTTTGTATTTGTTCTCGGAGTGATCAGTAGTGGTTTTCGATGGTTAGATTGCACTGTTAAGACGGATAAGCTGATGTTCTTTTCTATTAATTCGTGTACTTGTTCATGCACATGCATGTCAGAGTATCATAGTTTATTTAACCGAATGAAACCGGATTATTGTCAATCCTTGCTCATATGTGCAACATCTGTGTGCTTTCCTATTTTTTTTTTTTTTTTTCTTCGTCTGGCTTTGTATCACAACTTCTGCAGTTTAATACATTTTTGAAGTATTACACATATTTGTAGCAACCAAGCCGTAACTGTATATTATTTGATCGGATTTTGAAAGACTGGTCTTGCGAGTCAGTAAACTTGGGAGTATGTCTTACAGAATCCAGCATCAATCAAACTTGATTAGTCTCAACTGATAGCACGTGATTCGAAATTAATTGTGTGGATCCAGTCACTAGAAATTTTATACCTTCAAATTGGATAAAATGATTGTTTCCTCCGTCTAAATGATGCTGTTCTTCCGATGCGGCTATAATGCATTTTAGTTGCAAAGAAACAGTATGGCAGTATGGTAGTACAAGTACAAGAAACAGGAGTATAAGAAACATTTCCAACAGCATTGCCATAGCAGTATTTTATGAATTAAGATAATGTTTATCTATCGGAGATACAAGTATAAAGTGTTTGTATATAAAAGTGGGGAGCTTTTCATTTTTAAAAATGTTTTTGTGTATGCTATGCTAGTGGACCGTATTTTAAAGCAATGGTGTGATGATTCTTTTTTTCACTATTATTCCGAATGTGGAGACATTTATGCAATATGTGCCTTTACTTAAGGGAATGACTTATTTTCTTAAACCAAGAAGAATCTTATATTGAGGACTTAAGTTTTCTTTTGCTGAAGTGGGCTCTTGTGATTTCATTGCCGGTGTTTTCGGGGATTTGCTAATCTTGATTTCATACCGCATGAATTTTTCATTAGAAACCCATGAGTCGCAGTTCGCAGTGAAAATGCAATGTTTTCTGTATGTCACCTAATGTAAATCCTAAAATGTTTGCATATTGATATGTTTGTCTTTTGTGTAGTTGTTTTTTAAAATAATTCATAGCTTTTCAAATTGGTTAATAAATTTGAATGCTGTGAGAACAGTTCACAGAATTAAACAGAAAATGTCAATGCAATTGAATCCCAAATTCAGATCTGTTCTAGTAAATACAGTGGAAACATACTGACTATGCAGATATTGCTCATGTTTGCCATTTTAATGTGTTGTAACCATCATAAGGAATTTAAGCATTGCGCACGTATTGAATGAACATCAATAGTGAAATGGGTAAACTTGATGCAAATATATTGAGATATTTGAGCAAGGAAGATTTTCGTACTCTTACAGCTGTAAGTTTAACAATTAATTTGATAATTTGAAAGCATGATATGCATGTGTAAGGTTGAAATTGGGATGAAAAATCATGAACTTGTACCAGCTCCATTAGTAGCATCCCTCTCTAATTTAAAACATGGTGGATGTCATAAGATTCTTCGAGAATTATGCCAGCATCGCCTAGTACGGTATGAAAGAGGGAAGCAATGTATGTATAAAGTTATCGTATTTTTTACGTGCTTGGTTTGCATTGAAGATGATGGATACCGCCTCACCAATGCTGGCTATGACTATTTAGCACTGAAGGTACTTTGCTCAAAAAATGTTATTAGTGGAATAGGATGCCAAATTGGAGTAGGCAAGGAATCTAATATTTACTTAGTTCAAGATGATTCAGGAAAGCAGATGGTTCTGAAGCTACATAGGTGAGAATGTTGAAATAAGAAAAGGATGAAATTATTTCTGTTTTTCAGGTTGGGCAGGACTTGCTTTAGAAAAATCAAAGAAAAAAGAGATTATCATAAAAATAGAAAAATCTCCAATTGGCTCTACTTGTCAAGATTATCTGCTCTTAGAGAATTTTCCTTTATGAAAGCTTTGTATGTCCGTAAATTTCATATCCCAGAGCCAATTTACATTAATCGTCATTGTGTTGTTATGGAACTGATAGATGGTTTGCCACTATGTCAAGTGTATAGCTTGAAGAATCCAGGCACTTTGTATGATCAACTGATGGATATGATACTGCAACTAGCTGGTCATGGTGTCATCCATAGTGATTTCAATGAGTTCAATATCATTCTCGACTTACATGAACAACCTGTACTTATCGATTTTCCCCAAATGGTTTCTATTTCTCATCCAAATGCTGTTCAATATTTCGACAGAGATGTCCGAGGAGTGTGCAGTTTTTTTCGTCGTAGGTTTGGTTATGAAAGCGAATTATTCCCCACTTTTGCTGATATTCAGTAAGTGTATTTAGTTTGCTTTCAATGTGTATTGCACTTTCTGTGTTTGCTAGAAGAGTAGGTGACCTGGATGTGGAAGTGGCAGCTAGTGGATTCTCTAGAAACTTAGAAGATACATGGATTGATTTGAGAGAGGAAGCCTCCAGTTATTCTAGCAAAGAGGAAGATTCTGATGATGATCTGGGGACTGCATTTGAGAATATTTCTGTTCTTGATGCTGCAGCTAAACCTACAGTACATTTATTGGAACTACAGGCTGATGATGATCTGTCACCAATGTCAGAATTAGCTCCTGTTGAAAATCAGCTTGATGTATTGCATACCTCTATGTGTTACTCATTGAGTGGTTCTACAGCTACAATTGCACCTCCAGTCATAAGACAAAGGGTGCAGAGTGAATTATTGAAAAAACACAAACCTCATAAAAGAATAATAGCCAAGGGAGAAGCAAGTGCTGTAACCAGGAAGAAGAAGGAAAATCAAAACCTAATACGACAGTATGAAGAGTTTGGGTTCTAATCAGAGGAGATCTGTGATGTATTGTAAATTTGATCTGTGTCAGAAAAATGGAGTTAAAAATCAGACGTTCAAATAAAAACTTCATTCAACCAATAGACCAAAGTTCTGAAAGTCTACAATGACAGAAATTTCATTTCATACAAGTAACAAGAAAACCACAAGTTTATGGTATTTCTGAAAATATTAATTTTGCCTGCAGTGTACTTGAAAAGTGGTTCCATGATGCACTATGAAATTGTACCTCTCATCAGTTTAAAAGAATTTTCGAGAAAAAATGCATATCTTTAATTTTGAGGTTTGCCAGACACTTTATAGCATTCTTTCGATACTGATTTGCACGTTATATAGTTTGGTATTGCATTTCTGGTATCCTGCATTGTGACTTAAGTTCTTTCATTCCAGTCATGGGCAGCCAACAAATGTCATCATTTTGCGGATTGTCTTGATAGTTAATTACATAGCAGCAGTTCGAAGGTTTTTGTAATTCCTAGTATTGTTTTGTATGTAAAACATCCCTTTGCTTCATGGTTGGTACAGGATGGCATAAATTCAGCTTCCCCAGCTGCTGCAAAGGAAGTGCGGAAAAACATTTTATCAGTCTATTCAGTTTGATAATAGGTCTTTGCCTTACTACTAGTTTCCTCATATCACACACTATGATGTTATGTTTATTTGAAGCAAGAATGTGGTTTATTTTGTAAGCTGTTCCATTTCATTGCATATTTGGCTATGATACCTTGGGAAACAAATTCTAAACAAGTGGACACTAGCTTTCATATGTTGCGTTTTTCCGAAGGTTGCATTACTCCATCGTTTCAATAATATTAATAAGCAATCACTTGTCTTTGAATAATAATTTGAATTCGATGTTTCAGTTTTACCGAAGAGGATTTCGAAAGATGTCCTTATGCGAAGTTTTTTAATCGTAAACTATCATCGAAATGCATACAATCATTTTCGCTGTCCTGTTTTCACATTTCGAAAGCTACACCGGCTTAAATTCTAAGGTTTTTTTTCTGTCTCAGCACAACTTATCTTTGTTTTTGCATCAATCTCAAACGACTGAACTTGTTAACCTGTTAAGCGAGTAATTTTTTTTCCAAAGTCTACTTGTAGAAGCCTAATAAAAATTGGCGAAAACGAATACATTCGTCACATGCACAGCAAATGTGTCTATTGGAAATTTCAATGAAAAAAAACTTACTTATAAAAATTTTGTTATTCTACAGAAATTAAAAAACGTCATACATGAGAAACCTAAAAAAACTCATAAGAAATTCAATGTGATTTTGCATTACAATATTTTTCAAAGGAAGATACGACACAATGGCGCTTCCCCAATACCGTTTCCTTACGACGCCATTTTTTGAGCACACGATACATCTTCGCAATGCACTAGTTTTTGATAATGTAGATGGTATAAACTTTGGAAAATGTTTTCCGATGGTACATGTAGGCTTGGCAGTTACAGTTCTTTGAGGTGATTCCTCAATAATTTGTTCAATACATTCGGGTAAAAATTGATTTCATTTTCCATTGTTTTTTTATATAATAAATATGAATTCAAGCTCATAACGTCTAAAAGATGGAGAAATGTTTTCCTGTAATACTTCTTTAACCTCTTTCCTGCCAGCGTATATGCTACAATTATACCATCGCTTCTGTCCACCCCACCCATTTTTTTTTCCTTAGTCAAAAACCACTTCAATCTTTCTTTTTACAATACCCCGCTTCTCTCATATTGCCTCCATTTATTGTGCTGGGAAACAGTACATCCCTTTTGTCCCGCCCCTTCAATAACTATTATGTTATGTCTTGCAATGTACTGTGCTTTTGAGTTGTTTTTATATCTTTGTTTTTATATCTTCAGGAACATCAAGTCTCTGATGTTGCATTGTACCAATATTGTCTGTCTTACAAGTACATAGTTTCTGTATGAGTTCTATACTTGTGTACCAGTTATCCAAATAGAATTTACGTCTCTGGCCTAATGAGTCATGAGAAAGTTCAAGAACGATGCGAGTTGCGCTCTTACATTGAGGATAATTTTAACCATATTCTGCATTTTTGCCAATTATTACTTTCAATTAACGCTTCAATTAAAGTAAATTAACCCAGTATGTAAAAAGAAAAAGAAATTTTTGAAAGAATTTTTTGTTTGGTTAGCGTACCCTACTTCAAAAATGTTTTCATAAAAAATTAAGATCATCGCACATAGCAGTCGTGATCAAAATATAAGTAAAATACACATTTAAATGAGATTGTTTCAATTTTTTACTAAAATTTCGTATTTTCATAGCAAAGGGTAATTTTTGTTCACACGGCGTATATATTCGTCAAAGGCACCACATTGGTGCCTTTACAAAACGTATACATAGTCAAACTCGCTTAACAGGTTAAAGCAGTTCAGTCAGTTTTGCTGATTAAGTTCTTTCAGCCAGACCACATAAATCTCAAATTCAGAATTCACTACGTCTTTATTAGACTGGTGAAACTTTTCTCTAGCTCCAGTTTTTTCAAAATATCCTGCTACAGCACCATTTAAGACCATAAATAGTTTTCACATTTTATTGTAAGCTACTTGAAAACATAAAAATGATTAGTTTGGTTATACTCACTTCGAAATGATAGGTTGATCTCTTGTACACAATTGAGTGTCCAAGTCCCGAAAATAAAGAATATTCATGCTTTTCATTAGTTTTGCCATCGTACTCTCATGTTGCACAGCATTGCTGTTATTGAAATCTGTAGATCGATGATATATAATACGGTATCGATACAATATTTGGTGCAATGGATATTATTTCTCTTTCATACGATTGTCTGAAATCTTCAGGGGTACTAAATCTGGTTAACGAAATGTAAATTGGTAAAGTGCTTAAGATCAGAAATTGCAAATGGTACAAATGAATCTATGTGATTTTTTAAGTGGTCTATTCTTAGAAACACTTTTGATGTTCATACAGCTGAATACATGAAATCTCATACCTTCCCATACATACAAATTCACTCTGTGTCCATTTCGAATCCTTGAGGTTTTTCAGGGAGATAAAATCTATACTTTTACGTATTTGGAAATCTGAAGGTTATAAGGTAAAATGATTGTTTCCCTCGCTTTTATTAAATAGCTAAAATTAAAGTGTAAAATCTGAAAGATAATTACATTTGCTGTCTGCTGTGCCACATGCAAAACAGAATTTTTAAATAAGCATGCAGCACTCTGAATGCATGTTGTGATCCAAGTAATCTAATGGTCTCATGTTGCTGTCTATCATGATCTGGTGGCATTTTGTAAATTAGTAATTCTTCAGAAAAGTACTCTTCAAGTAGACTTCAATTTTCTCATCTTTTCTGATTTTCTTATTTAAGAATGTTTGACGAAGGTATGCAGAATTACAAGGAAGAATACAGAACACTTAAGCAGTCTTTTAGATGATGTTCCTTTTGATGAATCAATTTTACTGGGGAATGTTTCCAAAGAAAAGTTAATGCAGATGATGAAACAAGGTTTCTGAACGGGACCGAAGATTTCAGCATATCATTCCATAGGATAGTATCCTTACATGGTATAGAAGTGATTCTCAAAATTTTTCATAGAAAGTGTTTTGTTTTTTTCAATGTTCTACAGAGATAAACGATGTGCTAAAGAATCTGCCAACCTGATCACTCGGTGAAACAGCTATCTAAACTTCCAACAGATTAGATGCTCCAAAAACCATGCTCCAAAACACAAGATATGACTCATTTTGCATCAGCATAGATTCATTTAAAGAATCGCTAGGTAGTGAATTGTTCATAAAAGATACAGAACCTGCAAGATATTGAGCCTCTTCGCTTGATACGAAGCGATGAGTTCGTTTGTGAAGATTTACATTGGAAACCATTCGAAAGTCAGGGAATTAAGCCGTTACTTCCACAAATGTGATGAAATTACATCCTGGCTCCTATTTGTATGGTTTCCTATTTGAAAATAGTCAAATCAGGTGCAAAGAGTAATTTTATGTTTAGGAAATTATCAGTAGATCTATGCTTTAATTTCAGTAGAGATCGTCGTTTCGATTTTTAATTGTGAAAGGGATAAAATATAATTTCAGCTTCCTTCACAACAACCATTAGTCCTGTGTTGTTAATACCAGCCTTGAAAAATTTCATTCGAAGGAATCAAACACCTCTGGAAAAATACAATGCTTTTTTGTTCTCGGAAAGGCTGCTTCTCGAAAAAGAAAATCTTGCTTTCCAAGAAATTCTATTCACAAGATGAGAATTGAATTTCCGTTTTCATTTTTTTCGAAGATGCTGATCATGGCGATCGTAAATAGAAATCCTAGTGAAGGTGTCTGGCATTATAATAAGTACAGAACTTCCTGACTATCTTATCAACTATTTGTTAATCATGAAATGATCAAATAAGTAAACAACCTTCCTGTTGTCGAAATGTTATTGTTGTTGAAAGAAACTTCAAGCTATCTACTTCATTATATTAATTATCAAGCATAGAATAAGTGAGATCACAGTACAAGATGTGAATTGTTCAACAAAACAAAAATTTAAATCGGAAGCCAAACAATATCAAAATCCGGTTTATAAATTGATATCCACAAATTAAATTCTAGGTAATCAATTTACTTCGAAAAAGAATTACGTGAGTTTTAACTGGAGGAGGGGAGAAGAGGTTCACAAAGTTTGGCTAACTGCAAAGAAACGAACACTTTTTTTAATCAACTCTTCCTAGATTTTTCGCAACAAACTTCCAGTGATTTCAGTCAGTCCACATTGAGAAGAGCTATTTTTTACCTTGCTATGTACGCTAAGATGTTTTTAAGAAAAAATAAGAATGATTTCTGAACTGTAGTCAATTACGAAGATCTTTTAAACTGCAACTGCATTTTCAAATGTCTCATGATTCTATGTATACATCCTCGTTAAATGCCAATACGACATTGCATTTGGTTCGGTTTGTATCTATTTTCTTTGCGTAATATGAAGCATGTCCTGCAGTAAATTTGGTTTGAAATTCGCTGCAGCTTTAGAACCAAGTTTCCTTATCCTTTGTTTGTAAGATGAAAACTGCATCTATTGAAAAGCATACTAACGATTAATTGGTAGGTTTGAAAGATTCAGGAAGGGCAATAAACTTGTAATCAAAATGGAAATTTCAGTTTTATTTTCGTTGTTCTGCATTACTTACACTCAGCTTTGAAAAACAGCAAAATCCCGCACGGTAATAAATAACGGTAAATAAAAATAAAAAGTGTGTAGTAATTTTGTTCAGACGAAATTTTGAATTGCTCAATTTTGTCTCTCCATGCTTCAAAATTGCTAGAAAATGAGAAAAACATCGAATAAATATATGTAGAGAGGTTAAATGAAAAAGGATTTGCATTGAAAGAAATCTCATAGCCTCTCCATGAAATTAAAAGCGAAATGCTCGAAATGAACAGCTTATTCAAGAACATGAAAAGGTACAATTTTCTTCAAGCAGTCTATATTTGAAACTTGTTTCTATCATATCTCATTTAACAAATAATTGATCTTTATTCGTGAACCAATGCAAACGGGAGATCACAATTTTCATAGTTTATTATAGAGTTCTGTATCTATTTTTTTTTTTTTTTGGTGAATTTCTGATTCAGAGAACGAATCTTCATACGAGGCCTTTAATCGATAGTCAGTTATGAGTATGTAGTAATTGATTATTTGGTGACAACTAAGCTGCATACTTTGGTCTAAATTTGTTTAGAGAGCGAATAATTTACCAATCATTATATTCATGTGAATGAAGCATTAACACAATTTGCTATGTTATATTTTAACGATTTAAATATATAGTACTTTCATAGTTATTTGTATTTTTAAGTTAATTTCGTAACTCTTATTTGGAACCATGCTTCGCTTAATGTGTGTATGTAGTAATACTGAATGTGGTTACTAGGGAAAAATTCAGTGTGATTTAATGTGACTTGTAACATAGTTAAGTATAAAGCTAGTTATGATGTTGTTGTAGGCCATTGAATCGTGATCAGTTCATGCTCGGTTTTTGGATTTCGTTGTAATTTCTAAGATTGAATTAAACGAGCACAGAAATCAGTCCGTGAATGCCCAACGAAATTGATAATCTGTTGAATTGTTGCTAAATCACTTGTCGTAATGCATGCCGTACGAATAAATTATGGATTGTAATTGTCAGTTTTTTGTAATGCTCGCGGTGGAATATTCATAATTTGGACAACAACAACAAGTGCTTAACCCATTAAATGTGACTTTGAAAGTTACTATGTATTTTACGACATTTGTTCCGTAAATATTGAATATAAGTGAAACAATTTAGAATACCCCAAAAGTTTCCAGTATGTTTTTTTTAATCTAGGCATGTCAATTTCCGAAAGAAACATAGCACAGTAGTTTACTTTGATGGGTATCTCGATTACACAGGTTCATCTTTATTCGAGGTGCGAACTAAATGTTTGAAGCAATTTTATAAATCGGTGATGTAATTCTTAATTACTAACTTAAAAGAGAATATTTCTGGAGAGCCTTTCTTTGAAGATAATATCGAGCTACATGCATAGCAAAATGTGTCAAATGTGAAGCAATCCGTTTTCTGTTCCATTTGATGATTCTAAATAGGAGTTGGCCAAATAGCAGTGTTTACTTTTAGAATATGAAAGGAATTGTTTTGGAAGTATACATGCTCTACATATCACCTCCTGTTCTGCATTCAAGTTTCATTTTTTAAACCATAGATGAAGCTCATGTTTGAAATATGCCATTGACAGGATGTTTCGAGGTGTGTAATATGAATGTAGAATATGGTCTAATAACTAGTTTCAGAATTCTGTAGAGCTTATGCAGGTAGACCCTACAGAAGAAAATGACAATGTAGAAGAAGAGCATATCCTTGTGGAAAATACCTCACTTGTATGTATGAAAACTTTTGGGCCCTTTGGTTATTCTGTTTCAGGATTTGGAAGCATATGTAAGCAGTTATACCGGATTGGCTAAACTCTATCGACTATTATTTGTGGCAGATCATTGCCCTTCTTTGAGAATAGAAGCATTGAAAATGGCACTTTCCTATGTGCAGACTACTTACAATGTGGCCATGTATTTACAAATTCACAAGAAGTTACAGGAATCATTTAAGTGAGAAATGGCATTTAAGTGCAGCAACAATTACTTTTACATTAGTACATCGTATATGCCAGATTTGACTTGCCAGCAGTCATCTGGTGAGCTTGATGTTCCATATGATCTACAGTGGATAGAAACAAAATCTAAAAAAGCTGCTATAAAGGTGAGCAATTAATAATGAATAATTTTTATTTTTCTATTAGCTTGAGAAGTTAGATACTGATCTTAAGAACTATAAGTCCAATTCTATTAAGGAAAGTATTCGAAGAGGTCATGATGATCTGGGTGATCACTATCTGGATTGTGGTGACCTATCCAATGCACTGAAATGTTATTCCAGAGCAAGAGACTATTGCACTAGTGGACGGCATGTGGTGAGCATGTGCCTAAATGTTATCAAAGTGAGCAGTATACTTTGCATGACTTTATTCTATCCTGCCTATCTGTAGGTTAGTGTTTATTTGCAGAACTGGTCACATGTTCTCAATTATGTGACCAAAGCATTAGGGACTCCTGAACTGTTGGAATCTCATGGCAAAGATAGCCATCAGGCAGTGCTGACTAAATTGGAAGTGGCAGCTGGTTTGGCAGAACTGGCTGGCTGTAAATACAAAGCTGCTGCACGCCATATGTTGCAGGCCAGCCTGGATCACTGTGATTTTCCTGATCTGTTGTCAGCCAACAGTGTGGCCTTGTATGGAGGTCTGTGTGCCTTGGCTAGTTTTGATAGGCAAGAACTGCGCCAGCAAGTTATTCAGAGCAGCAGCTTCAAACTGTTTCTTGAACTGGAACCTCAGCTGCGTGATGTTATTGTTCAGTTTTATGAATCAAAATATGGCCACTGTTTGCAACTTTTAGATCAACTTCGTGATCAGTTACTGCTTGATCTATATTTAGCCCCTCATGTGCGATCCCTATATATGCAAATCCGAAATCGCGCTCTTATCCAATACTTCAGTCCTTACATGTCTGCTGACCTGAAACTGATGGCTGCTGCATTTAACACATCATTGCCTGCTCTTGAGGAAGAGCTTATGCAGCTTATTCTTGATGGACAGATTCAAGCTCGTATTGATTCTCACTGTAAAGTATTGCATGCCAAAGCCACAGATCAGCGCTCTGCAACTTTCCAACGTTCACTTGATATGGGTCAGGAGTTTCAAAGAAAAAGTCGGGCTCTGATGCTACGGGCAGCCATGCTGAAAAGTCACCTGTGTGTCCGTAGTTTCCTAAGAGATAGTAATCAGGGAGATGTTAGTTCTGTTGCCAGAAATTAAATAAAATATGATTTTGAATTCATAGAATCATCATCTGGCTGTATGCCAATTATACGCTTTTTCCTGTGTTGTTATAAAATTCAGCATTATATATTTGAAAAATGTTGCTCAGTTTTCTTAAAAATGCAACATGTTTGTTGCTCATGTTTTCATCAGTGCACTACTGGATTTAGGGGTTCTGCTCGTATGCTGGTCATATCCAATCTTGCATCCAAGTCATCATCCAGTTCACCAACTAAGGCCCTAAAAATTATGCTGATTAATTGTCTGAAATGATAATACGATACTAGATAAAGAGGCAAATCTAATCATGACAGATTGTGCATACAAGCGGAAAAAAACGTACACGTTATCTCCTCGTATAATATATAATCCCAACACTACTTGTTCTACTCCTTGTGCAGAGCTGTAGACCCGTTCATGACTTTCATCCAGTATTAAATTTATAGTTTGATCAAATCCCTTTAGGGTCCCCTAGAAAAACAATCGAAAATTTGTAGCCACCCAAATAATTACGTACGACTATAATGCGCCCATCTGATGTAATGACTGAAACAGTATCTATCTATATTCAAAGAAATAATTTGCACTGATATCTTTCTTTGCTAAACTCCTGTGCTGATGCTAATAAAAGGATACGATTCATGTAACTTTCAAGGGTTGAGCCCATGATGTAACTTTCACTCTCTGCTTATCAAAGTGCTTTCCTCATATAAAAAAGGCGTACATGACCACCAATGCCAAATACGTTATGCAGCAGAGCGCTTTTCAAATGAGCAGACAGGGTATACAGTATTTATAAATAAAATATATTGTAGAAAATTTCTTATTTAGAAACATTAGTGTTTCTTATAGAATTTTTGTACTTTATTCGAGAAAAATACTTAACTAATTTCATTCATCATCACTATGTGCAAATTTTCGTCTCCGATGAAGACTTTGAAAGCTTTGAACCGAAGTGATATCAGAATTTTATGGAACCATAGTGACAATGACTGTGTAATGAAGTGATCAAACGAATTGCATACTTGTTCTTCAATACAGCATTCATTTTTATGAAAAACAAATATCATAGTAGAATGATATTTCGAGAACTTGTAACCTTATAAACATAATTGATATTTTTACTGTGCAAAAAACAAACACTGACAAATAAATATAAATAAAACCTACACCCAACTAAACTTAAACTTGAGCTTATCCAACTCAAACCTAGAATTTTAAGCATAGGTTTCTTTACTCAATTCGATTAAAGATGTCAATTCTCAGTATATGTCAAAAGAAAGTCGAAGATGCCATGTTCTGATAGAAATGGTAAACTAGCGCATTTTGCTTGTCGCAAGCTAATTTTAAAGCAGAAAAGTTCAATTTCATTTTGTCAAGTCACGAAGAATGCGAAACCTAAAAAGTCGTCGAAACGACACATTTTGAAAAAATGGAGCTTTTTGGAGCCTGCCACTAGATTTGCAAGTTTTAACAATAAATTTTGCTGAAATAAAAGCGTGCATTTCAAGAATTATCATATAGGATTTAGTTATTAAAACAAGCAAACGTATTTCCAGAGAAGCTATCACCAAAACACTATCTTCTTTAGAAAAAAGATACCACTGTTTTCTTCTAGAGCACCAAAAAAAGAAAACAGTATTCTAGTACGGAAATATAAGAGCCGTCGAAAGCGAACAGTGATTCAGTTTTGGATGGAACAGAATAGAAACTAAACTTCGCTTCGAGTTTAAAAGGGGAACCTCCAACTCTCAACATTTTCATGATTTGTCTTCAAAGAAATACAAGATTAAGAGAAATACAAAAACGTGTGAATCACTGATTTATGAAGTAGTAGAATTAAAATGAATGAAATATGGGTATGTCTAAACATACCCATATTTTCAGTAATTCTGTCAGAAAAACGTTCATACTCTTCATATTGCACTCTGCAATTAATGTACAGTTTTGATTATTCAGTTCTTAGTAAAATGTATCACAGCATGTAGATGACCAGAAACATATCAAATGTTTTCGATAACAAGACAAACTAATATCTACTACTCAAAGTATCTCATCTACGTTTTTTTGGAGATATAATGACCTTGTTGAGCACAATTAAAATGAAATCCTTTATGCTCCTTGCTGATTTGATCTTTTTTTTTCACAATGGGAAATAAAACAACCTTTTAATTTATGGAACATCTCGTACAGAACTTCAAACCCTCTATTTCCAACGATTAATGAAAGGCGTTCAGTCAAATATTTGAAATGAGATCAGAGAAAGATGTAAAGTATCAGATGGCTCTGTACATTTTTTCCTGATGCAGTAGAGCTAATTTATGTAGCAACAATATACTCAGAAATTTGAATGTTTCGTTTAAAATTGAAAATCTAGAAAGGCACGTAAATTAAAGAAAGCACAGATGGTTTTGTCTTAAGCAGCGAAATTGTGAGATAGCTTTATAACTGGAGAAAGAGGAAACCACAGAATGGTTTAGGAACGATCATTGAATTAATGCTATATTCCATAAGACATTAAAAATGTGCTCCTTAGAATCCTCTGACCATGAGATCTGGTGGTAATTTTGAAAAGATAACTAGTACACACGTACTAGCTATCTTCAAAACTGATGAAGTCGAAGCTGAAAGTATCGTCGAAATTATCATCAAATGCAAGCTTTTTTTAAAGGATAACCATTTTATGTTTTAGGAATCTGAAAACACGATAACGATCACAAGAGAAATCCCATTGTAATAAGTAGCAACACTTCAAGTTGCAATGCATATTGAATTCTTTTCAGAATGTGGATAATAATATAAGGCCTAATCTTCGTCGATAATGACATCAGATAAAATTATAATGAAAATTTAATGAAGTAATAATCCATTAATGTTTTAAGGTGCCTGAAGTTTGCTATTAGGCGCTGGTCGAGACTATAAGCTTTATTTGAGCGACAGAAGTAAGCTCTAACATTATTCTTTTTTTATATTTCCTCCTGAGAAAACTCTACATAGAGCTTCCCAAATTTCAGAGTCTGGAAAGCATGGGAAAGAAATTTGACTCTAAAAGGTGAAAACTAATCTGTGGCATGAATCATTCACTTGAGCGATTGCGATAGCTTTGAAAAGTGCACTGACCAGCAAAACCTATTCACATTGACATCTTTTATTTACAATAGAATCATTCAGTACTTCATTATTATGAGACCAAATATTACATGCTATTTTTACTGTAAGAAAGAAAGGAAAAAATATCCTAAGAAAAAAATACGTAAGATAAAAAATATGTTAACAATCACTTCGTTTCTGATGAAGAAATCTCATTTGCATAACATTTGTGTTCAAAGTTCAGATTCTTTGCTATAATTACTGTTCCTCTTACAGAGCTCTCACTACTCTTCTCTCTCTCTTTTTCTTTTGTTTTTCAAGAGATTTCATTATGAATAATGAAAGGAAAACAATTGAGAACTTCCATGCCCATTACGTATCAATTTATAATTAAATAGAATATAATATGTCCTAAACAAGTGTGTCCTCTGTAATAAATATGAGGACATATTTGAGTTTCTTTTTATCTTCACTTTTAAAGCGTTATTTTTCAATCTATGTAGAGGCATGTCCTAAGTCTAGGTATTTTCATTTCTTTGAAATGCTTCAGAGACTGGAGATTCGATAACGTTTTCATTGCTTTTCCTATGACATGAAGTTTTTGTCAAATAGACAGTCCAACAATCCTCAAAAGATTCAATACTTTGTGTATTACAACATTATTCCCAATGTACTGTTCAATCATACCACAAAATTTTATGGCGATAAATGTTCGAGAGACGTTCTTTTCTCCTGACTGCTTTCAGTAGATAAGCAGTCACCACGTTATACGTTTATTAGATAATGTATTCAATAATTTTAATTATCATGAATACAGTATCTGTATTTCTTTCTAACATTTGAAATAATGCGGTAATATATAGACCTAGACTTAGGATATGCCTCTATATACATTGAAAAATAATCTCTAAAAACTGAAGATAAAAAAAGAACTCTTGGAGTAGAACTGATACTAGCTGAATAATATGAGAAAAATCAATATTTCTCTAAAAAGAAAAGAATGGATAGATTGAATCGATACAGTACCATTAATAATTACCACCTTAGAATTCTTGAAATTAAAGGACCGAAGTTATAACAAGAAAAAATGTTATACAAATGTATGCAATAATTTGAGAACTAATTTTGTAGTATACGTGCCTCCAAAGCAGGTATCTGTATATGCACTACTATTGAAAGTTTGCTAATGTGAAAATATACTGATAGATGATGTCTGGAAAATTAGTGGATCACATTCTTTTATTTTTGAGAAAGTTAAATTAGATAGCAGAACGTTTCTAGCGAAAATAAATAGGAGAAAGTTTCTTCCACAACTTCTTACTTTATTGAAATCAAAAAGTAAAATAAGCAATAAATTTGAATTATTGTTTATCTTTATCAAGAGAAAGTGATTAATTAAAATTTGGATAATTAATCGAATGATATGCCTTTTCTAATTAAAAATTAATGTTAAGAACTCATAATGGGAACTCTGCACATCAAAACAAGAGCGCATTTTCGAGTCACGCGGCTTGTGCTCTCCACAACACCGAAGAGATAGGATTGTGGCATAGGGTACAGGACTTACTAGAATTCCGTAGGGAAAACCCGAGTAAGGCAAACAGAAGACTGGTAGCTTTACAATCTTATTAGTTGCAAATTCAGATATGCATAAAATTAAAATCTAGCTTGTTTTTATTTCTTATTCTGTAACAGATATGGATGATGAAGCGGAGACTTACAAATTATGGAGAATAAGGAAAACTGTTATGCAGGTACAATGTCACTGTTATTTTTAATTTGGAAAGCTCTTGTGTTCTCACTGTTTAATAAGGTACAAAGAGTTTTGGAGATCACTACCATGGCCAATGATTTTATTTTTTTACGGAGATTGTATCAGGTCTCAAACGTGTGAAAGAATGATAAAGCATTTTGATAACTGTTGACAAAAAAAGTTACCTGTAATTCCTTGATCTACACTTCAGTATATTTCAACAGAATCATCAACCAATCAATCAGTCAACCTAGGAAGAATGATTAATATTTACGCCATATATTTATGTCTTTTATTTGTTCATAATTTAAGTTAAAACTATGTTCATGTTTACTCTGAAACTTCGTAAAGATTTACTAAAATTATGCAAATGCAACATTTTTAATATGATTGGTATTCATTTAAAAATGGGTAAAAAATGACCTGCCTTAGTTGCAAAATAAATGTAATCGATGACCGTATGGTATGAAGCGGATTAATGTTCATGCCTGTCAGTGAAGTAGTTGTAGTAAAATAATTTGCAGTTCGGATTTTGATGTGGTATAGGGTTTTATTAATTGACCATTTTTCCTGCAAATTACATTAACTTGTTTTGGTGGATAAGTGTACTCATTGCAAAAGTTTTCGTTTATTAGGAGTATTTGTCGCGGAAATTTGTTGAATTGCCAAGGCAGCAATTTTGTTTCTAGTACTTTAACGGAGTTTCCATTGTGAGTTCATTTTAATTCTCGAAGAGGCCTCTTGAAGTTTTATTGAAGACATAGAAACAAAAATTATTCCTGTTTTTCGTAGTATTCAAAGTTGATGTGCTCAGAATTGCTTTTCAATTATATAAAATTTTGTGATCATTTGTAGCATAGACAAAAGTACTGAACTGATGCAAGTTCTCATCATATAATAAAGTATTACAAATATTAAATATAATAAAGCAGTTACAAATATTGATTATGTTATTTGCATAAATTAGCATCTCTTCTTCATTACAAAGTTGTACCTTGTTCAATTTTCATTTGTAATAGCAGTGTCTCCTAATCAGGCATTAGGTTAATTACCTTATAATTATATGAATCTTAATCTCAATTTTCTAATATCAAGTGTATATTATTAAATTTGAAAAATCAATTTTTCTATTAATAATTATTTTATGTGAAATTACTTCAAATATATGTAAATTGCATGCTTTTGATATTATAATTTGAGTGGCCTTGTTATGTTTGGATTGTGACTTTAAGACTTCTCGAAAGAGAATTTTTTATTCATGTATTAATGTTGGAATCAGCATAGAATAAAAGATTATTTCGATACAGTCATGTCAGCTTCCAGAGACAGTTTTTAACATTAATCAGACATGCTATAAATTATAAACCATAAAATGCTGTAGAACCGGAGTTGTTTTCAGTTACTGCACATTCATAAAAGTGATGAACAACTGCATGACCTTGTACCATGACTGACAAAAGAGTTGCTATTTTTAAAACTTTTAGGTTCTTAGTAGATATCAGTTAGGTTAGTATGGATAGTATCAATGTGTCAGTAATTGTTTTGAATCTAAAAACTGGAATTTTTTCCATCCTCATCTGCCCACCCATGGTTTAGTGATTAAAATGGCTATATAGTAAGAACTTTCATAGAAGAAAAATCTATAAAAGAACGATTTTGAAGAAAGGTATCTTCTTGGGGCTTTTTCTTTGAGTGTTTTCTAAAAAAAAAAAAAAAAAATAAAAAAAAAAAATAAAAAAGAAAGAAGACTGGAAAAGAAAAAAAACTTGACTTTCTTTGAAAACTTTTATTCAAACTATCTGAATTTTTGATATATTTGTTCTAACAAAAGCACTTGGATGATGAGGGTCATTGAACAGTGCATGCATCAAATGACACATAGTGCAAAAGCTTGAGGATTTTGTCATGGTTTGCTATCCTGGTTTTCATGTACAAGAAGTTTGCACAACTGTTACTGCAATTCTTTTATGTGTTGCACTTTCATGACACACTCAACAATGAAAATTTGAAAACCTTTTCTTAGTTAAGCCCAACTTTTGTGGATTCAGACTGTGGTTTCCTGAAAATCACTAGAATATTTTTGAAAAACACATTTCACAGTTCAGATTAGCAGATATTTTTTTCTTGATTGTAAATCTTTGTTGGAAATTAGAGCTCTTAATTTGAAGGGAGTCTCAAGACAGCGTGTATTTTTGCTATTTGCAAAGCTTGAATCTAGCTCCTCAAAAGTTATGTGAAATATTTCATTGTCTAACTTAACTGCTGCATCTAATGGTTTATGGAGTTCCTAAAGTGAATTAGAAAAGGGAATCTTTAATACATGTTAGAGATGTTAGAAAGATATTGGAAAATTTTGGTTAAAACAGTTACTCCTTTATTAAAAATTGTTACTGAATTGCTACAATGAAAACATCTATTTACGACTTGCATATGTGTTTTTGTATTATCAGTGGTTCATGAGTAAAAATATCATTTACTCATGAACCACTGATATTTTGATATCTTTACTGTAAATAGAGTTTAAATAGCAAAAAGATTTCCATGTTGACAATTTTTGTGCAGTCATTAATAAAGAAATGGATGATCAATTTTAGATGTGTCTGTCAGAATTTAGTGTGATTATGTACTGAATTGATAGGTGAATTGTGTGCTAACATGGGTATTGGAACTTTTAAGTGGGTACTGTTTAATGTGTATTTACTGATAGGATGAATGTAGTAATTGGTGCTATTTTCAGCTGTGTCATGATCGTGGCTACTTGGTAACTCAAGATGAACTGGATCAAACTTTGGATCAGTTCAAAGAACAATTCGGAGATAAACCAAGGTTAGCTTTCCAAGATAGTGAATGGTTATAATTTGTGATCTTTAGTGAACGTCGACCATCTAGAAGTGATCTTATTGTATTGGTAGCTCATAATGATGATCCCACTGGTAGGTGAATTTCATGAGTAGAGAATCATTTCATCATTTTCGTAGATCAGATGTTTGTATTTTTCCCAGAAGAACCCAAAATTGGCATCAAAACCATCAAAACTTATTGTCAGAGGATGCAAGAAGAGAACATCACTCGTGCCATTATTGTGGTACAACAAGGAATGACTCCATCAGCTAAGCAATCTTTAATTGATATGGCTCCAAAGTATGTTCTGGAACAATTCTTGGAATCTGAACTGCTTATTAATATAACAGAACATGAACTAGTACCTGAACATGTTGTCATGCTTCCTGAAGAAAAGCAAGAGCTTTTACAACGTTAGTAAGTCTAACTATCAATGAATTGTCGAATTCATATTATATAGTAAATTGAAAGAAAACCAGTTGATGCGGATCCAAGTAGGAGATCCGGTCGCACGATATTTTGGACTTAAGCGAGGACAGGTACCCAGATTCACTTATTCTTATGTATATATTTGTTTTATCTAAAGGTTGTAAAAATCATCCGCTCATCTGAAACAGCTGGGCGTTACATTTCATATAGATTAGTAGTCTGATAATGTTACTGCTAGTTCAAGAGGGATCACTGAAAGCAAGCTCATGGAACTAAAAGGCAATGAAGTGGATATTGTCTGTAGTGTGCTTTAATAAAAATTAAATAAAAAGGAAACTACTTTTAAGTAAGCATTGCTTCTATTGTTATTGGATATTTTGGAGTTCGGAACTTGATGTGGTAAATTCTGAATAAACACTGATGTTATTTTGTTTCCAAATATTTGAAAAACTAAGAAGTTTCATTCTAACGTTGTTCCATAAACCAAATAACAGCTCGAAATAAAGGCCCAGCTTCTTCGGGAAGCTTTATCTGCCTGATAAATTTGTGATTATTTGTAGTAGAACGAAGGTCATTATGGTATTCATAACAATTGTCTATTGGGAGGGTTGCAAAAGAATTATGTCTAAGTGAAAAAAATCTGCTTTGGATTATCAGAGGTATTAGTCATCGAGTCCTAAAAGATTGTCACGATCGTTTGCACAAAAGGAGCAACTCGGCTTAACGAAAACAGAAATGTCAAGTGCAAAAGGAATCTGATGAATTTCAGTTATTGTTGGAATCGTAATTGTAAATTTCAATGTATGTAGGCTCATGCATGGACGGAGAATGCAAAAGTGTGTGCATATATAATGTAATGTATCGACTGAGTTGGCCTTATATTCACCACATGGGTACTTACTTAAAGGACCATTTACCAAAGTGTAAAGTAAATGAGTTGCTTTTAACGTGCTCCCATTTACCAGAGTGATCGCATTTGGAACTCCCGGTTTGCAGTGAGCCGAAACTTCTGGTCACTGAAATGGTATTTGAGGCGAAGTTTTGTAGTCTGGTCTTTCCAGAGTGCATCAAATTCCATGCATTTCGATTCAAAATTGAATTGGATGTTCACGAAACTGACGTTAGAAAAATGTATGCAACTTGGACGCGTGAGTCATTGGAAACGGCAGATTTGTGCCGCGAAATATACAGACAGGACAGGAAAGTTCCTTCCTGTGTACATGTTAGTGAACGTTTATCATATGATTCTGCATATTGTTTGAGGACCCTGAATCGTGAATTGCTACAGAAAAACTTCAATTTGAAGCATCATGTTTTTATGAATTTTTATTCGTTATGTTTATAGTTAATGCCTCGGCATCTTTAGAGGTATGGGATTAAGGAGTTTCTAGATTCGTGGCCGGTACAGATTCTTATTACAGAAAAACAAGCGAAACTTATACGCAGGCAGTGCCAAGCTGAAACCGATGAAGGTATTAGAAACTAAATTAATGTAGGCACCTCGGGAACAAGTAGAAAGTCGTTTGTTTTCTCACAGTAACCGCTTAGACGTATGATTCGCCTCTGCTGTAGATATCGCGAAATTTTGTCATACTTGGTTGGTTGAACATCAAGAAATGGGGATCAACTGAGGAAAAATGGAAATCTGGTGGACTTGTGCATTTTGAGAAATTACAAAATAAACAATTAAGCAATTCTTTTATTGAATTTTTGCGCAGATGATTTGTTCATTGGTATCATTTAATAAGATTCATCCTCTTGCGATTCCTTGCCTTTCCGAACAGTTCGCAATATCCAAATGCAAGTAACCGGGATAAAGTTTGCATCTACGCAGCACTACGACCAGCCATTCAAAATAAAGGAGTACACATACAACATAAGGTGAGATGAATGCCGCTATACTTCACGAAAAGCTTATAACTTCAGTTGATCGCAACTTCACCAAAAGCCGGTCGAGGCGCCACCAGGAGGCCCTTTAATCTTGACGGTTGATTTGATCGGCACTTTGTCATCGATCTGGGCACCTTGGTATCCACAAAACAAAAAGCTGTTTCAAAAAAATTGAAAAAAAAAGACTCACCAGAAGCCGAGAATGTTGAATCTTGCATGTTGCGACCTCCCGACCTGGTGGGAGGTCTGCTGTGAAACTCCGGAGTGGTTTCTGGCGTTTCGTGGTAGCCATCAGCTGTTACTTCGTCCCACTGATCTTCGTCCACAGGTCCATCGTATGGCTCTCGCTCAATTGGGAGCGGTAGGCGCTTGAGATCTCGTTGGGTCACGCGAAAATATATGAACGGAGCAAAAGGCGCCAGTGGTAAAAACTGCCCAACTCCTTGGGCGACACGTAAATCATCGTCTTCAAGCACAATCCGTCCACCACAGATCACGTATTGAGGGGCCCCACAGCAGGTCACATTCTGCACTCGAAAAGAGCATCTCGATTTGCGATAAACAGCTCCCACCTCGAAGACGTTAAAATCCATAGACGAATGGTGAGTGCGGTGGGTCATCGTGCGGGTGATTTCTTTGTTCCAGATAATCACATCTGCATCAGAGCCTTGACTTATGCAGCCTTTGCGTGGGAAAATGTTGAGGAAATGAGCCGGTCTCGCCGACACCGAAGCAACGAAAGCACACGGATCCAAACGTCCGGTTCTAACGCCGTGCTCCCACAGCACGCACAGCCGTTCTTCAACTCCGTTAACGCCTCTAGGGATTTGGCGGAAGTCGGCAACCCCTCGCGCCTTCTGGGATGCTTTGAACGTGCAATGCGCTGATGCAACAGTGTGCAGAGCACCACAGGCTAACAGGTTGAGCAAGACAGCAGAAGTCAGCTGGTCGGGTCGTAAAGGAGGCGACGTCACATGAGCCGCAGCATGGCGCCAGCAGCGATTCCAGTAATGAGTACCATCAGTTGCCAAGGCAGCAGCCAATACTTCTCCGTACAGTTGTACCCCTTGACGGCACTTGTGTGCCAGTTCTTCAGCAGCTTCTCGCCCGGTTACCGAAATCACGTAAAGAGGGACGTTGACAATATAAGAGCATGCAGCGGCACGACCCACTTGTACTTCTTCGAGTATTTCAGGCCGGCTGATCACAAATCCCTCGGGTCCACGGATTTCCCTCTTGATAATGTTAAGTTCACTCTGAAAAGGTGTACGGCTAACAAGCCCGAGTCGCAGTGTGCAGACTTACTTCATTAAACAGAGGGCCCCCTTCGGGTAAAAACTGTGCCAAGACGCCCAACGACTTGCATTCTTTCAGGAAGGCAACCATTTCCGCATCTTGTAGGTCACCGGTGAACAGGAAGCAGTTGATACCGTGACTTTCCACAAGATTATGCATATCGTTCCTCACGGCATCCGACCAGGTGTTGACGGAGACTCGCAGGGCATAATCACAGCAAGCTTTGCCATCCGCTTGACTGCGTTTCTCCTCGTACGCTTCCAGAATTGATTGGTTTTTGTCCGGAACCACTAAATCCACTGCGAAGGGCTTGGGCTAGAACACTTTTTTTTTGTTATGGACCTACCAATCGTCGTTGTCCCCCCGAACAAGGCTGCTTTCGTTCCTTGGTAAAAATCATCTGCAGAAGTGATGCCATTTATTCTTTGGTTAAATTGAGTGTTCATGTCGATACCGCCTTCGGGAAAATGTTCTGTATACGTTTTTGTATTAGATTACCTGGCATGACTAACTTCCCCTTCGCATCAATAGTTCTTGTTCCACCAGGAATGATTAAGTCTTTGCCCACTTGTCTGTAGTAATAATGAAATCACGATCTTTCCATCTCAACTTACTTGATAATACCATCTTCTATGTATACATCTCCCTCTTGCATCTGATCATCATTAACTATAATTCCACCTTTGATGAATATCCGATTCTGAGCACTCTAGAGCAAGAAAAAAAAAAACAATTACGATGTACGCGCTGTACGGTACAAGTGACGTTCCTGTTACATATTGAAATGTACCACAGCCACGAATACGGATCATAATTTATTAGTATATTGAACTAATGCATTCACACCAAATAATGAAATAATACAAATAATTTAGCAGTTTAAGTGAACGATTTTTGATTTTACAAGCCATGACATTGTCAGAACTGAGTCTACTATTAATCGAATTTGCAGTCCGAACCGACTCGGTATTTCCCTTTGGAACAATATTTCCCATCATTAATACAGTGCAAAAGGCAGCAGGATTATATAACAAATCTAGGAATTTTCTCATTGAAAGTTTTTTCTTGCTTGTCATTGTTGTTTCCTTTTGCAAACCATCGGATGAGCTCTGCCTGGCAAGTCTTCTCGCTTCTGCTGTAATTTCGATACAGACAGTCCTATATTCCTTCTTCCTTCATCGATCGATTCGTTCTAAAACTAAACGGAAGCTCCCATTGAAAGCCACTAGTTAACATTTTCAAGCCAAAACTTTCCCAATTCTAATTTTTAACAAAAAATCGATTACTGGTGGAAAACGAAAAATCGATAATTTCGCTGGCTGAATTTTTAAGCCTTGATGTTCTTAAGTCCCCAAAGTTTTCGTTTCCGACGTCTTCTACGGGAAAATATTTTAGCGGTCTTTCGGATATACAGTGCTAAATATAAAACACAATAGCATGTGTTTTGAGGCGTTAGTGCGAAATAAGTGACTAAATAAGATCCTACCTGCAAATGAATGGGAATTTTTTTAAGTGGAGTTCGCTGAGCCATTCCTTTCGTGGCCACAAACAGTTTGCGAATCACAGAAGCCTACTGTAGGAAAGTCGGGAACTCCCAAAATGCGTGCAAACGAAAGCGCGGTGCACAATTCGATAAGAACTTGTATTCGATCTCTCCCTATCAAAGGCGGTTGTTAACGTAAAGAGCCGCTATCCTTGTCACAAAGGAAACTGATGGCATTAAAGTGAAGTTTCTTGGTAAGTATAAGTGTTTGAGGATGACGATTAAAATACGGAATATATGTAAGCCAACACAATTGCTGCTCCAGAAAAGTCAAGAGTTCAAGTCAATCCCCCGTCTCCAGAAAAACTATTCCTACGAGTTGCAGACGACACTATCAGGTGAAGTTATCCTTCCAATTCACAATTTATAGAGTCGATATTTACAAAAATTGGAATAAATTACAAAGAAAAACGTATCTATTAAAGAAAAAGGATTAGCCAGTTTTTATAAAAGCAAATACTTTTTTTTCCTTTTCTGGCAGCCACGTACCCTTAAACCCACTATGCCCTACACATTTTTTTTAAAACAAAACACACCAGGATTAGTATACATTTTTATAGTTGAATACCATCTGGAATTAATATTTTCTTCATGTGAGGAAAAAAATCCATATCCTTGTGCTTAAGTACGCAAATTGTTCTAAGCCAGTAGTCAACATTATGATGGTATTCAAGTAACTCAATTAAGGAGTGGCTGATTCTTATGAAATGCTTTTATACTGATGCAAGAACCTGAATGACCACCAGGTTGTTATTCATTATCACGAAGGTGTTATTTAAGCTCACCAAGATTGATGAATTACATCCTGCAATGTAAGCCGCCTTGACGGCTTGGATCAAGAAGTCTAATTTCCCTCGATGAGAATATAATTCTTCCTGCGGAGTTTGAAGCACGCTACAGAAAATTCGTATGCGACTTGATTCGCTCTAAATATCAGGAAATGAGGAAATAATAGATAGCAGGAATAACTTTCCGAGAATCTTTCTTGAAATACGCTGGAATATCTGCTTTTTAAAATTCTTCCTCAGTGAGCCTTCCTGTTGTCTCAGGATGCAATTATTTTATGAATGACAAATACGAAATCCGGTTGGGAAACATCCTTGGATGAGATCGAATCAGTAGTAAAGGCAGTCTTTCTCCGGCAACAGTTTCTAATCTCGAGCTAGAAACGCGCAACCAAGCCAAACCTCACGACTGCAGCTTGCTTGTTTCTTCCATACAATGACTGTCATTGTCTTTACCAGCGCAATATTAAGTTAACCATCTTCTAGTCCACATAAATGCTAAATCGATCGCAAAAAAAAAAACGGAAGTAGACACCCACGGAATCTCTGCAACTTAAAATACTTTGCTCAACGTTCATTCGCGGATGTTCATTCTTTGTAAGGTTTAAACTCCTGATTTTATAAATTCAAGTTGATACAAACTTAAATGTATAAATACTCATGCTTTCCAACAAGATGCAGACTTTGAGGGAACCTTGAAAGTATTTCTAATTTTATATGGAATAATTTAGTGTTTTACTTATTTGTTGTATATGTTGCAAACTGGTTTGAGCTGGCCACGGTTTTTCAGCTTTGTTGTTGCCCAGGAAAAGAAGGCTCCTCAGAAAAAAGGGGAGGAATTAACAGGATCAGAATGGAATCGTAAACAAACTGAGATACCAATGGGTGGCACCAACTCAACTGCGCGCGTTATATAATTGCTGTCACTTTATCGGCGAATGCTGCCTTCGACAGCAAACGTTACTTACCTGAAGAAAGATCGATTACGTGCAATCACGGAACATACAAGGATCGTGAGCACAGAAATCGCCTTATGGTTACAACGGTCAAGGGACTGCAGGATTATTTGCTGCTGCTTGGAAATGGGAGGATTCTGAAAATGATCGAGAACGGAGTATTTTCCAATAAAAGGTGCAAATTTAGAGAATGTGTCGAGCACAGAGGCTGACACATACCGCACAGGAGCCTTCGAATTTCGAGTGAGGAACAGGGACAAATAGGAGTCACTTTTATGAGTGATTCTGCTTTCTGAAAAAAGAGGAAAAAAAGATATCTGCAGCCTCCAGATGAGGCAAACCTTGGCGCAGACAGAGGCTGCCGAGTGACGCGTGCAAAGTGCTCGCAACCAACCATCCGAGAGGGTCGCGCGTGCGTTCATCGAGGTCCGAGTGCACTGAATGCACCGTTTCCAAGCGTGGGTCGCTGTCACTTAGCGGAAGACGGAAAAAGACGAGCAATTCGTCGTCGACCGCACTTCGTTCGATTCTTCGTTCGTTTGTTTTCCTTTAAAGACGAAGACGCACAAAAGCTTTTTTTTTTTCTGCAATGTCTTCATTTCCCCCCCCCTCACACCAATCTCTTACAAGGTTACGAAGGGATCTCGTGCACGAGCGCCAAGTTTTGCAAATCGAAGACGAGTAGCTCATGATGAGGTAGGAACATTTTTCCATCATCCTTGTCATGATCGCAGGCTCGTTGGCTTTTTTCGGGAAAACTTGCAATGTCCTCCTGTCTCCACTCCCGACTTCCCCTTCCCAAAGCGAGGGTCCTGGCCCCTTTTAAACCAGAGTTGTAAGGTTCTTCCGACGGGAGACCTAACCGAGCTCTCTCGACTCAAGCACCCCATCTCTCATGGTTCCCGGACCAACCCCTCTCCCTCTGTTACTCCTTCTCCTCCTCCCTTCTGTTCTGTCCTTCATCTTTCCCGAGGAGGAGAGAATGCGAAGGAACAGACGCAGCAGGGATTCTTTACTTGGAGGAGGCGTAAGGACGCCCAGCTGCGGCAACGCATTCTCCGAAAGGAAAGCGGAGTCGAGCGACGGGGTAGAGAAGGAGAGGGAGAGTGAAGGGACGGGTGAGACAGAATTCCCTCCTTCGCGCTCCGTTGCCGATAACCTCCTCTCCCTGGGAGAATCAAGAATTTCTATAGGGAGGAAGGATAGAGAAGAAGGTAAGGTGGAGGAAGCGGCTGTAGTCGTCGTCGCAGAAACGCGCCTGTTTCGCTCTTACTAGTAAGCGAGAGGACGTGAGAGTTCTTCCGAGAAATACGCCGGCTATAAAGATTCTTCGTACCTCTTCCAAGAGGGGACGAGAGGGAGATCTTACCTGTAGCAAAGCATGGCGTGGGAAGAAAGGCGTAGGAAGTCCATTCTCGGTAAGTAATGGAGTTGGAACAAGGACAGTAGTAGTCAATTGGGTGAACATAGAAGAAGAACGGCGGAGAATTTTCCAGGAAGGAAAGGAGAGGAGGAGGAGAAAGAGAAGGGCGTGCTTGCGCTCGCATAAGGACAACTCCTGTCGAAGGAAAATCTGGCAATTGCTGGAATCGCGCCGGTATGCAGCGTGTGGAGGAGGAGCGATGAAGGGGGGAAAGGATTCTGGCCATCCTTCGCCGCTGGAAAAACTCTGGGAAAGAGGCTATCTTTGTGGACTAAGACCCTCCTAGGAGCCCGGTCTCCTAGGAGGGACCCAGAGATACCCCCTATTTCCACTCTTCTCGTCATTCCCCTTCCCTCGATCTCTCTCTCGCAAACTCTTGTCGCTGGAGGCCTTTCTAGTAAGAACACAGCATCAGGATCTTCTCAGGGGATCGCATCCCGGGTGGGGTAAAGGAAGGAGAGAAAGCCGGCCCTCGAGAGTAGGCGAAAGGCACGCGAAATTGCCAGTGTTACCCTAGACCAACCTGTTGCTGTTGCTGCTTCTTGGTCTCCTCCTCCATCTCCTCGTCCGCGAAGAGGCCGCGTTCTCCGGGAATGTCCTGAAAGCAAATAGGAATCGTTTCAGGATCTAAAGGAAAGGAAGAGGCACCAGGTGTTCCAAACCGAAGGAGAACATGAGAGCCCCTCTGAAGACTGCCTGCACCTCTGCTGAAACCTTGCCCCCTCTCCCTTCTTTCAGGAGATGGCTCAGGAAAAAGCATAAATGGATGAGGAAGAAAAGGGGGGAAGGGACGGAAAAGGAAGGTGTGCAGCATCTGTTTCCTTTCGCGTGCTTTCTTCCTGAGGGCTGCTGTAGACTTCAGGTTCCCCTTTCCGGTTGGGATGTGTCCCCAAAATTGCAGAAAGAGGAAAGCCCCTGGGCTTCGCCTTGGCTGGGGAGCCAGGCGCACGCATCTGCCTATTGAGACAAAGGGGGTGGAGACGAGATATGGGAGCAGATCAAATTAGGATGTTTGTGTGCTGGAAGGAGGAGTACCTGAAGAGAGCAGAAAGAACGGTCCTAGGCAGAAGTCACCTCTGTTCAGGGACAGCAGTCGCGACTTGTATTCTGGTGCAAAAAAATAGGAAAAGGAAAGGACTTCCCCTTGGCACTCACTGAAGATGAGCACGCGCTGGAGAAGGGTCCGCAAAAGGTTAGGATTGGAAGGAGGAGGAGGAGCCTTGCCAGAGGAGGCTCCATTATGATTCCAAGAGGATTTCGGAAGCGGCAGGAGGGATCTAGCTCCCGTGAGGTGCCCAAGAGAAGAGCAGCGCGCGATCCAAGGAAAGAGAAGGGGAGGAGCGGGAAATCTGGAAAGGAGATTAGGAAGTGGGACAGTGGGAACGAATAGTTTGTCTTGTTCCCCCCTGGGAATCTCCGGAAATCCCAGGCATCCCTCCTCGCGCCTAAAGGGTGGCTGGGACGAAAGGAGAGATGAGGCAGCACAGGAGAACCACAAACGTTAATGGGAAGAAGGAGGAAAGCTGCGGAAAACTCACCTGTGAATAATCTTGCTCCGACGGGAATGACGGGAAAGCGCTGCCACAAACGTCCGGGACGTATGCGAACATGGACTTGTTGAGCAGTCCCCGGGAGACGTACGGTTCTGCACCCATGCCTGGGATGATCGTCCCTGGATCCTCTCCTTGTCTTTCCTTCCTGGTGTTCTCTCCCTCCTCCTCTTCTTCCTCCTCCTGCAACGGTGCGAGCGCCTATGGGGTACTTTCGTGTCCTTCCCCCTCCATGGAGAACTTTTATCAAAGGCAGAGTGGGCATTCACCTTCCTTCTGTTGCCTCTCTTTTTTACGAAACGAACCACCATCGCCGAAAATGGCGATCTAAACAATTCGGAGCCTGCACACCCTGCATAATCGATCGCTTTTAGGAAAGTTCCCATGCACACGATCGTTGCAAGCTTGAGGAAGAAACAAGAAGTTGTCTCCCGCTCTCCATTTCCACATTGCCTCTGCTCCCTTTTCCCTCGACCCTCCCGAGTGAGTGGCCGGGTGAAGAGGAGTAAGGAAGGATTTTGCACGAGGGAGACTGTCGCGTCCACTTTTCCTACCTGACGTCAGTCTCAATGGCAATGCGAAGGTGAAAATACGGGGGGTGGAGGAGGGGAATGAGATTGTTCTTTTGCTTGTTTAGCTTCTTACCACATCTTCCTATCCAGGGGATGGTTAGGAAGGGAAATGAGAGAAAAAGGAGGAAGAAAGGAGGAGGAGGAGGATTGTTGCCCTCTCCTCATTTGCGGCAGCGCAGCCTCAAAGAAGAGATCGTTTAGGAATGGCATCGTCCGGTGGAATGCCTGGAAGGTATTCAAAAAGGCCCCCGACTGGACTCATCCACCAGGTTGGTGCCTGCCTTCTTCCTCTTCCCCAGACAGTAGCCCAGATGGGGAGCGATTGGTGGTCCAGACGGCCGAAGGGAGTAAATCTCTGACCGTCTGGGTCACCACATGCATCACTTGCACCGACGTTCCTGCTGACTAGCCAGAATCGATGGATGCTTCTTCTCTACGAGGGATGGGGACGCTGTCCTCAAATGGAGAGGAAGACAGGACCGATGCTTCAGTTGCCTCCGTCGTGAGTTTCAGCATTATCGTGGCAAATCATGTGCCCATCCGCGGAGTCGGCAAGCACTTGCAATTCTGGGGGAGGGGCAGCTCTCCGAGGAGACACAAATGGTTCTTTCTCAACGGATTTTCGTTTCCTGAGACGACACTTCACTGTCTCTCAGGAGCGGAAGAGGGGAGATAAAAGTCTGATGTGTGTGCTAGTTTCTGTCCCAGAGAGATAGGGTCGGCGTGTGGGAATCCACAGAACTAGTCAAAGAGGCCGTCCTGTGGGAATCCACAGAACTAGAGTCAAAGAGGCCGTCCTGTGGTGAAAGTACCTCTTGAAGAAACGCCTTCCCTCTCTCCCAGCCCTACAGAACTCAAGAAGCTCCACCATATGACCCACTCTCTTCTCTGATATTTGACACAGCATCAGGAGGGAAGGCAATGCCTTCTTCGCCCCTGGAGCCTGGAATGAGCTTACGCCAAGGACTTGCAAAACAGTCTCGTAACGTGAATGGAGGATTCATTTCTGAGATCGAGGGGAAGGAATAGGCAGAGGAGTTTTGGTTTTCCTCCTATTCCCGTAGTATTCTCGACTCTAAGGGGTGAGACATTCTGGCTGCTCAATACTCTGCATGCAGTCAGTTTCTAACAACTCAGTAGTTCTTGAAGAAAGGGTGGAAAGTTGGAAAGGTTCGACTCATCCACCATATCACGCTCGCTTGCTATCCCCCACCTGTATGGAAGATGACAAGAGAGCCCGTTATCTGCTAGTAAAGAGGATAGAGGGCTGTATCTCGCCAGGTTGTCCTCCCACGCCGCTGTGCTAGAGCGCATCGCCACCGCCACCGTCATCTAGTGCTGGAAGCGAGAAACGTCTTACCCCAGCTCGAGCCACGATGCGAGGAATTGACCAGGAAAAAGTCGAGCTTCAGATAGCTGAAGGATGATCTCTCAGTGCGTAAACAGAAGGTATTCCGTCTCAGAGAGCAGAAATGATCGTTCACGTAGGTCGTGGCTCGAGCTTGCAGGTCAACGGGAGCATCGAATGGAGAAGGTAAAGGGGGGGGGGGAGGATAATTAAATAAATGAAACGCTGTTGGCGGCAAAAAACAGCGGCCTTTTCGGGTTCAGGGAGGAGTTGATATCTTCAAAACTCAGTCTCCCGTGAGCGAGCAACAGGAATCCTGAGGCATTTCGAGAGATCTGGGACGCCAATGAGAAAGTGCTTCTCCTACTGGCGTCATCGCCTCTCGTTCCGTGTCCTAGAGAATTCTTGGACTGAGTCATGGTAGCATTCGTCCCCTTCCGCCTGCTGAGAGAACTCCTAGTTCTTCTCCACTTTTTTCGTCTGCATCTTTTGATTCCACCACTATCTTGTGGTTTTGGTTCCTCTCAGGGATCGGTCCCTTGGGGAAAGGCACCGATTCCGAGAGGAAACCAGCCATCCTCTTTCCCCTTCCTCTGTAGTCCTGGAAAGGCTTCCCGTCTCGAAAGCGATGGGAAACATTGGACCGCGCCCTTGGGAGACCCGCACAGATCTACTGCTCTCTTCCTTCGAGCTCCTCTAGCATGAAGCGAAAGGGAAAAGGAAAGAACTTCCGAGATGATAGCTTCAGGAGAAAAAGCAGCTTCGGAAGCAGCCATCCTGGCTTCCCGGGGACGCCGCAGGCGGTTCCGGGGATTACCCGGAACCAGCAGCCGCTGCAGCTTCCAGAGTTTTAAATAGCTGCTGCTCGGCTCCCGAAATAGAGCAGGTCGAATCGACCGACGCTAACGCCCCCGTGCGGATCATCTCTCCTTCGAATCTCCGTGTCATCATGGGCTGGCAGAGTCATTAGAGGACATTTCAATACGTGGTCAATTTGCTGCGCTTAGCATCCTTCTCCTCCTCATCCACTTCTCCCCAACACCAAAAGGCGAGGAGCAATCGAGCAAAGCGGGAGGTGGAAAGGAAGTTCTGGTGAGGCACTTCCGCTTCTATTTAATGCGCGTCGAATGACGATGAGGTTGCGTGCGTGCACGCTCCTCAGCGTTCTACGCGGAACGCGTATGCACAGGTGCCGCGCCGCACCGATTGCATAGCGCTGCATTGTGTGCGATGAGTGCAGGGGTGCGAGCTGCAAGCAAAGGATCTCTCGACAGTACTCTCCAATCGGAGAGGGGCGAGGTGAGGTGGGTAGGAATTGATGACGGCCTCCAAGGGATGGGGCGATGGCGCGGAGGCGAATCGCCTCTAGTTGTAGGGAGAAGACGTGGTGTTTTCAGTGGCCCTCCACTCTCTCCTCCTTCCTCCTTCTCTCTCTCTGGAGGAATCATTTTTGCACGTGCCGGCTGTTGGGCAGTTCCACAAGCCCCTCTCCAAGCTGAAAGCCATAAAGTCCGCTGTTTCTTTTCGGAGCCGAAGTCGTTGGAGCATTTCAGCGAGCCACAGCAGCCGACTCCTCCAGAGGATTGCAAATGAGGGTGAGAGGCAGAGCAGCTATGTTCAAGGAGGAATGAAAGAACGGATCTTATCCGATGGCTATGTTGTGAGATCAACTATCGCGATCTTCAGGTGTTCTCTGCGAGTACCCGAAGGCGAGGTAGGCAAGCAAAGGAGGAGAAAAGAAAACAGGCTAAGCTTCCTTCGCCCGGAAAGGAGCCTCTCGCAGCGAAGTAACTCCACAGGCATCTTTTCGCGGAGAGGATGCTTGTTTCGTGGACAAGCATCCGTTTCTGATAAGAGCACCCAGAGAACGGCTGCGTCTACCTCCTCAGGGGACGAGGAGGGACATGCGGGGAGCCTGGTAGCAGGTGAGCGACGACGTATGCTATCCACATATCTACAAGGCGTCAGCTTCGGAAACCAGAAATCGGGAGTATCTCCCATTCTCCATGACGCTATTCAGGCTCGAAAGGTCGCCCAGGTATTTTCACAGTCTCCCCGCTCGCTCGTTTAACGATTCCTGGATAAGCAAAAGGCTGCACTGGGAGACAGCTCCGGGAAAGCGTGCAGCCCTTTCATAAGTTTTCGTGCTGGAGAGGGCACATACTTCAGAACTGAGAGACTCTGTGTCGCGTTTCGAGTGCTACCAGCGGTGTCGGCTCCTCGCATAGGGCGGGTTGAAGCTGCGCACAGCTCGATCAACATCTACGTCGGCTGACATAGCAGAAGCCTACCTTAGTAATCGGAAAACTTTCACTCAGGTATTGTTGCAACGACGGAGGTCACAGTTCTGGTTAGAGCACAGCGGGAGGAAACGATCACCTAGCATCCGTTGATGACCGAAGAAGGATGATAGGGAGCCAGAGCTTTCGTACTCAAAGTTTGCTGACGCCTGCGACTCCTAGTATTTATCCTCGACTTCTTTTCGGAAAATCAGAAAGCTCTCTTCTCTCGGTGACCAAAGCAATGGCCAGTAACAGCGAGCCACTGTGATCTCTTTCGAATCGCGCGCTAGAAAATTATCGGATGGTTCTCTTCGAGTTCACGTGAGGACATTGGTTCGCACCCATCAAGCAATTTCTTCCTGCTGAGACACATTACATGGGGACACTTCCCCTGAGAAAGAGAAGAATGCACTGCATCATCAACTTGCACATGCACATGATGGTACAGAGGTGCACGTGGGTAAGTGGAACGCGGTGCTAGGAATCCCTGAGAACACAAAGCATTCCAGAACGCAATTGTCCATCTCAGGCGGCATTTGATCGCAAGGGGAGTGAAGGACAGGAATCCTCGCTCCGACAGGGCAGTCAAAACACACCTTGTTCCTGCGGAGTCGCGAGTTCTGCTCTGCTGCCATCGCAAGACGGGATGCTTCCTGAAATGGACAAGTTGTAACAGCAAGCAGTGTGGCTGTAGCAGAGAAGAAGGCGGCCGCGGTGGATAGGTGAGGCAATCGAGGACATGAGCAAGTATGAAGTCCTGGCCAAAAAGGGATCCGCTCGTTCCTAGAGGTGCGCGGAAGTTGGGACCTTGGCTCATCCTGCGAAGTGGGGAGAAGTAGGCCTCACCCTCCTCTGGATATTGCAAGAGAAGCAGACAAGGAGAGATGCGTTAGGAATCTCGTAACGACCTTGGTAGCCGTTGATGAACTTTGGACCTTGGTAAAAATTAGTGCGAAAGAAAAAACGAGCCTTGCCCCCTCCCTCTCCCCTGCACACCACGAACTTCATGGTATTCTCAAAGCCCTTTTCCTCCACAAATGCCCAAAGTTTGAAGCGATTCGTTTCTGAGAGAACTCTCGCAGGATAATTTTTTAAAAAGGAAAAAGCATAAAAGAAGGAAGCAGCAATGAAATTTCAGGAAGCTGGAATCCTCCGGGAGTCACCCTCTTCTTTCCAATCCCATTCTGCGCTCTCTAGCGTTTCTCGGAAGGAGAGAAAGCCCTCGAGCCAGAGAAGTTTGTAGCAGCAGGAGCAAGGGATAGAAGCAGAGATGCAGTCAATAGACGACACGAGACTCACTTCTTCCACCCTTTCCGAAGGCAAGGCGGGGAGGGCGTTGCCGAAAGCGTCCGGAACGTAGCTGAACATGGACTGGTTGAGAACACGAGAGTTTGGTTTCTGCTTCCCTATGCCTGGGATCCCTTCTTCAGCCATCTGCAACAGGAAAAACATCCGCAAAACAAGCAAAAATAATGGCATCAGGGTTTCTCTAGGCTAAGTCGCGGAAACGAGGGCGACTGCGTTCTTATTCGGGGTTTGCTCATCTTGATCCTACAGGAACGGTAACTCTGCCAAAGACAAGCAAAAGGCTCTTGACGCCTTTTTCTCTCCTCTTCTCTCTCACCTTCTTCTCTATCTCCATCTCTGCCACTCTCCATCTCAAATCCCATCATTTGTGTTGCTTCTGAGCTTCTCAGATCTGTGCTACCAGGATCGAGTGCCACCGTGGAACAAATAGTCGCCCGCGATATTTTGTTCCCGGTGCTTCCCAAGTTGCAAAGACTGCAGGATCGATCATGAAGAGCTCTGCAAGTACTCCGTTTTTTAGAGGATCTCTGATGATCAGGGTGCATTCTTTTGATTCTCAGAATCAAGAGCCAGGGGGTTCTCCACGATTCTTGGAATGTGCTGCTGCACATCCAAAGACTTTGGATGCAAGACTTGCAACAAAACCATGACCGGCTGCTTCCTACGGTCACATTACACTCGAAGACGGGACAAGCTGCCTATCTACACAGAAGCAAGGGAAAGCGAGGGAATCTTTATGGGCGTCGTCATCCTCGTCCTTGCACCTTTTCAGCACTGGATGAACCATCTCAGATGAAATTGCAGATTGATTCTGCAGTCTTCCTCTCTCCTTCGGGTTCTTTCTCGAGGAGGTGACCTCTGGATGATGTTTTTAAAAGAGAAGGCACCCAATAAGCTCCGCCAGTGAACTGTTGCAAGATTGTATGCATCCGCAAGTGGACGATCTGCACTTTGATCAAATAATGATGGATGGCAAGAGCCCGTCTGGCTTCTTTCGCTCAGATCAGAAGTTGCTTCTCGAATAATGGTTGTTTGCAGAGATCACAACGGCTGCATTCCTATCCCGCACCGTCGTGTCCTGTTTCCCTAAGGGAACTAGGATGAGCAGGGTGTAATGATACATGTTTGAACTACACCAGATGTTTTGCCTTCTGCAAGCATCACTGCGCACTCCTTTCCTCATAAGGAGGCAGTTTTTACGATTAGTTCCGGAAGATGCTAAGGCATCTCCTTCGTTCCAGAAGACTAAGCCGAAGAAAATCAGTTCTTCCCCCCGTGTTTTCATCCCGTTGTCTGTCCAGAGTTCCGCGTTCAGTTTCGACCTCACGTAAGAAGTCGCATCGGCTCTCAATAGAATTAGTGAAAAGACAGGAGTGTTCAGCTCCAAAATGCTAATGGATTCCTGGATCTTTTTATAACTTCATTTCTTTTCCAGGACTGATCCCAGACTTCAACACAGATGGAACCGACTGGACGTGGAGACCTGAGACTCTTGCCAAATACGCTTCCGTGGAACGGCTTCGCTTCTAAGTTCAGCCAAAGGCAATTTCTTGCAAATCTTCTTCCGTAGTTCTCTCTTCGTCAGAAATGGAACGGTTTATAGTTCCAAGACCTGTTTGGTCCTTGTTTCGAAGGCTGCTCGCAAATTTTTTTCCAAGCGCTTCTGTCTTTTGCTTCCCTGCTGTCCAAGTGAGTCTCCCGGAGAATTCCAAACCGAGGAGGGCATCGAAAAGAAGTGAGAAAACGTGACTCCTCACTACAAAGAAAGGCGAAACAAAGATGAAGTCTTTGAGTTTGTCAAGCTGCATCTTGCTTCCCATTTTTGCATTGACTTCTCTCCCAGAATGTAGGGGCCACAAGTGATCACCCTTATTAGATAAAAAAGAAAGCTACATTTCCTTCTTCTACCTCCGATAATGAATGGTGCTGCAAGAACTGGTAGAGTAAGCAGGATTGAGGAGAACTTCATTCACATGACATTTATGAGGGGTAGTTGAGCTGAATTAGATGACCGTCTTTCTGCTGTCCAGAAAAAGATGGTAACAGCAAATCGAGCTCTTCACCCCATACAAAGAGCATCCCGACATGAAGTATTTCCTAAATTTTCCTTGAGTCCTTCGGAGTTTTCAATTTCCTCCCTCTAAAAGTATGGTCTCTGACACGCTACCTCTGAAGAACGTTCTTTCTGGTTTCGTCTCACGTATCTATACCCAGTAACATTTCAGAGGAAATTTGACGCTGTCACTTGGAGTGATATAGCAAATTCTGCTCCTGGTAGATCAGTTTTTTCGTTTTCTCCTTGCTAAGAGTTCGCCCCCAATGAGACAAGCTGCTCCCCAATAAGGCTTGTTTCTCCGGAATCCTGATCCGTTAGGCATCTCGAGTGATTCCTAACAGCCAGTGTCAAATAGTCACTGCCTTTCCATCTGGATTACAAAGAAATGGAGACCATCATTGGGCTCAAAGTCCCATCTCTCGAATTACTGGATTCAAGAGGTGTAGTTGATAATACAGTTAAGACGAAAATTCTGTGGCACAAACTGAGAGATCCTTAGCAATCAAAGGAATTCTGATCGGATCAGGAGAGCAAGTGAAATCTTTGGACTCTCAGTAGTTTGTTTCAAGCATCAAGTGTGAAGATCTAGAGATTGGTCCAGACTCTCAACACAATATGTGCGAATATTCCAAATTCGAAGACAGCAGGGAAACCATCGAAGAGTAGTCCGACTTCGGAGAACCACACGTCAGAAGACATACAAAGCGAACCATGCTGCTGTGGAAAGAGTCGTCACCTTAGTCTATGCTATCTATACAAGGCCTCCTAGTTCAACCACTGGGACCATGTCGCCCACTTCCTCATTCTTTAAACTATTGTTTTCGAAGCATTGACTATTATTCTCATCGCACTAGGGTTGAACTACAGTGGATGAGAAATTTCATGACTCTTCCACCGTAAAGACAATCACTCAAGCACACCTGAAGCACACCTGCGCAAAAGATTACTCGTTTACATGTTGTTGCATTGTCAAGCTAGAAACCGTTTCGACGCCATCATTTGTGCTGCTGCTTATACAATAAACCCTAGAGAAAGAATCCAAGGAAAATCTAGAGTCTTAAAGGAAGAGATCCATTGCTCTTGAATTCTTGGTTATAACTTGACAGTATCACCCATTCATTCTCCCGCAAATCTCTACAAACGAAGAGCTGGAGGCTGTCATTCAAGCAAACAGCATGTCTGCTCGCCTCATGGACATATCCAAAATCAAGCTAGCGTTAAGAAGGCCAGTAACTGCGGTGCTTTCGTTCTCACCAATGCAACCCAAAGGTAGACGGATGTTAAGGCATGGATCCCTCTAAGCATCCCTTCTATCGAATTTGCTGGACAGTTATGAGCAACTCTATAGAAAATTTACTATCATTGTCTTGTTAGCACAGGGATGTCGGAGCAAACAAACATCCTCAACCTGCTCAGGGCAAGATAGAGAGATGTATTGGCAAAATTTGCCACTAGAAGAAAGAATTGACTTCCGAAAAAGTCGATTTTCGGGCTGCTGAAATCAAAATTCACAGACTTTAATTAGCAACATGCTGGACCTGAAGATCGGCAACCTAGCAGCCTCATCAAAAGCGAAAAACATGTACCACCATTAGCGGCTGGGAACCACCATTCTCGGCTTGCCAAAAGGGAAGGTGCGGTTCAGAAATTTCATCTCACTCCACCCTTCTCATGGTTACAGAAAATTCCTGCCAACAAAACTATCCAAAGTCTTCCGCAAAAGAGAGAGACAACGAAACAAGGAAAAATTTTTGCAAAGAGAACACAGAACTCTACGTTAAACACATTTAAATTACGGAATGATTACTCGAGGAATCCAACTGAATCCGATAGAAATCTCTCATCGTTGAGCTCATGCAATCGATAGAATCATCAAAAAACAATAAAAGATGCAATTCACCCCCAATGGAACCCAAATGCAATTTAGAAGAACCACAAGTGGTCACTGTGTGCGTCCGTTCACTCTGATAAGGAGGGTTAAAATCTATCACCTTTGTTTCGCTATTTGTTTGCATGTTTGCATTTGCATAACTCGATCATCGATGCCGGCACAAAAACGCACATGTACCTTTCATGCACTTTAGGATACTTTATAAAATAGGAACTCGCTCACCTTGTTGGAGTTCGTGACAAAGCACACTGGAGCAACTCTGTGGGGGTCCCCTCAGGATCTGAGAAGTCCAGAAAAACAAGGAGAGACAGCCTGGAGAATCATGAAGAATGCGGCCTTCAAGAATTTCCGTACTACAATCCGTTTTCCAGTGCGCATGATCGCACTCGCGGCTTTAAATATAACCGCATTCTCGGAAACAACCGGTATTGTTGCTTTCCCGCTTGAGCGTATTTATACATGCGGAGAACAGCCATGTTTCACCGTTTGCTCCTCTCGTAGGGAGATGCACCCCGGTTTCCCGTCCAGCTATTAGAGCGCCATTAAAGCAGCTGTGTGTATTGCTGGGTGTTGGGCCGGCCGCTCTTTTTCCCCTGGGGACAGAGATTCAGTTTCTCAACTCAAGCCTAGGAACTGAGAACTTGGCTTCGAATCCTCTCCGGGAACGCAGAAGAGGAAAAAGAGGGGAAAAATTTTTTTTAAACATACGCTACGTTCTTCACGTTCATTTCCTTCCTTATGGCTTCCGATTCCCGCTTCGCGATACCGACATGGCTGACACCATGAGTGGCTGACGAATTTTTTTCAGCTTCTGTCGTCTCACGCGGGAAACAACTCAAGGAAGTGACAGAGGAAAGAGGAGGGAAAGGGAGGGGAGGGAGCTTCTCCAAACTTGCTTTCCGCACTGTCCCTCTCCTTCCCTTTCTCTCAACTTCCCCATCACTCGAGTTTTTCGCTTCCGGAAAATTCCGTCGCGACATTCTCGCAAGAGCCTCCTCGGTGGGTTTGTACCGCCGCCTTCAGCCAAGCGCAGCTCTGCAGAACGCGGAACTAGACTCCGGATTAGGCGGAAGCGAGCGGCCGACAGCCGCTGTCTGCGTTCCTTCCCGCGTCGAGTCTTACGAGCCAGGAGGAACTCTTCGCGCGAACTCCTGAATCTTGCCCTCTGCTCTTTCGGGGCAAGCCGGCGTCCCCGTTGCTTCCCTCACTTTCCCACTGCCACTCCACTTTTCTCTCCTCATTTTCTGACTCTTCCCTGTGTGTCTCCCCTTTGCCGGATTCCCGGCCTGCTCTCGTCGGTGCCACTCAGCGCCTGTCGAGAGGCACCACCAGAAGACCAAAAGCGGAACCTCCATCGTCTCATCTTACCGCCTTCCTTTTGTCCTTTCGAATGTTCCGACTCAATCTCGGGGTCAAGCAAGAGCCTGTGGCCGGGGCTCCAGCCCGAGCTTCCCGCTTTCCTCGAAAGGCTCCCTGCTTGCCCCATGGGTTGGGAAGGGAAAGTCACGGGGAGACGAGTCGGTCCTCGCTTCCCTTCCTCCTCCCTCCATGCATTTTTTATAACCCCCCTCGCCGAGCAGGGCGACTGTCCCCCATTGGTCACCTCTCCACCCCCTCTTGCAGAAGTGCGGGGTGAACCATTACTTCGGACTCCACTCAGGCAAGCAGCGAGTTTCGTTCCCCTTTTGGGGGCAAGGAGATCTCCCCTTGGGCAAGCGATCTACCTGGTGGACGAAGAAGTCGGTAGTGAGGCGGCTGCAGCACTCGGCAAAGCTCAGAGGCGAAAAAGGGTTCCCGGACAGCAAGGTGAAGACTGAGGTGGTGTGGGCAGTCGAGGCCCCCCAGGGGTTCTCCTCAAGCCAACCGCAGCCCCGTGAGTCGAGGCCTCACAAAGGGAGTTTTCAGGTGCCTTCCTGCCCCAGGAGGAATCTCCAGGGAACGGTAGGAGCGAGAGGAGAGGTGGATTCCTCATCTTCCTCTGTCCGAGAGGAAGGAAGCGGCGGATGGCCGGTCCTCCCTTCCCCAGGATTGTTCGGAGATACGGCAGGACTTCCGAATGCGTCTCCAGAGGAGAACGCGGGAAAGGAGGGCGGTGGTCACCGCAGGAAGGGAACGGAGCACAGAAAGCGGACCCCTCCTGCTTCCGCCCTGCTCCATTGGCAGCACCCTTTCTGGCTGCTTTTCGATGACAACAGCTGCTAGAAGGCCGCGGAAGCCGCTCCGAAAGTCCCGAGCAGTCTGTAGAGGTCTCCAGGAAAGAGAGTGGGGCTCCCCTCTTCCTGAGCAATTTCCTCGCTACGATAGCGCCACGCAAGGGCTGCCGCGCCACTCAGCAGCCCTTGCAGAGGAGCTGCCGGCTGGTCCGCAAATTTTCCTCTCCTTCCCCTCTTCCCCTTCCTCTGCTGACGTTCTCTTCCTCCCTCGTTTCCCCTCGGGAGCTTTTCCAGAGCGCGCGTACGCCGGGGAGGCGCAACTCAAGGTCACCCGGATGGGGGCGACGGCAACGACCTGAGAGGCTTCTTCTGCACCTGATCCAGTCCTTCCTCCTTCCCGCAGCAGCATCCGGGACAACCGGGGCAGGGAACGGAGCCTACTCAGACAGAGCACGCGCGCGGGTCCATCCGGGATGGACAGCACAATGACCCCTCTCGAGGGAGGCCTTCATTATCACCCATTCACTACGGGAAGTTTATTGAATGAACAATGAACTTCCAAAGGTATTGGTAGGACCCTTGGTCCTACCACGCTCATATACACAAGGAACCTGCCAAGGTGCTGGTACAAAACTAGCGAGCTCGCCTTGGCAGCAGAGAGAGGAGCAAACGAAAAAGCAAAAATAATAAAATAAGAATTAAATAAAAATGAATAAGAAAACAAAGTGGAGGGTACAGAACGGGGTCACAATCTGCTTGGAGGTGTCCTCTGCATCCTTTCTAGGATCCAACAAGTTCCATTTGCATGCTACTCAGGTGGTACTATCTGGCCTGCTATCTGCAGAAAGCGAATAACGAATTGGATAGTGTCCCTTCTGCCTTGTGCTCTATCGGCTTCGCTCCAGGACGCCACAATCCCGCGGATGCAGCAAAGAGCTGCTAAGTGGGATGCAGGCTGCAGGGCATCTCGCGCGAAGAGGAGTTTAAAAACGTCCCTGGGGTTGCCAACCGGGATGCTTAGGGTCGAAGTGAAACGTTCTTATAGGGGCAGGAGGACAACACAGTCCACAAGTAGATTCGAGAGTGATTCTCTTTCTCCGCACTTGCAACTGTTCAGGTTCAACCTCCCTCCAATGATGTCGGCATGCTTTGCATGGGAAGCATCAATAGAACATCAAGCACGCCGACTCTCGCCACTTGAGGGAGACCCGTTTCCCTGCCCCTGCTTCCACCCTCTTTCCCTGGAGCCGCCTGCTTCTCCCGAAGGAGAAAGGCCCGTCGGTGCTTCGAAGATATCCTGTTCGGCTGAGGGGTGGAACTGTGCGGCCGACGTCCCTTGCAGCATTCCCTCATTCCCGGTTGTGGTGATCTCCAGCTCTTCCTGGAGGACGAGGGAGTGCAAAGTGTACCCGTTGCTCCTTCTGAATTGCCCTGGACCTTCCCTCACCCTCACCCTACCCCAAACCCCGAAAGTTCCGGCGGCTGCGCTTCGTCAGACTCCGGGGACGATGACACGTGGACACCCCATACGTCCACCTCACGAACGCTTCTGGCGGACTTTCATTTTTCGGGACTGGATGCCCTTCCCCCCACTGGTCCCCTTTCTTGAGGCTCAGACTCTAAGCTCACTCCGCAGCCCGGTGCTTTCTGCACGATCCTCCTCCTTCCCCGTCCCATGAGGATAAAAAGCTTTTAGAGCAAAGCTCTCAGCGCAAGACAGCGCGTGGGAGGAGAAAGGGGGGAGTCAAGGTACGAGACGAGAGGAATCGACTTTAGCGCGCGCCTTCGTCCCCTCCCCTCTCCTCCACTCGTCCCTCTCTCCCGTCTGGGAAGCGGCAGGTTCGTCACCTGGCTTTCACCTCGCAGCTGGAGAAGTTGCAGCTTCCTCTCCTCCCTTTCGCTCAGAACCCCAGTTTCCTTTTCCCATCTTTTTGCTCACTTCGAAAATGCCTCGGCGTGATGGATGGCGCGTGGCGCAGCAGCGGGCGAGGAGGACTACCGCCGGAAGCAGGCGCCCTTGCAGAGGCTGGAATTATTCATACTCTTCCCTCACCCTCCCCTTTCTGTCAGAAATGTCCCAAAGAGACCTCTGGAGGATACTCCTCCAGCCGTAAGTGCTCTTTCCAGGATAGTATTATCATCCGGTTGGGTCGGGGAGTTTATTGTAGAAATAAATATACAAAGTGTAGGACCATCGGCCCTACAACCTTCCAAAATGTTCGGAACTTGCCGAGTAACCGGCACGCAGGCCGGCGAGGTTCGCTTCGATAGCGGAGGGGAAAAGTACAAATAAAAATAAAAAACACAACACAATTCACAGAAAAAAATGGAAGGTTAGGGAAGGGATCACCCTTCGGGGATAGGAAAAGCTACAAGGGGTGGGTGCGATTGCTGCTCTACACGTCGGCACGCGTCATCTGCCTTGTTTCCTTTCAACTAGTAATCACAGTCCGCTTCTGCTCCCCATCTGTCTATCTCTGTAGCTAATATAATGGTCTGCTTCGCCAGAAACCTCCACCTATCACTTACTGACCTTCTGGGGAATCTGAGACCCCTGTCTTTTCCAGTCTGCTTGTGCATCTCGACCGTTGGGCAGCATAAGAAAACAACGCCGAAATATGTCTCTGCAGTCTTTCGCGAGATGGCAATAAGTAGCTCTACAACGCTGGAAAGAAAAAAAACTTCGGGTTCTTTCCACAGAGCGGCGAGTGTTACCTCTAGAAGAGGGTGCTCCTGTGGAAGGGAATCGAACTCCCTCTATTATTTCCCTAAACGAGGAGCCGAGAAACAAAAGCTTAGTGAAGTGGGCTTCAGAAGCTTCTGAGAGCCAGAAGCAGCAGCAGATTTTCTTGAAATTTTCTCAGCAAAGACGATCTCGAGGCACATCAAGCGGCTTTTCTTTTGGCTGGTGTCTTCTGTTCCCCTGGTTTCTAGGTCGATGGAGGCTGGCCATGACGGCGACATGGTCTGCCAACATTTGCTAAGGCTGACGGCCTTCCCAAGGGCGGTTCTACATGGATGGAAAGGCGTCAAAAGAGGCGAGGAGGAATGCTCTACGATGCTCCAGAGGAAGGATTCTCTCGAGGGCGCAGTCGCGGTTTGGCCGGCCAGAACCGACGACGCTGCAAGATCTCAAGATTGCGGAATGAAAGGAAAAAGCGAAGGAGGGAAAGCACAGAGACAGTCTCCACGCCTGAAAGAAAGAGGCATCTGAAGATGAAGAGGCGACCGGCACGTTCCCTTAGAAGGGCCAATGGGCACCTACACAGTCGAGGAGGAAGGACTGGGGACGAGCAACAGTATCATTTAGACGAGACGCCTGAGCGGACATGAGCTGGATGCAGAGAAGATTCCCTTCCTCCACTCCCTTGGAACGAAGTAAAGGCGCAATCGTAAGACGCAGCTGATTTTACCAGCTGTCTGCTTGCCTACCATAGGGTTTCTAATGAGTCTTAGGATCCACGAAAAAGTCCTTGAAGCAGCCTATCGGTTTTTCTGCTCATCACCTGCATTGTTGCGTAGCGGAAAGAAGCTCTTTTGGTTTCCTTCGGAACCCTGGGAAGGATGCCGTAGGAATGCAAGCGGATCTTAAAGTGGAAACAGCTCGAAAGCAAACTGTCTTTCGTCTAAGGAAGAATCCAGGCCAAGGAAAGGCCGAAACAGAGGAGGAAAGGCATGCAAAAGATGAGGGTGCAAGGAAGGAGCCCGTGGGCGTCACTTTCGCACGTTTCACATTAGAAAACACAGGTGGTGCGCGCATCTAAACAAAAGATGGCGCTTTCGAAACGACGACCACGATGCGGCGCTGCAGCAGCCACTCTCAACGTGGCAGGTGGGAAAACTCATTTCCGTGAGCGCGGATCTGCGCCATTCTGGTGTGCTCGAGGTTCAACTGCAGTTGGTTCTGGCAAGCCATCCCAAAACCAGGAACGACAGGGACCTGGCCGAGCACTGCTTGCGTATGACGCCTCCGGTTCTGAGCGACCGGAAACTCTCGGGATCCGCTCGCAATGGATGCTCGAGGCTCTGTTCCTCCCTTCGTTGCTGCTCGTGGGCTCCTGGGAGCGGAACCTTGCGTCTGGAAGGAAGGAGGGAGGGAAGACTGGGAAGAGGGAAGATCGTTGTCAGCATGTCGCGGCACCTTGATCCGCTGCAGCAGTGACCAGCGCATTCGTGCTCGTGCCTAGAGAGAGGAGGAGGAGAATTGCACCCATTCCCACAGTGTGGCCCTCCGGACAACATCTACAACTGCTCAGGCTCTCTGGAGATCCGCAGCGCGAGCGGGTCCACTCGTCGTCTTGGACCGGCGTGGAAAGAAAATGAAGACGACGACGACCGAAGATGCAGACGCCAACGATTCGAAGAACAATCCCCGCTCGGGGCACTTGGTTAGAGGTCGCTTCTGAGGTCCGACCCCCCTTCCCCGAGCGCTAAGTTTAGTTTCCGCATACTTCAAGGTGAAAGGAAGGAGGGGAGGAAGGAGAGGAGGAGGAGAACAGGGAAGGAGGTGGAGCTGGGGGCTTTGGCGCTGGGGAGAAAGGAAGAAGAGGGGGAGAGAAAGACAAGTGAATTTCCTCTGCTAGTGAGCAATCTACGGAGGGAGTGCAAGTCGTTCGCCCGGATGAAGTCGTGGAAGCTGGGTTTCCGGGAAGTTTCCGGAGGCTGCAGGTCTCATCCATGAGCAGCTTCCCTCCTTCCGGAACGGGCGTCCTGAAAGGGAGGAGGCAAGAAGGAGACTGCTAGAACAGAAAGCCTGCACCTTCTGGTGCTGACTGTCTTTCGGAACCTCAGAAAGGATGGACCAGCACGAAGGTGTAGCCGTGCAGGTTACTCACAGGCGAAAAAGGAGGTGAGCAGTTTGGACTAGGATCGAGAAGCAGCAAGGGAAAGGGAAAGTGAAGAAGGAAGGAAAAATAGAAGGGGAGAAGAGACGAACCAGCAGTGACGGCAGGCACAGCAGAAGCAGATCCTTTCTCCCGATCCCTCTCCTCCAAACCACTTTGCCATGGTACGGATGACGATACAAGGAGCAGCACAGTTGCGCATCCCTCCTGCTGTAGGATCACTTTCTGAACTCCAGCTCGTGGAGGAAGTGGGTGAGGGTGGAGACTGGGCTCTTGGGAGATCCTACTGGTCGCAGAGCTCAGACACCAACGATTCCTGCCTCTATCCTTCTCCATCACTTTCTCCCTTTGAGGAAGTGGGATGAGGAGTCCACAAGGACCCGTTCTCAGGGTGTTCCGAGGAATCGATCGCCTATGGTAACCCTCCTCCAGGTGGGGGAAAAGCAGAGTATGTAAACGGGGAGATTCCTGCGAGAGTGGGGGAAAAACTGAGGACTTAGGGGATCGTTTCTGGATCGACGGGGAAGCGGAGTGAGCGAGGTCGATAAGAGAGGGCAGAATAAGGGTCTGGACACCAGCCAGAAGAGACGCTGCGAAAGTGACACCTCACCTGCTGCTCTGGAAGGCGATCCGATTCAGGGCGATCTACTGTTTGATTTCGGGGAACCTTGGGATGGGACCAAGGGTCCCGTCGAGGAAGAAACGCCCTCCTCGGCTCGAACTTTTGGCTCTGCAGAGAGCTGGTTTCTCCCCTTGTCCAGGGGATCCAGCATAGAGTGCAAGCGCACTCGGACGGCGAAGGCCCTGCGCCGCCGAGCATCGCCAAGCAGGGATCTGACGAGTTGCACGGGTGGATCTCGGCAACCGAGACAGGGTCGAGGCACTCGACCCGTATTTATCTCGGGTGAATTACTTCTGCTTCCAAAGGTCGAGGGGCGAGCAGGCGGCCACCTTTATAGAGGAAGCGGGAGGGCGCTCCTCGAATCGGTCGAGAGGCGAGCTCCGGTTTCTTCTCATGCTCTCGCGAGGTTGCATGCACCCAGAATGCCTCCACGGGGAGTGACAAAGTTCTTGAGATATCGTGGGCCTCATATAAGCCCCGAGAGTGGTCCCCCAGTTAGCGTGCTATCAGCATGGCGGTGCTGGGATGGACGGGTTCGCTGCTCTATTACCTCCTGGGCATGGTGAGTGCTCTGTTCCCTGGAAAACGTTGGAGATGGCTACGGGAAGCGCAAATGGCGCCCTTTCCGTAGCCAAGGTAAAGAGGGGCAGGGAAGGCAGTATGAAAGCGAGTGAGTAGGAAAAGGGATCTCGAGATGAAGCAGCGGTGCTTTACCCGGTCTTTTGTCTCCGGTAGAGACCGGACCAAAGTGGGCAAGGGGGCTCATGGACAGAGGTCCATCCTCTCCATCCCCTCTCCTGGATTTGGGTTTAGTTATCACTGTTGCCTTCTCAGATGACGTTCCAATCGGACATTGACTGGCGGGTAGCAACCACGGTGTATGACTTTGCCCTTAAGGACCTGAATGGAAACCTGGCAGCACTGGATAAGTACAGGTGGGTATCCTCGAAAAAGGAGGGTAAAGGAAGGAAAGGGAACTAAAGACGCGTTGCTTTCCCCTGTGCCTACCTGCCTTTTCTCCTTCATCTTCAATTCCAGGGACCACGCGATCCTTATGGGTATCCCTTCCTCCTGAGGTCAAGACAAGGTCAACTACACTCAGCTGCGGCATCTCGGAGGAAAGTACGCATGCATGAAGAATCTGCACGTCCTCGCCTTCCCCTGCGATCCGTCCAGCCAAGATTTCGAGCGGCTGCGTCCTGGAGTTCCTCGCTCCGGGAGGGAGTTGGATCTTTTCTCGCAGGCGAACCTGGACCAGGATACCGTGCACCCTCTCTGGAAGTTCGTGGACAGCAGGATCCCTGGCTTCCTCAGCAGGTAGGAAGGTGTTGTTCCTCCTTTTTCTGTGGTCTGATCCCATATCTTTTTTTATTTTCTCCTCTGTTTTTCCCCATAGCTTTCAGAGATGGGACTCGCTCTTGCTGCTGGTCAACAGGCTCGGCGTCCCTGTAGCGTTTTACAGCGCGGGCACCAATCCACTGGTAAGTCCAGACCCTTTCTTCTTCCCCTTCCTGATGTGGAGGATTCTATCCTCCTCACTCCCGTTTCAGATGATTGAGAGAGACATCTTCGGGGTCTGAGGGGGTAGGGCGTAGACCGTCCACGGAATCACCTTGGCGTGAAGGAACTCACCGGAAAAGGAAGATAAAGGTGTGTTTCTGAAGAGGACAAGGGGAATTCCTGCCCATTGCTCTCCCTGACCCTTTACTCCCTCGTTCCCCACATCTTTTTGTCTTGCTCATTCAAGAAATACATTTTTGTGGTCTCCATAAGAAGAGGTTCCATTCTGTTTACCGGATAACCATCCAACAGCTTCCTCCACACGTCAGGTGGTTTTTTTCTCCCTATTTCAGGGACACTGGATCCTCCTGGAGGACGGGGAGACGAAGGGGGGGGAGAGGAACAGAGATGTTTAGGGACGAAATCTGATCTCTCAGAAAGAAGTTTTAGTTCTTCCTCATTCTGACTCTGGACCCTTTTCCCCTCCCTGCTTTAGATAGAGAGGTCATCCGGTTAGACCATCAACTGGGAAAACGGAGAAAAAGTGGGGTGTGCGGAGGGAGCTGTTGAGAACGACGTGGGGGCGATCGCCCTCCTGTCGGGAGGCCGTGAAGCCGATGGAAGACCACCCGTTGACTAATTCCAGGAGGATTTGGACGTTCAGACTGTCACGAGATAGAAGGAGCGGGACGGCGCATGGGATGCACACCCATCCCTCGCAAATACACGGGCGGGTGCAGCTCCTCCTTCCCCTCTCGTACTTGGGATGGAGCCCCATGTCCTCGTCGCTGACTTCGCGGCGCCAGAGGTCGGCAAGCCGCTGTCACAAGGGAAGATCCTTCGAGAGGAAGATCATTTCCTGGACAAGTCCAGCCCCTTTTTCCTTCCCGGCTTCAGAGCGAGAAGTCATCCGATTTGACCATCAACCAGGAGAACGGTCTCGAGCAGGAAACAGCCCGACCACCCAGTTCCTCCAGGATGCTTGCTCCTCTGCCTACTACTCCGATCCACCTCGTTCTGGACAGCCCAGAGTCTTCGCCGCGTTCTGAAGGACCCTTAGACGCCCGCGGCGATTTCGTCCGCCCACCGGCAGCATGCAAGGGAGCTACAGGACCTCTCTGACCGAGTCCTTCATTCGAGATCCCCAATCCCTTCTTCCGCCTGCCAGCGGCTCCATCCTTGCTTTATACGCAGGAATGGCTCCTCCTCCCTCTTCTCGCTCTGTCCCGGATATGTCCGTGCAGTACCTGATGGATTCCAGCTGCAGCCTCCGGATGCTTCCCTGGTGTCGGATTCTGTCGGTCACGCCGTCACTCCCTCCGTGGAAGGACGAGCAAAACGGGTGTGCGATTGTCACTCACTCGCTGCTGCTGCTATAGTACGCAGACTCTTCCTTTTCTGCGTAAGGGGGGATCCAAAATTCCCACACTGCTGAGGTCGCTGTGTTCGTCCCTTCTTTCTATGCTACCTGCCGCTCACAGATTTGTGGGTCGCGGACTCGGAAGGGTGGAGGGGAGGACAGGAGAGAGACAGGACCTTTTCGTTCATCGAATCCCCGTCTTCTCCCTCCTTTCCCTCCCACCGTTACCTGGTCGAGCTTCTGCGCGAGTGTCCCCTTCCCCGTTGCTCGGCTGTGACGATGTCCCAGCTCAGGGACCTCTAAAGGCCGGCGCTTCAGAGTCACCAGATAAAGAAAGGGAAGAAGGAGAGGGGAAGATTTCAGGAAGAAGTTCCTCCATGACTGAAAAGAGGGAAGAGGCGTTCAGGAAACATCATTACTCGTGCAATCAGGCTGGGCTATCGAGACTGGTCCACGTGATACAGGACGAATCCCGAGGTCACCTTCCTTGGAATCCACGCCAGCTCCCATTAGATGCAGGGTTTTCACTTGATAATGCGGGATATTTATTGTTAAATTAAATTTTAGTAATAAAATAGTCAAACGAAGTTTATTCTCCATCGTGGGAGTTCAATTCCACTTATTCGGGAAGTCTCGGATGATTTCACTGTTGGGAAGCCGTTGCTGGAAAAGGACCACAGAGGGAGAAACAAGGGGAATGGAGATGAACAAAAAATAAATAAAGTCAAACAGAAAGTTCTGAAATGTTTTGTGGATAAGAGAAAAGATCACAGAATTCCTCCTGTCCTCATCTCAAGGATGATGTCGAGCTCCACCTGGTTGTGTTGGGTGTAGTTGTCACCGCGATCTTCAGAAAGGAGAATATGAGGTTGATCGCGGCCGAGTTCCTTCTGCCTCTATCGTCATGGCTTTGGGCTGTTACAATTTCACGGACGCAGCACGAAACTCAGATCACCGAGACAGGTGACATCAAGCCATGCTTGAAGAAGTGTCTAAATAAGGTCTTCAAGTGGTCTCCTGGGAAGTTGAGGGACGTGGTCAAACGTTCTCACACACACCGGAGGGAAGCACATCCGAAAAGCAAATGAGCGAGGGTTTCTCCTTCACCGCATCTGGCATAGTCCGGGGGTCACGGTCCCCCTGGTCTAGTGGTGGAAGAGTGAGTTGCATGGGATGTCTTAATGCGGGGGTCACATTGCCGAGTCCTGCTTCTTGAAGGAAAGCTTGGAGCTGTCCAAAAAAACCGTGAGGATCTCCAACGGGATTCCAAAATGATCCGCCCAGTAGAGAATTTTTTCCGGGAAGGAGGCGGGAGTGGAAGTGTCAGCCGGCTGACCCACCGTCCAACAATCCAACAATTGTTCCCGTTCTGCTATGCTGCAGGACACCTGCCAACTTGACCTTAGTTACCATCGATGTTCTCCCGGCAGCGCTGTGGCAAGCGGTGTTCCTTCAGCCCACGAGGTCTTCCTTCGACTTTCGGTTATTTCCTTAAACGAGCAGCGAACATGTTTGGAGTACAACAAACTTTTTGTTTCCCTCAAGCTCTCCCTGTTTACCTTCGCCTGTGTTTGAACTGTTTCCTGTTTCCAGACATTACAGTAGGTGGTCGAGCAGGACAACTACTTGTGGTCCTGTGCCAAGGCAACATCTGTCGAAGCTGACACCTGCATCAGTGTACTGATGCAGTTCCCAGTCTTCGGTAGCTGCAGATTAGAAAGGACATTAGCCCTTCTGAGCCTGCGCCTAACTTGGCCAGGAGTCTGGAAGAGGCGCACCAGTGGGTGATCCAAAAATTCATCGGTTGGGTTATTCTTCGGAACTGGAGCTGACGCTCCATCCTCTCCAGCGTCAGGACGCCGAGTCCGGAGTCCCGACGAGGCCCGCACAAGTCTTTCAAGCGAACCCGGGACCTCCGTGTTCTCCAAAAGGCTTTTCTCAGAAGTATGTTGGTTCGCTTTTTTACATCTCTGGGCGAGGGGCAAATAGAAAGCAGTTGTCGGAGGAGGAAGGCCATGGAATTGTTTTATATGACGCCTTGTTCCTGCAAGAGTTGCCATCCTGGAAGGGCTGAGCACCTACTCCGCCTTCTGAAGAATGCTGGACCACGCCTCTGCCGGGGAAAAAATCCCCCATCGGTAGACTGAGATACTTAAATTACTTCTCCGTTGGGATCCCCAACTGGATCCAATCCAGCTTTCCAGCCCACGCCATGCAACTGCACATATGCACGATTCGTCCTATTGACCATCAGTTCTTCGCTCCGCCACGAATCAGTTCGAAGAATGCCACCGGGGCTGACAGACACGAGGGGGAGGATTAGAAGGTTGTCAGCGTATGCTGACACGTCCGGAGTACAAGAATAGGATGGTGGTGTCCCCAAAGTTTTCCTGAATATATTCAGCACTCGAAGTAGGTTCTGAAGAACAGAGACATACTGCCGAATGCACCTTCGCACCAGCACCACGAAAACCTTCTGAAAGCTGAAATCAATGTATATTAATGCATGGAGCCAACTAAAGCGCGTGCGCTCTTTGCGCAGACCCGTCACGTCCGTTTCGACCATGGCCAGTTTGAAACTGAACGGAGGCAACATATGGCCATGCTGGAGCTGTGCGGCGAGAACCTGACTCTGGACCTGCGCATGTGGTTCGTCGCCGTCGAAGAGGAGACCATGTACCGTTACCAGGAGAACCTGCTCTGCGTGGTTCCGGACATCTCCGCGTTCCGCTGCTCCCTGAAGGCAGTGGGTGCGCCAGCCCACCAAGATGCACATCTCGCTCATGTGAACCGCGAGATGATGGCGTCCTCTACGCCACCAGCTTCACTTTCGCGTACACGCCGGATCCCGGGCCCAGGTACCACTGTGCCTCTGCCCTCGAAGTCTTGCGACCCTCGGGAGTCTACGACCTCCTGTGATCGCGGCCGGACTGCCCCACCCCAGCTCGAGTGCCGCTGCTGCCGTCGTCATCCTCGTCTGTCACCGTCTCATCGTGTCTTTTGCTGCTACGGACGTCGCCTCGCTCCGCCTGGAATCCCCAGCAGCCTTCCTGGCTTATTCCAGGAAGGTTGCTCGAAATCCCATGCATTCCATAATTTTTAAAAAGAGCTCCTGGTAGACGCAGTCGAAGGCCTTTTGCAAATCGACTGCGACCTCAGAGGCTTCCGACGCCTCCGACTCAACGTAGACTCCCGATCCCTGGCTATCTCGGAATCTAGGATTCTTTTGGTAAAGTGGAGCAACCCTTTATTGCAACTGAATCCAGTAGCGGACCAGGAGCGGTTAGTTGCCACGTCTCGTTCGAGAACAGCGTACGTCTGCTCCGGGCTGATGAACATTTCCGCCAAGCGCCGCAGGTGTTTAGCTCATAACTTAGCGAGCAACTTGGACTCCGTGTTGATCGTGGTAACCAGACGCCAGTTGCTTATGATGCAGATGTCTCCTCACTTTGGGAGACGTACGCTTGGTGATCGGAAGGTGGCGATTACCTATCCTGACTACTGAATCAGCGTTCATAACCGATGCACAGTGGGGTCAGCTGTGCCGCGAAACTGGCAAAATTTCGTCCTCCTCCGGTGCTTTCTCTCCTGATTTTCCCGATAGCGGAAATTATCTCCCCTATCGTGAAAGGCTCGTTGAGGATTTCGCGCGACTCCCCCCCTCCTCCTCCCAATTGTGAGAACGCTTTCAGGCAGCAATTGCGCAAAATTGCGTCCTGCTGGTGCTCTCGCTTACAGGAGTGTAAAACTTGCGCCCGATACGCCGTCTCTTCGCCAGGGAAGAGCACTCCTGGACCTGTTCGTCCAGCAAGCTGGTCATCCTAGACTGTCAGGCTCGTCGTTCAGTCTAGCTTTCATCTCGACCAGACAACGTACCTCTGGCCTTTTCTGCAAACACGGAGCTTGCAGATAAGGGCACTCGTTGCACAGTTCCTCACCGAATCCGGTAGGGAGGCAGTCTACAGAGATGTTGTGCAGAACTCTCAAACAGAGTGCTTCACCTTGTTTCAGTCTTCGAGTTGCTGCACGTTGATATCTTGCAGGATATTGTGATGTTCCGCAGCCTCTAGGAGATGGATCCATTCTCTCAGTAGACACCACGCATAGGAAGGGAGACCCTTCCCGCGTGGAGTACTTCCAGCTCGATTCGGTCGTGGCCCAACAATGTCGTTCCCGCTTTTCCACGATAACCGACCTACGAGCACAGGTGGCCGGTGGGGAAGACGTGATCGATCCTGCCCTCCATACTGATGACGCCAGTCAACAAGTTGCAAGTGCACATGGCTACGTACAACTCGTTAACCAAATTGAGTTGGCCTTTAGCCCTTCCTGAAAGCAGGGATGTTGAAATCTCATGCTATCAGCTAAGCTTTCCGTGCACTTGCTTCCACCAACCATTCGCGCTTCAGGGTTTTTAAGAAACTGGTTCTCGCCCCGCACATGTTGGAGCAGCTTGATGCTTATAGATTCGTCACGAGGTTCATCGGTTCGGATCACTTGAAAAAAATAGTTGTCCTACTCGATCTTCCTCGGCGAAACGGGCATCTGCCGGGGGATTGGACGAGGCTCCCAGATGCAGCGGATCATCTCCGCCAATTCCTGAGAGGCATCACCCTCCGGAATCTCGCCGACTGGGACCGCATGAAGGTTTCGGTCCGCGAGTTCTGCGAGGAATTCCCTCTGCACCGCCTGCCCCGGGGATTTGGTGAGGGGTCCCGCAACGAAAGAGCATATTTGCACGCCCGTCGTTACGCGAGGACCCCTAACGTCCGTCGCTTGGCCGAGTACAAAGCCGGGGCCGAGCGTCAAGCCTGGCAAACCGGGCCGCCCAGCGTGCTGGACGACTTGGACCAGGAACACTCGGACCCTGCATCGATACGTCGCCTCGTGCAGGGACACCAGGGCACCTGCGGAGTGGGATGCCTTGCGGCTCCTGCTTCCAGATGGAGCCCCGGCAATAGGGGAGGAGAAAGATTGCTTGGACGAGCCTTTTACGACCAGTGAAATCATCACCGCGATTAAAAGGCTCAAGAAGCGTAAGGCGCCAGGGGAGGATGTCCTGCCGGCGGAGTTCTTTCAGGGCTTCACCGCAGAGCTGACCCCCCTGGTGCTCGAGTTGACACGGCTCATCTGAGACGAAGGCTATGTTCCCGTCTCGGTCAGCCAGGGTGGGGCTCCTTCCGAAGGGAGGAGACCTCCGTAAATTAAGCAACTGGCGTCCGATCACGATTGTGAACACGGATGCCAAATTGCTGGCTGGACTGTGGGCTGCGCGGCTGGTACAGGTAGCGGACAGCTTCATTAGCCCGGAACACATGCTGTTCCCGGGCGAAGCATGGAAGCAAACCTGTTCCCCGCCAGCACATGGTTCCATGTGGAAAGGGAAGAAAGTAAGAAAAAACGAAATTGTCGGCAACCCTGATTTGGGGCGCCAGCGGGGCAGGGAAGGGACGACCGGGTAAGGAAGAGGGCTCTAGCGATCACAGTCGATTTGCATAAAGCGTGGACCAGGATCTCCTGTTGGAGCTCCTGGATCGCATGGGCTTCCCGGCCGCCTTAACGGCCTACCTGCGCTCCTGCTGGCGCAATGCGATAATCACCGTTTCTTTCAGAGAACAAAACGTGTCCGGCGTGCCGGAAAGGCGCGGCATCCGGCAGGGCAACAGCCTGAGTAACCCTGCTCTTTAGCACCTATTTCGAACTGGTGCTGAGAGCATACAGGGTGACATTGGCTGCCCTGCCGAGCTCGTGCCCCGGTACGCCGGCCGTGTCGGCGTATGCTGACGATCTTCTACTCCTGCTGCCCATGGCTTCGGCAGTCGAGAATTTCTTCGACTTGCTGAGCCGTGGGACAGGACTACGGGTGTACAGGACGAAGTCGTCGCTGGTAGCGGTTGGTGCAACGTGGGCAGGATGGCCTGACTGTATCCGCCTGGGGATCCCGACGGAGAGGTACTTAAAGTACTTTGGCGATGGGGGACTTCTGCCAGTCAGAAGCCTGGTCAGGTCGTCTCCAGAAATGGAGTCAGCGATCGGCCCGTTCCTGGAAGGCAAGTTTCACTTGCCGGAACGGACCGCGGTTTGGAATACGTTTGCGGCCCCCATCCTGCGCCCCCTACTTTTCGTTTGCCCTGTCCCCGTCGTAGTAAAGAAGAGGACCAAGGACCTCCTCCGCATCGCCCTTTGGGGCAAGGGGAGGCTCCGAGTGCCTCTGAAGGACTTGTGAGCCCCGCGTCGGGAAGGTGGTCTTAGCCTCCTGACGCTGGAGCGCGTGGAAATACAGCTGCGATGGCGCACCTTGGCCATCGCACCGAAGTTGTGGAGCATCCCTTGGTGTGTTCCGGCCCGCCTCCTCGCCAGACGTGTGTCCGGAACGGAAGGACTTGCATCTCATCTTTTATGTCGTGGAAGGAAGATAAGAAGATGCGGTCTTCTCCTCAGACGAATATCCACTCTGACGAAGGAGAAGGGGTAGATGATCTGCAGCCCCGTCAACTCCAGCACATGGCGGGAAGAAACAGTTGGCACGTGGGCGGTAGTGAATGAGAGGAGCCACGAGATATGGAATAGCCTGCGACGCGGCCGATACGCCCGCTACACTTTTCGCGAGATCCTGGAGTGTCCAGCCAGGACACGTGGACAGAGACGACCTGCCTAGCAACGGTGCTGCCCTTCCTACGAAGGGCACTCGTTAGCAGCAGGACGCCGAGGTGGCAAGTCTCTTGCCGTATCGCAGGCAGAGAAAAGTTGATGAGCGGTTGGACCATGGAACAGCTGGAGGACTCCACGACCCAGAGCGTCCTTCCGCGAGGACTGAAGAAATGGGGCGAGCTGCTCGGCATCTCGATGGATGACCTGAAGTGGCCCCCAGTGATAACCGGAAGAAGAATCCTTCCCCTAAAGTGGCAGGAGCCGGCGCTTATGCTGTTGCACTGAGGACTCCCCTGCAACGCGCGCCGCTACCACTGGACACGGGGACGAGTGAATCCAAACTGTGTTAGGTGCGGGGAACGGGAATCCCTCCCGCACCTCTTAGTTGACTGTGTTACCCTCCGGCTCCTTTGGGAACCTTTTGGTACGACCCTAGGGATCCTGGAATGTAGCCCTCCTAGAAACGTTTTTGGCTCCTCTTCGTGCGGGACGCCCTGCAGCCAGCCGCTGTCGTAGCAGCGCTCAGCTGCATCCGCGGTATTGTGGCGGCTTGGAGTGGATCCGACGAAGTAGAAGATGCAATTTACAGGGATGTCATGGAGTATGCAGCTCGTTTTCTGCAAATGCATTCCGATGGCCCCACCTGGGAAATATGCAGAAGGACCTTGTCGGCATCCTGCAAAGGATGGAAACTCCACAAAGCGTACAGTGATCCCTTCCCGACCCTCCAAAGAACTATGGTTTTTGATTTTTTCAGTTTTCTTTTATTTTTATTTTTGTTTTTCCCCATCCCCCTCCGCTGCCGTGGAGAGTCAAGTCGGTCTGCGCACCGACGACCCGGCAGATCCCTTGTTTTATTGGTCGCAGAGGGGCCTTATACTGCAATTGTTTGTTTATAATAAACGCGCCGGCGTGACCGGGTGACAACGTCGGACCGAACGTCTCGAACCGGGCTTTCCACGGTTGGTTTCAGCCGAAAGATAGTCCCACACAAGTGAGCGAAGTTGCAACGTCAATGCAGTTTGTCGCCCGCGATCAATTCAACTTTCTGAATTTCTTCCGTGGAGATCCTGTGGATCTCTTGCTGGAGCACCAGATCGAAGAATTGCAAGGCGGCGGCTGCGCCCCTTTTCATGTTGTCGTCTCTCTGCCTGTTGACGTCCCAACAGGCTACACGTAGTCGCCGGTAGGAGTCAAGCACACGCGTTACTGCTGGCATTACTGCTATTGGTGCTGCGTCTCCCAACTGCTGCTCAGGTGGGACAGTTGTCACTCCTCTGTTTTTTCCTGGGCAGCAAGCGTGGCAGCCGAGATAACTTGATTTCATATCCTTGCATTTCCCAGGAATTCCAAGTAGAGGCGATAGCCTCCGTCTCCATCGAAAGGGTTGGTGAAGTCCTCGCATCACCTCCGCCCTCCATAGTGGCGATGTTTGGCGTTTCTGCCATCACACTGCTATCTCCAGAACGACCATACAAATTCATATAGTCTCACTCACTTATTTAAGTTTGCGGAGCACCGGTAAACGTCCGTGCCCTCCAAATCAGCCGGCACACTTGAGACAAAAGCGTCGGAGAGAACGAGAAATGATTTCCGAGATCAAGGGCTCGCCAAGAGAGCGGAAGATGCCAGTAGCAGAGCTAGCAAGCCTGAGAACCCCCCATTCCTATCTTCCTCTCCCTCCCCGCACTACACGGCAGCAACGAGTCCCAAAAGACTACAACGGACGAGAAGAAAGGAAGGAAGATGCAGAGGATCACAGTTTCCTCCTTCTTCCCCCCGCTTGCAGTGGAATATCTGATTTCTTTGTCTCGGAATAAGTGCGATTGTTTCTCCCTGTGCCTGTCTCCCCTCCTTCCGCTAAGATCTCGCAGGGGACCCTGAACCAGGGTCCGACTTTGGTAGTGCCGAAGTGTCGCGTGCAGCTCGAACTGGCAGAAGGGCTCGCGGGGGCGTGGGGCACGGTCTCTCGACTCCTCTTTTCTCGTCTCCTCATTTCTGGAAGGACGGAAGACAGAAAGGAGAACTTGCTCAGCCCTTTTCCAAGATTCTCGAGCTAGAGGAGAGGATGGTGAGGGGAAATTCGCAGGATCCTTCGACCCAGAGAAGGATGAAAGGCCCCTCTAGAAGAACCTCCAGGAGGGCAGGCTCTGGAGGAATATCTCTTTCCACTGCTATGGGTAGTACTGGTCTGGTCCTGCTACGCACCGCAAATCGCTGCCTAGCCTAACTAGTGGAGGTGTAAGAAGAGGGAGGAGGAGAAGATCCACAAGGCGATCTGCATCCGGCTCGGAAGAGGGAACTGGAGGAAAGAAGGGAGTCTCTTCCCAAGACTGAGTGGTTGAGAAAGAAGATCGGAAGCAGGCAAAAGGGATCATCACTTACTAAGGACCAGAAGCGGAAGGTACGGATAGACTAGCAGCGGCCAGGAAGAAAGACCGAGGTTCTTCAGTTCCCAAGTACCGTGGATCATCGGGGGTTTGTCCAGCATTCAAAAACATCCATGATTCTGTCCTTCGTGTCGTTCGAGATGCCAGAATGCTTAAAAGTCGATCATCCAGTATACGATCACTCTTTCGAGGCTTCTGTTTGGTCACCCCAAAAGCACCCTCTCGAGATTTCTCTTCTCCTTCCCTAACCCCGTTTTGCTCGATGATCGGGAGGAGATGGGAGCTCCAAATCATTCTTATTCTTAGCATCCCTCCTTTGGGAACCACTAGAGGACGAACCAGCATGTGTAACAAAACACTGTTCCGGAAGAATAGCATCAAGGAGTTGGATCGTCTTCTCCCAGACGAAGTCGAATCAACCATAAATTGACCATCCATGAAAAAGATTTTTCACGAGAAGGATGTTTTTCAAGCCCCCTTCTCAACAGAAATTTCGAACATCCTACTAAGTAGCGTTTGGAAAAGGACTGCGTAGTGTCTGGACTTATCATGAAAAACAATCTTCCACATTTGCGAAAGCTGTATTGCTTTTCGGTAGCCGAACCCTAATTTTCGTTTCCATTGCCTATTCAGAGTGGTACAAAGGCTTTTATTAATCGCAACATGGAGTTAACGGAGACAGAAACCATCCACACCAAAACCATTGCAAAACAGGAAGGCTCAGGGGAAAGGAACCAGAAAACACTGGAAATTCACAAGAGAAGCCCTTGCTTCTTCGCTTTACACACCTTCATAGAACCAAATTCCAAATGCGAGCTATCACTTCGCATTTGGAAATTTAGAGTCTCTTCCACGTTGTAAATCCTCAACAAAGAACCATTCCTTGACCACATTGCAACAAGGTGTTGCAAATATTGTTACCATGATATGTTTCACTCATATCGAAAGGAGGATTCCATAGGAATTTCAAGCCACAAGGATATACGGACACCATTAATTCAGCCATAAGGGATACTTTAGCAATTCAACCGAGCGATTATGCAACCACAGATATTCGGGATCAGTAACAGGGATCCGGAGCAGTAGAGTAAGATCTATGTTCGGCGTAGCAAGTCTGGATTTCATGGGACATCTGTCGTCACATTTTAAAGTTTATTCAAGAAATTGAAATACTCTCTTGGCACGTTTTACGATAATTCTCCATGATATATCTATGAATTTCATGTTTTGATTAATGCCATCTTTGTGATACATAACTGTACGGCTCTTCCAATTTTCCGTTAGATTTGGGGAATCAACGGAGACTTCTTGACTGGGGAGGAGGTAGTATATGTGTAAGATTCACAATTTTTATTTTAAAGTAATGCATCCAGAGGCATGCAGTAGAGAAGAAATCGAGGATTCTTTTTTTATATATATAGCATGGAGATCCGTTACCCACCCAGGATTCTATTCCACAAAAAACCAGACCCAAATAGGCATCCTCGTTGTGAGTTGGTACATAAAATCTATCCACCCACTAGGATAGCTTCTGCGATGTTTCGAAACGAGAATCGGATACACGAAATACGTGATTTTGCATCTATATTTCAATAACACTTTTGTAAGTTTTATTTGATTATGCTTTCCATGCTTAATAATGCCAACGAATCTACACACACCAGTTGTACATAAATGCATTAAATAATAAATGCATGTGTTTAACATATATAATAAGAATAAAAGTATACGAGTGGATCAAGATATTCAAGAAGCAGTATCAAAGCAGTGAATCCTACACTATCCTACAAAGAGGGAATTATTAGCCTGTGTCAAGAACGGAAGTGATTATGATCTTAAGACATCTTATGCTCTACTTCAGATAATGGATATATTACTTACTTTATATAATATTAAAATACTGTAATCCTTTAAATAATGTTGCAAAAACTTCTGAACTGAAGTGTTTTCCAGCAATGTTTGTAATCTTTCTTAATGCTGAACAAGATTACAAACATCACTAATGAACCAACTGAGGGATAGCATTATTGTTAATGTACAGACATGTTAAACAGGCATGAAATCAGTCTTCAAATCCTATTCTACCCAGCATCTTGTGGAATTGCAAGTTATTGAGTGATCCTATTCAGTCATACACGGAATCATACTATTCTGTGTACCTAATATCACTGAGACTGATGAATTACAATTGTCAATTCACAAATTTACTTGAATTCAAGGCAGAAGACTGAAATTTATTTAAATGTTCTTGTATATTTCCAAAACTCTGTTCTCCTACATTAGGCTGCCATTTTTCTGGAACTCATTTAGCTGCTAGCTTTCTGTTGCATGTAGATTTCTGTGTATGACTGTTTCATAAGCATAGCTTCTTCTCTTATAAGGACCACGTAGATTCCACTTCTGCAGACTAGTTTTCTGGAAGCCTTTGCAGAATCATCTTTGTGTATCAAAAGATGGATAGATGTATACAGATTTCACAAACTATCTGTAATTAAATATGATTACATGTGGATGCAGTTGCATCTTGTCTATTATTTGGTACACATACAGGCAAACCAAACGTAATAATCATTCAATAAATAAACGAACACATGATGATCAGTGAAGAACAGACCAATTAACAGTATTCAGTAGTTTTATATTCTCAATCAGTACTATGACAAAAAATATGGGAACTTTCTCTGGGACAAGATGACAACAATTCCAGAGAAAATTTATTGAAACTATTCATTATATTCCACACCTCATGGGTACTTAGCAGTGGTTACAATGCAAAATAATCATATTAATTTAAGCATTTGAAAGAATCAGGTAATCAAAATTCACTAATCACATTACCTTATTATTGATGCTATGGAAGCATTAGTAATATATATTTTTAATAAAAAAAGCATGTGATGGTTGAACATATAACTCCGATGCAATAATGTTAGCATTATTTGCTTTTGTTCTTATAATCATGCATTCCATGGTATACTTAGCAGTTTGGCATCATAATGCTTTGTGTTATTGCAAGTATATTAGTTTTCTGTATATGTTCTTTGAAATTTGACATGAATTATAGTCCATTTACATCACAGGAAAAATGAACATTTTATTACTTACAGAATAAATTAGAATTTTGAAGTTTTCAGAATATTCCACGAGGAGCAAAAGATCCTATAATCTTCTTAACTTATTGCGCATATGGTCAATTTCGTGCATATCTTGTGAAGAATCAGAACCTCCAGATTGCCAATCCAAATCACTACCAGTATAGCCAAAATATGAAGTATCAGATCTAGAATTGAATGAAGAACCAGTGTCTGTGTCTGGATATTCATTGCGCCAATGATTCTCTGCATTGGAATCTTCATCATCATCAACTTCTTCCTCTTCATCATGATCCAATAAAACTTCAGATAGTGCTGCAGGCACCTCTCTAACCATAGCAAATGCTTATAACCATAAAAGGGCAATATCTTCAAATTACACACCTGAACTCCTCAAATGTTTCCTCTAGACTACCAGAAGTAGGATGTGGTGTGACCCAATAAAGATCATAAGAATATGTGACCAGTGGCTGCATGTCATTACAAGTGATGGTAAATTCTGATGAATGACTTTTTGTACCTTCACTATCTCCATTAGGTATGATATCAAATAATGTCAAATGTTTAGAGCTGTCATCTGAAGAACAGTCACTTCTGATTTGCTTCTTAAGAATCTGAATGAAATGAGGTGAATGAAAAAGAAAGCACTACTTACAAAAGGCATTTCTTCGATTCTTTTCCGTTTGAAGTTAAGTTTGGAACAACTACTTTTACTCAAGCTTGGTACACCAACTTTCTTTAAGTTATCATTCAGATCTTCCAAGTTTGGTTGAAACTCTGTATCCTATTTGGAATGAACAAATTTGCATTTTCAACATGCCAGCATCTGATTTATTTTACTCACTTTGCTTTCTATTGTACCAGCAAACCTCAAGACTGTTGACGCAATTTCAAATTCTTCATCATTAGACGGATCTAATCTTTTTCTCTTATAAGTCAACAGAATTGTTTCAGGAGGCTGACATTCAGATTTTCTTTTAATTGTCACCAACGTATTTGCCATCAACAAAACCGATTTTTTTTTCTTGTTGCTAATTACAAATTTAAAACAAGTATCTCTCAATTTCTGAAATCAGGCACCAAGACTATTTTTCGAGTGTTGCGACGAGATAAGATGACACCAACTTCTACACAAAGACTAATACATGCTTGTAACAAAAGCATTAGACAACGTTTTTTCGTGTCAGAAATGGGATACAAGTTGAACTCACCATTGAAATCGGAACCAGAGTCGAAGAAATGCGATGAGTACGCACAAGCATCAAATTCGCAAGATATGTTCACGTATCCCAGAACAATTGCCTTTTCCTTCCTATTTTGTTACAATGTAACACTCCAAATCTGGCATAACCCTTTGTTACGAAAACAAACCTATCATTAACCTATCCTAAAATCACTTAATCGACATAAAAGCCTAGTTTTCTTAGATGATCAGTATTTAAAATATTTGGTGAATCTTCGATGAAATGTGCAGGGGTTACATATTGCTTTTTTCTGAACTGAATTTTCAATTTACAGTAGCTTTTATTAACTGGTAAGCAAAAACAAAATGCACAAAAGTTACTAGAATAATTGTGCGTTCTTGGTTTTATCATGGCATTTCTACATAATGCGTAGGCAATTCCCCTTGAACAAAGGAGTCACCTACAAGCACTCCCTAACACGCTAAGATTGCACGCAGTTTCGTTCGCCGCATCTGGACTAACCTTTGATTGGGGGCTTCGCATCTCGGGTACAAACATTCGCGCTCCTTCCCTCGCATTCCGCAGAAAATTGGAGTTTAAAATCTTTTGCTCCATTTCCTTTCTCTTGTTGTACAGTTTAGCACTTTAGTAGATCGGTGGATATTTTTTCTTACTAGGCCACAAATATAGTGACATACATTGTCATAAAAAGAACGAATGTTTAAAAATTTCACGACGCTCACTCCGCATTTAAGTAAACAAAACGAAAAGTTCCAGGAACAAAAAATTTCGACTTCTATACCGTAGACAGCTGCTTTTGTCTGTGTTCGTAAAGTTCGAAAAATAACCATGGATCATGAGTATATGTTGTTTATTTTTGATCCAAGAATGAAAAATAAGATAAATTGCCAAAGAAAAGAAGAAAAAAAACGATGGCTTTCATACTATTGATTTCTATGCTCTTTGGTGCCTGTACCCTTAGGCATATTAGTAATTTACGAGAAATATGAACTAAAAAAAGGGCAGCTTTCGAGATGGTATTTTTGATGAAGATGGCTAAGAAGCAAAAGTTATAAATACTAAAAAAGAAAACGAGTGCTGAAATCATGAAATGTAGTGTGAATATTACATTTAGAAGAAAAGGTTTTGGATCTGTTAGGGAGAATAGTTTAAAGAAAGGGAAAAAAAACTTATGACAGTTTTCCCACAAAGTATTCGTAAGTTACTTTAGATCGTCAGTAGAATGAGTAGCACAATTTTATCGTGTGAGTAATCACGATAAACTTCAGCTACTGTTGATATTAATCTTTCATAAAATTTAACGTTTAAGAAACCACAGGAGAATGAAAAGTTTAAAATTTTCTCAATCTGGCTCATAAGAAGAGTGGAATTCTGAAGAATTAAAAGTGACAGTCATTTTATGTGACATGAACTGTGCATTTGGATGCTTCCTTCTCTGACCATTTTCAATGATGGTAGCAAAACATAAAAAAGCTTCTGGCATTAGTAATATGTTGTAACAAATGAAAAATACTTCTGAACAAAATTACTGATTCTTAGAGACACTATTTAATTGTAATCTATTTAGACTAATAAAGTGCTACTAAAACTGGAGATAATTTTCACATTCATTGTCTATAACCAATTCTCCTTCATGCATTCCTTCATTTGCAAAAAAAGCTCTGTGGAATGCATAGCATTATCCTCATTCCTTATCACCATTTCTTTTTATCTCTCCTTGTCTCAGTCGCTTCCTTAATAATACATTACTGATGTGCATTTTATACAACAAATGATGATTTACTCATCTCGGAAACGTGGATTTTTTCCTGGAATATTCATTGCAGGTTAACAAAATCATTAGTACTCTTATCTAACGATTAGCTGAGAAAGCTAGGATTGTATTAAAAGAAATGAGAAAGCATTTGCTTCGTCAGCATAGAACAAAAGGATTATATTGTCGGAAGTTTTTTTTATAATTCTTTCACTATTGAAAAAATAAGAGCACTGCCACTTTATTTTTAGTATGAAAATCTTATCAGATATGTGACAAGGAAATGCTTGTGATCATGTTAAACCAGTGCTATTCTGGGCGGAAGTCCAGACATTCATTTTTCAAAAACATGAAGACCAATTCGAAGGACTCATCACAATTCAAAAATTTAAAGCTTCGGAAAGGAATGGAAGTGAATGAACCAACTGTTGTTATATTTCCTGATTCCAATTTTTTTAAATGCACGTATCTGCTTGGTTTCCAACTGATTCGCAATCAAATTTTGGCATTTATCAGAAATGAATCAATGGCTAGAGGCTGAAGCACTTAATGATCTTGAGAAGTCAAGGTCATAATAAAGTCAGAAAATACTTTATGAATTGTTGCTTCATTTATATTGTTGATGAAATCATGGAAGATAGTCTTTTTGAAGAAATGCTTGTTGGTTAAAGAGAGCAATCATTTTCTCTGAGTCTGAGTATTTGTGGATTTATTCAATACTTACCTATTGATTCCTGGTCCAAATGCTTAAATGCAAGCTTCGGTTAATAAACGTAGATAAGAATCTGCTAATGTAAGGATGTATTCCAGAACATTCTTCACTCTTACAATTCATTCTACTTGTTGAGAGAATAATTTGCTGTTGCCAAAGGTCTAGAAAAGAAAGTGCTCGTTTAACCGGTCAAGGCCCACCGTGGTCCACTTTGACACGAGTTGCACTCAGGCAATTTAGTTAATCATCGGAATAAACAAAAATCAATTTCTTTCTCAAAAGGTTTTAAAGATACTGCAAACTTTGCAGTGCTGACATTTGAACCAAATGGGGGGCCTTCGTTCAGTTCGCATTTTTTTTCTTTTTCGAAGACTACGAAAAGCGGAGGGGAAAGGACGGGGAGGAGGAGATAAAGATAACGGAGTAAAAAGGAAAACTGCATTCTGAAACTTGCTCTACAATCTTTACAATTGCACCATCAGTTCTTTATGAGGATTCCCGAAATTTCTATGGGTGCTGTCCTCGTTTCCAACTTGAGTTTTTGGACTGCTGAAACCCTAGGCGTGCCCACATGTTCCCAGATGCATAACTTCCCGGAGTAGAACCAACCATACTAGGAATTGAGTCGTTTCTTGTCAAATATTCAGCTTTGAATTAGTGATTTCTTGAAGATGGACGAAGGTAGAGTTTGTTTATAAAGCCAATGATGGATAGATAAGTCCCAAGTTCATTATTACATTATTACATTTAACATCTTTCTCTTATGAAGCCAGCAGTTATCGAATGCATAAATTAAGAAACACTTTATTCTTCGTTGATTATGGACAAGCTCGATGAATTCTACCGATTCTACATTTCTATTGCTGGAAAAGACAGTTCATCATCCCGAATTGAGTGAGGAGGCAGATTCCTTCTTCTGGGCAAAGCTCCTTGTACGTCTGTCTTATTAAATCTCTACCTGTCTCTTTCAGAGTTTCCTAATTTTCCTTTCCATGAATTCTGTTCATATGGGTCTCCAGATATGCCCCAGTGCTATTCTCTCGCTCATGTCTCCATTTCTTTCTCTGCCCCCTAATCGGAAAACTCCCATTTCCGGTTTCTCCATTTCTGGAGCATGCGACGGAGCACAATTACTGCTTCCAGAAAATTCTTTCTTCCTTTTGGAACCAGTTGGAAGGACCATTCCCACTGAGCACATCGAGAAGCGCAGTTAAAGCCAAGAAGCGAACAAGAGAGGTTGTGGCTTCAGTGGCAGCGGCATACTGGACCATCGCAAGTGCACCGCTAGGAAGTCCTATCGGTTCCTCGAAGAGATGCTCTGGATCCGGAAGGACTTCTTAGGGGAAAGGGGAAAGATGACAAGTGTATTTCGAATGGAGTAAGGGAATCTCTGCAAATATTGTGTATTTATTAATATTTTAAATATTCACTAGTATTCACGAAACAAGGCATATTTTCGTTTGTGCTCGGAGATATTATAAATGTTATATTCTGTGCCGGATGTAACAAATATTTCAATGAAATAATGATGACTTCATTACATAAATTAATGTGCTGATCACTATCTTTAATGGAATAAAATCAAATATTGTTTCATATTTATTATGAAACGATGATTTTTTTTTTCGGTTATGCTATATCCTTTCTTAATCAATTAATTAGGAATTGTATTCATTAATCTTTTAAAATTGTGCATGCTGCTGATCCGCGCGTGGACGACTCTTTGGGAAAGACTGCTTGCACCGGCTACTTCGCTGCCCCTCCTTACGGTAAACACCGCAAAGATCTTCAGTCATCCCATCTCATCACAGTCGAGCCCATGGCCACCCGACTTGATTCCGAGAAAAAAATTCTTTCCTCTGCCTTGTGGTTGGTTTCGTCACTTGTAATTTCTGTGGCCTCGGAAGAGAGTGGAAAAAAGCACTGGCATTCCTCTCCTGCTTTTACAGAGTGATCCTGCTAAAACAGATTCACACATGGACGGGAACGCCTTTATAACGAGTAGTGCCACCTGGTCTAGGGCTTATGGTCCACGCAGATACTTACTCACATATCTGGATGTGAGAGTGCAGTCATACTGGATCCGTGAGGGAGAAAGCAGGAGCACCAGTGCGCTAACGGACGGCAGTAGAGTTGGCGAGCTGTCAAAAAGAGCCGCCATATGTCCAAGGAAATTACTGGCGCACTGTTGACTCATCCTACAGAAGTGCGACACTCGCGTGTCCGACGACATTGAAGGAGGAGTTAGAGGAAATCCTCCGCGGTCAAGTGTGCCGTGCCTGGATTCATCTTTCCACACACGTTGCTCCTCCTCTGTCGCTGCTGGGAGATGCACGTTTTCGCATCCCGAGGCTTCCCTGAGGGTTTCCGAGCACCAGAGGCCCTGGTTCCCGAAGGGGATTGTCAGGGAGTGCAAGGGAGAGAAAGGGAAGTGAGGGGAAGATTGGAGGGTGGGAGGTGGGAAACGGCAGAGAAGAGGCACCGAGAAACGAGGGGGCATCTCGACTCCAGGATGCTCTCGGGAAGCTGTCCCTCATCGAAATGCAGCCATTACGGCCGGTTTTCCTCAGCTTCGCTTCCCGGAGGATGATGCCTTTCCTACAAGGGGAAGCCACAATCCTTCTTCTCTCGTTGGGTTTTAAGATCAGTACTGCTACAGTCTCCCGCAATTCTGAGATTCCCACTTCTCATCGAGGTCATTTCCTGCTTGTTGCGCAATCGGACGATTTCCATCACCCCTGCAGAATGCCACGTAAATAGGAGGAACACAGAGCGAGTGCTTCCGATGTCCCGCTTCTCGAGAGTTTTTGCTTTATCGGTAAACTGGCGGACTTCTAATGAAGTTCAGGCATAGACTTTCCGCAGCAGGGGAAGAGACGAGAGAGCGTCCCCAAGCCAATGGAGATTCCATGAAGGGAAGAAGGGGGAGATCGGATCCATATCATCTAGGGGACGGGAAGAAAGAAGATCCCCTATTCAGAGGAAAAGATTCGTTCAAGAGGGAAGCAAGGCCTGTAACAGAGACTACGAACAAGACGTAAGGATTCGATCTTTGTCCTTTGAAGGGGAAGAAAACTACGGCAACCCTATGTGACACAGCAATGGCTACCAAACCGATCTGGGAAAGAGATATCCAAGGACTGCTCCTGACACGTTCACGAGAGCAGACAGAATCCTTGCGAACAGAAGGAGCACCTGAGTTCGCCAACATGCATCGAGCCACAAGGTGGGCGGCAACCGTTCCGTTTTCAGAACGCTCCGTGAAACGGCCCTTCCGTGCCCAGCCTTTTTCTCGAACGGAAGGGGAGACAAAGAGGCGACAAGATTGGGAGGCCTTCTGTAGAGTTTTCTTCCCTCCTTATATTCCCCACGAGCCTCCCTGATGTGTAATCAACGTGTCCTCTCTTGAACTTGACTCCAGGACATCTGGGCTGTATTTTTCATTTGGTGCTGCGTCTCACGAGACGCAGTACTCCTCCCTCTCCTCCCTCTTTCTCTCCACCTTGACATCCCTTCCTTGCAGCGAGATCCTCTCGCGCCTTCTCTAGGGGTAAGGTCGCTCATTTTCTCCAGGTCTCGAAGGCCCGCAGGCCGAACCTCCGGACGTCTCCTCGACCATCCTTCGTAACCAGTCGACCATCCTTCTTGACCACAACCAGTGAAGGGATGCCCCTCACGTCGTAGCGGTTCTTCAGGTCCCTTGTGGTGCGGAGGGAATGGAGGAGGAGAAAGTGAGAACCAGAGCCATGTTTCTCTTACTTGCAGAGCGGATCGGCCCAGGGCACCGCGCACCAGCTCCCGTGAGACTCTTGCATGTAGGCGGCCATCTCGTAAGGAGAGGAATCGGAGGACACGAAGAGGATGTCAAAGGGAAGAGCCTGCTTGCGAAGTTCCTGGAAAAAAGGAAAACAAAAGGGTGCGATGGTGGCGTGATCTGTGGCTAGATCTGGAGGAAGACGTTCCAAAGGTCTCTCTCACCCCTGCTCTCCCCACCAACATGATATCTTTACCCACCCCCTACCCGTTCGGCACTAGAGAGCCCACCTCGTGAAAATCCTTGAGGATAGGAGTGAAATCCCTGCAAGGAGGGCACCAGTAGGCCGAGAAGTAGTAGCCCAAAACGTCAACCCTTTCAAGGAGGTCCTCGGCTTTCAGCGACGAGTTGAGCGGGGTCACCAGAATCTTCCCTCTCAGAACATCCATGCGTCCAACAGGCAGGGAAAAGGGATGCTGCTAGTAAGACGGAGAGAAGAGATTCTTGAATTCGTGTACCTTTGGTAGATGTTCACGATGCACGACACCGCGACGTTGGAAATGAGAGAAAAGAGAAGAAATAATAACAAAAGCCGTCGGCTATGTCTCCATAGTGACCTACTCTCGCCGTTATGCCAGAAAGCCGTGGCTTCCACTGATTCTTCCCAGAAGGAGAGGGGGAGAAAGGGCAAGACTCCGCGTAGATAGAGTGGGTTTTCCTTGTTCCCGGAGAGTTTCAGGCCTTCACCCTGATCGCCCTGCCGTTTTGCAACAGGCAGTCCAGATGGAACCGAAACCCTTCATTGCCTTCACACTTCACTCACATTACGTGTTCCTCAACTGAAAGTCAACCTCTTCTTCGTTCCTTCACGCTCTTCCTCGGTTGAGTCTCATCCCATCAGGAAGTTTCGTTTCCTTTCGATGTCTTTTCTTCCTGGCCCGGTTCGTCCTCATAGTTCCACATCTGGAGAGGTTTAATATTGATTTTCTGCTGAGAAAACTCGTTCCCCTCTTCCGTCAAGAACTTCTTGAAACGACTCTTCCCTGGAGTTCATTACATCAGGGAAAAAAGGGACGGCCGGGAAGGGGGTTCTGGGATTTTCAAATATCTCTGGCTACCTCCGTTTCCAAATCTGGGACCAACACATCGTTCCAGTGGTAAGGGTCTCTCGTTCGCCGGATAAAGACGGAAAGGGCAATACACAAAAAGTATCCTGTTGCTTCAGGAACCAGGGCTGTCCCAGGCTGGTGGAAATGAACGACCCGATCCTGATCTCTTGCGCTTGCCATCTTCAAGTGCCGGTCTTCTCAAGCCACTACTCTCGCATCCGGTTCCTTAGTCAGCTCAATTTTCTTCTTGGTCCCGTCGTGATCGTCGGACCATCATATGCGTGTCACCCGTGCTGATGGCACTTGAAGGCTTGCTCTCTACTCGGTGAGAGAAAGGATAGATCCTGCAGATGAGAAATCGTGCACTTCAGCAGCACAGCGCCTCTTGGGAATCCGACACAGTGGTACCAAACACTAGCGCGTAGCTGCAGACTTAGCACCTTCCTTACCGAATGATCTTCAGGTTCTGTCAGCAGCAGTTCAACAGGCGCGTTCATGTAGCGAGCAAAAAAACTCGAAAGGTCACCGGGACACCACGCGCTATTCTAGTGTGTTGATGAATGGAAAATAAGAAAAAACTGCAAAGCTCTGAAGACAAAAAAGCGATCCTCCTGATACAGAACACACTCCAATTGGGTAAAGCGGAAAAGTCAGACTGCTATTGCAAATCCCTTATGCTTATCCGGCAAAAAAATTTTTGAGTCTCTTTTGAAATTCCTTCTAGAAGGAAATCCAAATCCTCGTCAGGAGCTTTGGGAGCTTATGAGACATCTAAAAATATGAGAGCATCTAAAGAAGTGCACGCAGAAGTCGGCCCCCTACTTCCATATGCCATCGCCCTTGCGTGCAATTAATGCTCTTACGGAAAGTCCACCCTGAATCTCGGACTCTCACATAGATGAATAAATGACTTTGCAGAAGGGAAACAGATTGATCTTCCTTGAAATAGCCCGAGAACCAGATGCTTTTTCCTGACTGCTCGGTGCTTCCTTGAACGATATCGAAGGAACTCAGATGAAGACATGCAAACTCTTTGCATGAGTCTCGTCATTCCTGAAGATTCATCTCTCCCATCTATGCAATGCACATTCGTCAGCTTTTCAAAAGGTCCAGCTATTTTCCGAAAACACACTTCTATGTCACTTCGATCAGTAGAATCGAGCCCTTTCTTGTTTTAAGCATCAAACAATGAATCCTGAAATTTCCTTCTAGAGTCTCCTGAAAGGTTTGATATTTGGCTTCGCTCTTCTAACCGTTATACAAGGCAATGTTTTCATTTAGCGGAGACTGTTCCTCCAATTTATAACCAGTTTTCACCCTTAATTAACTTAGTAGATGTTTATAAAAAAGTTTCTTTTTATGATTCAGATTTGTACTGTACCTCTGTATTCACAGACAATTATAAACCATGTTTATGTTGGAACACTGCTCATTTATGGCTGTCACTTCACACCTCGTGGTGCCTCTCGTTTTATGGTGTCAACTTGAAATGATGTAGCTTTTTGTCTAATACTCAATTTAGCATTTGCATTCGTCTCATCTGATGATGTCTTGGATGTTTGGGAGAATACGGTACACTAAGCCCTAAAAATTTTTGAAGTGAAGGTAGCAGAGCTTATCAATGGTGCGCTGGTCGTGTCTGCTTACGTGGCTCCATTGGTTTTGCTCTAATTCTTTTACACATCTATGAGCTGATAATGAATGCCTTAATGGGCTGCACTATTTTATGAGACTTTCATTTTTGACACTCATTTGTGCTGAAAAGGTAATATGAATGATGAGTGACTTGCATTAATTAGTTTGTTGGATACAAATACTCCGATGTCATGGATCTTACGTTCTCTATGGCAATAATTTTGTCGCATCTAAAAAATGTAGTGGCCCAAGGCATATTACACAATGTGAATTCCTTTTTTGGAATTGCAGCAATCTGAGGGCTAAATAGTGAACTTTAACGCCTTGGGGATTCACGATGTAATTTCTACCAATGATGCACTCTTTCTACCAATTTTTTACTTACATGATTCATTTCGTCAGACGTTCTTCACATTCTGCTACTACAAAATGGTGGAACCACAGAGAAATCGCTTCTGCAGGCCCGTTTGGTCGATCTGCAGACTTGGCAATCCAATACTCGAGCGAACAATCTCAAATATTGAATCTCTCAGTCGCTTTGAATTTTTGACTTTAGTGGCCCATTTGCAATGATACAGATGACAGTCCAACCATAACCAACACAATCAGTCATTACGTTTAGAAAATCTAGACCATTGAGAAAACGCAAATTTTTCTCTCCAGTTCCAAGTAAAAATAGACACTTTAGGAGCTCATTCTCCAGTTATATTTTTATTCTGAAGCTACATCTTCAGAATTTGAAATTGCTCGAGAAATACCAATTTAGGGGCTCCCACTTACACATTGTATAAAGACTGCAACCCATGTGTATATGTATTGTGCATCAAACAATATACAGTTATGCACCTTTATTGAGTAACCCAATGCTATCAGACTGCTGTATGTGATTGAACAGAGTGACTTTTGGGTAAAACTTAACTAGGGCACTGGATATTGACATCTAGTGCATCTCATCACAAAAGAATTTTTTGGGGAAACCAACCAGAGATGTTTATTTTTTCTCTAAGCGAAATTTTGTAAACCAATGACATAAATCCATTTCAGAAATGGACAGAACTAGCTGAACACTTCCGATTTTGCTATTTCTATGAATTTGTAACAAAATCATCATTCAATCAGCTTGTCAACATCATTTCCTTCATGTTAGTTGGACTGCAGATACTTCTTAATATCTAGTTCCATACCCTAAAATTTGCGTCAATAAAAATTAAGTGCAACCAAAAAACTTACCAATGGGTCAACATTTGGCCCATATCGTGCAACTGGGATGCCTTCTTTGTTAATCAAAAATTTTGTGAAGTTCCATTTGATGAAACTATGCCCCCAAATGAGAAAACATAAATAAAAATATTCCTATAAGGTAATTCATACTTTCCCAAAGTGCCAGGCTGTTTTTCCTTGAGATATTTCCAAAGAGGATGAGCACTGCTTCCATTAACATCAATCTTGGCAAACATATCAAACTTTACACCATATCCAATGGCAAACTGCTTGATTTCTTCATTTGTACCTGGCTCTTGATTTCCGAACTGATTGCAAGGGAATGCAAGAATTCTCAGTCCGGGAACACTTTGCATGTTGGAATATCTTTCATAAAGTTGCACTAGCTGGGTGTAATTGACTCTGGTTTTGCCTCATTTGGAAGCAACATTCACCACTACTGCTACATGGCCCCTACAAATTCAATTGTATTTAGAATGTTAATTGTATATCGAACTGAACCAAACCTATATTTCTCTAAGGAAACAAGATTTCCATCAATGTCTTTAGCAGAGAATTCATAAATAGATGAAGCTTTCTTATAATCCACTTCTGAATGGGCCTGAAAAACAAAAGACGCACATTATTTAAACAGATATGCATCAAGGGAAAACTAAATAGTTTGGCATTGGCACTTAAATTTGAAGAAATGAATACATTTTCCACTCCCAAAGTTAGTAATAATATCCCTAAATTTCAGCCATCATTTCTATATTCAGTTCATTTTGTTCACAGACTAAAATGTTTTCAAACAGAGTGAGAGATCCCTAGTTTGCGTATTTACATAAGTAACAAAAACTATTATTAATGTGACAAAAAACACCTACAAACACATCCATGATGCAATTATTGGTGGTTATGCAAGCAACCACTGGTGGAAACATTCAGATTTTATGGGAAACTATGTTCTGATCACAAATCAAGTGTAGAAGGTAGGAAATTCCTTCCTTTCGAAAAAATTGGTCTACAATAATGTTATCGATCCTATCTGATGGGATACAACTTGATCTACCTTTCAATGCAAAATATGTGAAAAAAACAAGTTCACTTTTTTATTTTTGAAGTAAAACAAATGCAGTATAAATTAAAAAATGAATTTACAGTGCCATAGCGCAATGACAATATCAATTTGGATCACATTATGATACCTCAATGCTAAGCTTTGTTGCATTGGCAAAAATATGTAAGTGAACTTATCAATGTAATATGGAGTAATGATTAGAGATTTCTGCCCTACAAATGCCAACTGATTCTTAGAAACGGAATGATATGATAATAAAGAATGGCTTGCTCAGCCTGGGAATGAAAATCATCACTGTTAAACATGTTAGAAAGAAATGCATGTTTACTCCACAGTTTTGCATCCACTAATGAATTAAAATACACAAACCCGGCACTGAATACAATATAACAGCGAATAAAAAAAGCAACTGAGATATAAATCAAAAGGTATGGTCAGAATTCATTAATAATCAATAGAAATGTAAAATCTTGCTATGAACTGCACGCAAAAATTCTACACGCCAATGAAAGCCTTCAAAACTATGTTCATTGGCTAACCAAACTCGCAAACTGACACTGCTGTTTTCATCTTTGCTACACAGGGAATTTTTTAGCTTTGTCCAACATAACATATGCTACCAGTCATCATTCTTTGCAAAATTATGTATTTGTGCACAAAAGCAATCTTTATTAAGAACAAAGAAAACCGAGGAAAAAATTTGCAACTATTGCTCTGTGTGCATTCATATCATTTTTTCTTAAACCAATATAAGAATCCAGTAAGATTATCCAGTAAGAGTGTATGTTCCTGGGCACAAAAGGTTCCTTCAATACATTCATATCTCTTTCGATACCTATATGCCATGCTGAACCATGTCTATTTTAAAAAACTCATGAAAAATAATTTACCGCCGATAAATGCTTTTTAATTTTAAGAGATTGAGTTAGAAAGTTACACAAGCACTCAGCGATCCAGTTTTCACCGCATCAAATTACTAAAACGTAATAATTGCCGGAAATCTGGGCTTTTATTGAATGCTTTTACTATCGCTTTTTTTTGGTAATACCGCTGATTTAACCACATCATAAGGAATTTGGTTTCGTGTCTGATCCGGGGCTAAACACGAAAACCGTTGACTCTCCATCACAACAAATGTCAACAAACGATTCTCACACACATTACATGTAACGTGAAGACAAAATCATGAATGACCACACGTAAAAAAGACAAACATACAAAATAACCTGCCCAGCTAAATAAGGCCTTAACTTAGAATTCTGTGCATAAAAAAATTTACATTAACTTGCGAAATTCGCAGTCGCTCTCTTGGATTCATGTTTTCTCGACAATTCTACACACAAAAAAAGTTATTTAACAACTTTGAGAAATTTGTTACAGTACATTCGAAAGTACATTCTTTTCATCAGTAGCAAAATCAATTTACGAGTTCACCATTATGACGCTTCCAGCTTACCATTCTTCCACAAGAACGACGACAGCTCCTTGCCAACCCACGCAGCAGTAATGCGTGGTTGCTTGCAGGTATCCACATTCCACGCCAAGTTGATCGCAATTAACAAGGCGTCTACGAATACCGACAGGTACTTTTCAAAACTTGTTTAGGAAGACAAAAACAATTTTGGATTCGAAAATTCTCTTTTTGAATGTAAATCGTGTAATCAGTTCAAGAAATCTGACTTTAAAAAATGCACTATCAGGTACTTGTGAATAACAAAGAAAATTAAGTGTCACTTTGATGAGTGTCACTAGAAAAAGTCGAAAAACTGATATCTTAATCAGAGCAATTCGTTTATGATTTTAATGAATTTTTCATTGGAGAAGGTGTCGGTTTAAGTAATCAATGCCACAAATATCTACGGAGACAACACATATGTAACATTGTAAGGAAATTCTCCTCAGATAACGGATTACGATCATTCACGATTTCAGATTTCTGAAACTCATGGTGAAGGCAATCATACATTAAACCATGACGTATGTATGCAGTCATATCAATAAGAATTTCATGTCGGGAAGAGGGAGGAGGGAGGTTACTAAGAATATACAAGGAATATATAGACGAGAATATTAACTATAAGTAGCATTTAGAAGGAAGTTATATGAAGTAAAAGTAAAGACAACAAAATATATATAATTTCTTCCGTTACTGCTAAACCAATACGGATGAATACAAATTCATCTTGTTGCTTGAATGAACCGAGAATGAACAAAAATGCACCCCGAATGCACTAATATTTGTTAGGATCATTGGGTTAAAGTAAGCTGAATTCCTTATCAAAAGTGCAAAAGAGCTTCCAGGAAATTTTTTTCCTATAGAATAAAAAGCTCCTTTCTATCAATTCTAATAACAATCTAGATTGCAATTCCAGTTCTTGTACAAAAGATTTACTGTCCCAAAGACATATCTCATCATGTTTCGATTATCAATGTTCACATCCAATTGCTCTACTTGTTTGTACAGTAAGAGTGTTTAATATCACAGTGTAGAGAATGCATGTTTGCCATCAGCGGTTCCCTTCTCCATATCTGTTGATTCCCCTTCAAAAATTAACCATTGCTGATGACATCTCGCGTCGAATCTCATCTTCATCACTTCTATACCTCAAAATTTTTTTAAAAAATGTTCACTTTATCAATACAGGATATAAATTGATAAGCGGTTTTTCAACTTTGTAGAGCATGTTTGCTTGCCTATCGCAATATGTGTAATTGGCACACGAATCAAAAAGCACGAAAAGTGCGGGCACGGAAACAATTTAGATTCCTTGAAAACTGTTCAGCAAGGATAAATTTGCTGTTTTTTTTTTTCATTTTAACACTCGGAAAACAAATTCAGGACCGAAACTGTGCTGTTCATATTTTCGTAATCCTATTTGCTGAAATTTCATCAGCTAAGATTATGTATTATATATATTATAATCTATAGAATATATACATACATACATACACATCCAGTTTTCGTTTTTTTTCCTGAAACGAAATTCATAATTTCTAAGTATTCGGATGCTTACACCTTCTGTTCTGTTCAAACACTATCGGCATAGCTGTTACAGAAGTTGAAAGATACCAAAGATCTGCTAACAATCTAATCTGCTAAACTAGGCCATACCTGAACGATGGCAATTAGCGTTTGTGCTCATTCGTATTTTTTTCTTGAGTTTCTGAACCAGCTGGGCGTGATCTGCTATCCAGCCAGGGTAGCTTCTTGTGCAAAAAAAAACAAGTTTTCGCGTGGAATATGCCTGCCCTGCATGTTTCTTGTCAATTTATTCTCACATTCACTCTTTCCGAATCATCGAAGCTAAATGAACACAAGAACGGTTTATTTGCTGGATGATCTTGTGGAATCCTGCCAGTTTTACCTCATGTTTAACTGCTCTGGTCCACTTATGAAATGATCTATTTTTGCAAACCTCGTGGAAAATTGTTTTCCTCCTTTGATTCTATCGCAAATATCTCGAATGTGATGAGGCTTGAATGCCTCATCACATTCGACACTCTATTGTTCTCATTTTTGTTTTGGAGCTTTCTTCTCCTAGTTAACGATCGAACGAATACGTTTGATGAGGAGGACCACTTTCCCGATAACAAATAACGGCCTTTCTCGCGCTGGCCCCGAAATTTAACATAATCGGTGCAGGCTGGTTTCTAAGAGCCGTTTCTTCGGCGACACTGTCGAATTCTTTTCCTCCCTCCTCAACATCACCACCGAATCGGATGACCCTGAAAGATACGAGGAAATAAAAGCGTAACGGGAGCCACGCTCCTATCATTTACTCACATTCGACGAAGATACAGATGTCAGTGTCCTGTCATTAACAAGACTCGTGGAACTCGTTCTTGCACCCGCAAGTTCCCTTGGTTTGTCTGTGACTATCGGAACGAAGGCTCTTTGCGGCTCTCACTGCTGATTGTTGTTCTTATCGCTTCTGTCAATCTTCTTCCTTAGCAGGTCCTTGGAGAAAGGGCAGAAAACTGTGCGTTTTCTGGTTCGTATCGCGTTTTATGAGTCTGCTCTTTAGGGGAAAAAACGCCGTTGCCGAAAAGTCACTGCTCTGGCAGCACTGCCCAGATACGTTTCTCGACATGTAGAATCGCTTCTAATGCCTCCGCAAGGACAAGAGCGCGCGAACCTCTCCTCTTCCTCACCGCCTGCATTCGAACACCGCTGCACTTTTCTTGTGGTGCCTACTCGCTGCTTTGCTTTGCTGTTGTTTTTGGACTTGCCATAAAGTCGAACCATGCGAACGAAGTGTTACTTCTACTAGTTTGTTTTGATTTTACGTTTTTTTTTTTGGGGTGGGGAGGGGGGGGAAGGAGTCCCATTCTGTTGCATTACGAATCCCCCGAAATAGGTTTTCTTTTCTCTCGGGGATTTGAAGCTGGAGATCTTTAATTCTCAGATCCTTCTCTCCTCCCCACATATCCTGAGTTTCACTTCAGGTCGTCCAATAACAGAAGTTTTCTTTCGGAGGTAAGTACCCTACTCATGACTTCTATGCGGTCAGTAGGAGCTGGTCAAGGTTTCCAGGAGACAACTACGACGGCAAAGTCTTTTTCCTTCTATTCATTATCGGTTCACACCTGGAATAGTTCTTTTAGATGATTATTTCCTTGTCTTTTGAACTGGCTCAGATTCTGTTTTTAAATAAGATCGCTTCCTGGACCAACTAGTTAGAAAGCGGAGCCAGTGCGCGCCGCTTTCCGCATGCAGTCGAAGGGCGAAGACGAAGCCACTGAAACTGGCGGAGACAAAAAAAGACCTTTCTACCTGCTGAGGTACGATCTTACCATGCAACTGCCGCGTCGTGCAGGTCCCGGAGCTTCTCCGTGCTGGTTGTGGTGATGCCCCCTGAGGTGTTATTGCCGTTGTTCTGGACCGGGAAGCCACCTGCGCAAGCAGACAGCTTCCTCGCAAAAAGTACGAATTCTGGAATCAGAGCGACATCGTCTGAGAGAGGGCATCGTTAGCAGGGGTGACATCTTTTCCGTTCTTCCTTCCTGATTTCCCCTTTGTCCGTAGCAGAAGATCGATCGGAAGGAGGGGAGGGGTCCGGAGGAACGTAAGAGATACAATCGTTCTCAACAATCCCGGGAGGGCGAAGTGGGTCCGTGCCTTTTCTGAACGCGGCTGGGGAGAATCGTCAGGAGCGAATGTTGTAACATTTAGGACTTGTCTCCCTATCCGCGGAGTGTTTGCTGACAGAGATGAAAATCTGGGTGTGTCAATGTTCGTAAGGTCCGTGAGACAGGGTAACATCCTTCTCGAAGGGTGGGGTGGGGTATCATGTCCTCTAACAAAGAGGGGAGAAGGGGAAGGGAGGAATTTCTCTTCCTTGGGACACACATGGAAACTTCGCACGATGACAGAATGGGATAGGTATGTACTAATGAAGAAAGGCCTTTGAGGAGACGGGAGTAAAGAAGTGAGGGTAAGTCACCGATGATTTAGTCGGGTGAGTGGCACTGCCTGGAGGGACCCTCTTTTGCTACCGTCATTGGTGCACTGTGTCCTCCTCAAAGCGCAAAAGAGAGGCACTTTCTCTGGTCATTTCGGAAATCCTTTTTTGAACCTGAGATGGGCATGATCCCTCGGCAAACCATCACGATTCCGAAGAGACTGGAGAAGAACCGCGGCTGAAAGTCCGGCAAGATTGTGATAGGGACCTACCCCCGTTCCTTCGTGGAATCTCGGGAAAGACTGGGGCCCTCCACAGGGGATGCAAACCGGGAGGTAAGAAGATTGTTTCGGTATGAGCGGTCTCCTTCCCTATTCCTTCCCCGAAACTCGTAGTTTTCCCGAGTGCGTGAGGGATGAGCACCATCGTATGTCTGCGGCGGCGGGTGAGCCAGTCTGAATTCTTTTCGTTCGATGCAGACACCCCACTGGCAACACTACCGCTCGTAATTCTCTTCTCCCTCCCTCTCTTTCGCAGTGCTTCATGTAGCCACTGGGAAATCTGTGCTCCGTCTGATCCTGAAGGCAGGCGGTTCGCGTTTTCTTCGTCGATCGCGATGGGTAAGCTGATGATGAGAAAGAGATGCCGAAGAAGGGAAGCGAACGATGCAGAGGAAGCAACTGAAAACGGGACTGGTGCGAGAAGCACAAGCATCTCTCTTTGCAAAGTGTTGAGTCGCTGCTCTCCAAAGAGGGAAGGGTCAGTCCTCGTGGGAGGTTTCGTCGCCCAAGGGTTCCTTTGCATAAGGGCTGATTGCCTTCGCTCCCGATGGATCCCACTCTTTGCTCGAGCCACTGCCCTGTTTGTCAATCCTGTCCTTCCCTCTTCCTCGCTACGGTTACCGAAACCAGCAGGGTCCGTGTCTCTGTGCTCCAAGAGCACTACTGTGGCCCTTGTTGCACCTCCCACAGGAAGAGGGCGAGCACGTGCTCGTCTTCAAGGCTGGAAGGAGCTCAGAAGGGGGGTGGGAAAAAGGGAGGAAAACTCCGCGCCGACTCTCGCAGCTACTCTACGCCGAAGATAGATGTGATGCGTCACATCACGAAGAGACGATCGTCTGAGAGTTGCCGATCTCCTTACACGACCAGCGGAAGAAAAACAAAGATGGGACCACGTGAATTTAGCAGCAGCATCAGCCACTTCCGCGTCCGGTCTCACGCACCCGCCACGCGATCAGTACGGGTTCCACGTGTCCACAACACTTCCTTTCGGCCCTCTTTCCCTTCCCGTTCCAGACTTGGCCCCCAAAAAAACAAAAACAGCGAGAGAGAGAAAATCCTCGGCACTACCGCGGGCAGCGGCAGTTGCCACCATGCGGCCATCTTTCACTTGCTTCCACTATGACAAAACCAACAGAACTATCACAGACTCATGCACATACACACATATAATACATACACACACTATATAGATGCATATATATCAATGCACACTCGATACACAGTCTATACACTCTTGCAAAGGCGCCTGCATGTGTGTGCACATACTCAAGTATGTACATGCAGGCACTTGAACAAATTAATAGGTAATCATGTAAACGCACATACGTGCATATCTGGGTACACATGCACAGAAGCGTGCACCCATACACACGGAACACACATACATACATGGAAAGATGCCTCCGTGCTGCGGGAGGAGCGGCAGGAGGAGCAGGAAATGAAAACTCCTGGGACTTCTGATAGCAGGACGAGGTGGGACCCGGCCTACTCAGAGAAGCGGCGCCTTCCGACTTTCCTGCCTGGCAGCACTCCAAGCGGTCAGAGGAGGCGGCGAACTCGCTTGGAGCCTTGCGACATGCCATGAAGGAACCTGTTAAGGTGTCCTTCGCGAAAGCGTGAAAGGAAAAAAAGAAAAAGGGGGGAGGGGTGAGAAGAAGAAAGAAGAGGAGGAAAGAGAGGGTTCTGGCATGGAACCGTTTTCATCCTCCTCTCCGATCTTCATCGCTGCAGCCACTGCTTGCTAATCAACCGGGAGCCAGAACGGCTTCTCCTGGAACGGTTCGCTCGCTCGTTTTCTTCATGATTCCGAACTGAACTGGACCAGCAGTATCAAACCCTCTGAGCCGTGACTCTCACTCTCAACGACAACAATAAGGGAAGGAAGGACGAGTCCTCCCGATCGCCGCGTAGAGACCTCGCAGAGCCCCACGCTTTTCCACAGGTGAGGGTTGATGGATGCTGAGGATTCGTCTCTGGAAGGAGCTGTCACCTGGGACGCATCTGAATAGATTCCAGCACTATCGGACTTCTCCACTTCCCATCCTATCTTCCTAGACACATCGCAGTCATTTTTGAGCCCAGGAGCTCCGTTCTCTGAATCCCTTTGAGTTCTTCTTCTTCCTCGCACTACCACCAAAGGCGCTCTTTCCTCGAGCGCGCGCATCCTGATTCTGCTCGTCTGTCCCTGGAGGGAGTGACGGCGTGACCAACAGACCGACACCGGGGAAGCATCCGGAAGCTGCATCTGGAACCCATCAGGTACTGCCCGGACATGTCCGGGACAGAGCGAGAAGAGGGAGGAGGAACCGTTCCTGCGTATAAAGCAAGGATGGAGCCGCTGGCAGGCGGAAGAAGGGATTGGGGATCTCGAATGAAGGACTCGGTCAGAGAAGTCCTGTAGCTCCCTTGCATGCTGCCGGTGGGCGGACGAAATCGCCGCGGGCGTCTAAGGGTCCTTCAGGACGCGGCGAAGACTCTGGGCTGTCCAGAACGAGGTGGATCGGAGTAGTAGGCAGAGGAGCAAGCATCCTGGAGGAACTGGGTGGTCGGGCTGTTTCCTGCTCGAGACCGTTCTCCTGGTTGATGGTCAAATCGGATGACTTCTCGCTCTGAAGCCGGGAAGGAAAAAGGGGCTGGACTTGTCCAGGAAATGATCTTCCTCTCAAGGGATCTTCCCTTGTGACAGCGGCTTGCCGACCTCCGGCGCCGCGAAGTCAGCGACGAGCACATGGGGCTCCATCCCAAGTACGAGAGGGGAAGGAGGAGCTGCACCCGCCCGTGTATTTGCGAGGGATGGGTGTGCATCCCATGCACCGTCCCGCTCCTTCTATCTCGTGACAGTCTGAACGTCCAAATCCTCCTGGAATTAGTCAACGGGTGGTCTTCCATCGGCTTCACGGCCTCCCGACAGGAGGGCGATCGCCCCCATGTCGTTCGCAATACCTCCCTCTGTACACCCCACTTTTTCTCCGCAGTTCAGGCTTGAGCGGGCGAGTTCTGCTCGCGGTAGGATGTGGTCATTGGGGTCACACGAGGCTCTCGAGCATGTAGAACCGGGAGGAGACGGAGACAGCCGGAGGAGATCTGTGAGGTCTCCTAGGAGGAAGGAAGGCACAAGACTCTACTCTTTCCCCTAGCCAGAGGCTGGTGCCGCCGATATTCCTGGCTTCCCTATCGATCTTTCCTTTTCTCCCATTGAAGCTGCCGACATCCCTCCCCCTTCCCCGTCCTCATGTATCCCCCTCGGCTCCGAGTTAGGCCGTTTTCGAGCCTCCGCGTGCGGTGATGCCGAAAGCGCCCTCCCGCGGCAGCTGAGGACGAAGGAGGGGAAGGAAGCAGAGGAGACGACGGTAATGATGAGAAATGGAGGGTAGAGACTAGAGCACTCCCGTTTGGGACCGTTATGTTTCCTTCTCTGTCTGTTGACCTTCTCTGTCTCGTTGGGAGGCACGAGAGGCGCATTCCATTGGGATAGGGATGAGGGGAAGAGTCAGCTCGCTTGAGGCAGACGGCAACGTCCTCTGCCTCAGACTGCTCAGCAGACTCCCCCCGCTCAGCGGGGTGGAGCCCTTTCCGAGGCAACCGGCGAATAGTCTGTTCCCTTCCTCCTTCCCTCGGTCTCCGAGCCATGCCGAGGCGCAGACCTTTCGGCGGCGCTGGTTCGGGATGAGGGGAGACTCTGACTGCCAACTCAGACAAATTGAAGACGAGAGTCGCTGACCCGCAGTGAGCAACCTCGGATGCTCCTCCCTGTCCGGTGCTGCCGCGCGGGGTTTCCCTCTTCTACGCGTGTTTCCCTGGCCCTAGTCCTGCCTCCCCACCCTCCTCCCTGCATTTCGGGAAAGCCCTCAATCTCCCTCCCTCCCGGTCCCGCGGTTTCCTGTCCAAAGAGAGCGCCTCCAGAGGAGATCCCGGTGGTGATGGTGGTGGAAGGTTTGTGTCCTTCCTATATTCTGACCGCCACCTTCGCGTCAGAGGAAGGTGCGCCCCCTTCTGGCAGCTGTCTCCTGTCTGGTTCCCCCTCCCACTCTCCAGAGGTTACATCCTTTTCATGGGGAATTTGCCCTCGGGGACACAGGAGAGGAGGGAAGAGACCGGGCAGGCAAGAGCCACCTTGCACCTTCTTACCGACGCCCTTTCTCTTGAGCCTTTTCTTCCTCACAACCTCTGCTCTCGTGGGATTCTTCTCCCGCATTTTCTTCCGCCTAGTTTCAGAAGCGAGAGGGGAGGATCAGAGTCCCGCAGGATGCAGCCCTCTTCTCCACTCATAGACAAGCAAGTGGGGTGCTTCCCGGGAGCTGGGGACCGTCGTGCCCCCTGCTTTCCTCTCTGGATCCTCCCGGCCTCTCGGATCTGAGGATGTTGAATGGGATGGGGCGGATCGTCGATTCCTTCCCGGAACCTTTGAGTTCCTCCTCCTCCCTCCCTTCCCTTGTTTTTGGCAGGGAGCTGGAGGAGAAGAAGGGAGGGGGAAGGGTTCGGCGAGAACTTCCGGTACGACTGGCAGGGCGTGGAGCGACTCCAGAAAGCGTGAATCGCCTTCCTCTTCCCCTCCCCCTTTTTTCCCTGTCTAGGGAGTGGAAGAGGTAGAGAAGGGAGTCGTTCGAGACTGTGTGGAGGATCCCTCCCTCCACATCCTCCCCGAGCTGCCTCCCCTTCCCCACCTCTTCTTCACGCATCTGAACCTAGGGAAGAAGGGATACGCGCGACTCCTCCCCTCGGCTCCCCGTCCTCCTCCGGGGAGCTTTCTCCCTCAACCCTGCCCTTAACCTTCCCATGGCCGCACCCCTCTTCTTCCTCCTTCTCCCTTACCCGCAGCCTCTCTGGACTTTGGGGAGCTGCTCCTCTCTCCCTGCCAAGACCTTTTTCCCCATTGCAGGTCTCTTTTTATTCGTGCAAGAAGTGTGGTGGTTTGGCGTCCCCTTGAAACGGCCCTTTTCGGCCCGGTTTGGAGGACGGAGGAAGGAGAAGCAGGCGCGCTCGTGGCGGGAGGGCAGAGAAGAGGGGTAAGAAGGAGGGACTCTCCCGGGGAGAGTGTCCTCAACGGAAGCTCTAGGAAAAGAGGGAGGGGAAGAGGGGCCATCTGTGAAGGAAGGCGTGCGTATCCCTTGAAGGGGGGTCTGTCCTGCTTCCGAGAGCATGTAGGGGGGAACGTGGCGGCGGAAATCAAAGGCTGGCGGAACCTTCTCCCCTTTCCGTCGGAACGAGGGGTGCGCTGCGTCCTTCCCTGATTCCCGGGGGGTTATATTTCACCAGGAAGACCTTGACGTCGTCTTTGGCCTTCGCGGGGGGGGTTGGGGTGGTCAATCGGATGGGGAGGGGAGGGGCCAGAGTGACGTTGGAGTTCTCCACGACGATCTCGATGACGGGCTCGTCGTCATCTTCCCCTCCCGCGATGAGGTAGCTGCCCCCCCGGGCCGGGAAGAAGAGGTTCTCCGTTTGCAGGACGGCCCGCGACCCCGGCTGTCGCGCAACCCCTGCAGTGAGGTTGCCGCTGCCAACCCCTCCGGGTAAGAAGAAGCTCGGCCTGCCTGGGTCCCAGCTCGGATGGTACACTGGCAGCCCCCCGCTTCCATGGAGCGATGCAGGAGCCGCCGGCCCCCCCAGGTAGGAAGTGGCCGCAAACGCCGGGAAGGCTAACGGCTGGAAGAAAGCAGGAAGCACGGGGGGGCCGAAATGCAGGGGGATCACTCCGCCCTCCCGAAGGTGCTGCAGGAGATCCCCTCCTCCCGACCCGGGAAGGGCGTCTCTGCTGTTGCCTCCAGGTCTGGATACGGAAAACGGAGCCTCTTCTCGGAGCTTCAGGCCTTCATCCGCCCTGAGGCCCGCCGCCCTGGAAAGCTCCGGACTCCCGGAGCTCACCACGAGGGGGAACGGGTGGAAGGCCCCAAAGGAAGTGGCGTGGGGCAGGAACGACGGTGAGGACGTCCCGTTCTCTCCGGTGCCCAGGAACGCTGCCGGGTAGGGCAAGGCAAATGCTGGAGGGGCGATCAGGGAGATAATCCCGGCGGGCAGCTGCTGGGCAAATGGGAACGGGAACTGCTTGCTCCCGAAGGAGGGCGTCAGTGCCGGGAACGCGGGTGCCTGCGGGCCCTCCTCGGGCGCTGCAGGTCGCAGGGGAAGCACCGAGGATGCCGCCGCGGGCAGCTCGTCCTCGTCCCCGTCGTCGCCTCTGGCGCCATTCCTCACCCCTTGACTTCTCTGAAGAGGGTCCACCTCCCCACTCTTGTTCAGCGGCGGAGGCTGAGGTCGCAGCTTCGAAAAGGCCTCTGCATCTTGCCCTTTGGTTCCGGAACCGTGCTCCCCTTCAGGGGTCCGGTGCAGTTTTGGGGGAGGGAGAACTATGAAAGGGTCGGCAAGAGACGGGAGGTGGGGGACTACCAGAGCAGGAGTGGCTCTGTCGTCAGGCAGGTCGTCCTTTGGAGGGCCGGGAGGGAGGAGGATGGGACCGGAACCACGATAGTCGTCGCCAAGGCTGTTGGAGAAGACGACCTCGTCGGCAGCTCCTGCGGGGGGCCGCAGGAAGGCCTCCGGGAAGAATGACTGCTGTTGCTGCCTTTCCAGGAACTGTGCAGGCTGTCGTCCTGCAGGAGGATCCGCTGGGTCCGGCTTTCCAGAATGGGAGTTCCAGAGACCCCAGTGGGGGAAGTTCCAGCCCTTTTCTTTCTCGGGGTTCGTATTGGAGAGGGGGAGAAACGGACCCCTCCTCTCGCTGCTGCTCGGGGCCGCCTCGGCAGCTCCCCACCAGCCTGTGGCTTGCAGAAGGGGAGGAGAAGAGCGCGTTCTCGAGGGGGGCAGCAGGAAAAGCGAGGGAGGGAGGAAAGACCCGCCCTTGCCGCCCACTGGAAAATCCTCAGACAGCAGTCGGACGGGCCTGTCGCGCAGGGGTAGGTTAAGGGGCCTCTTGCCACTCCTCCTCTTGAAAAAGTCCCAGAATCCTCGCTCCTGCCTGTCGGATTCCAGGGAAGGGAGGAGATCACCTTCTCCTTCCTCCGGCGGAAGCACGGCGCCGGTTCCTTCTGAGCTGTTCACCGGGTCACCGTGGGAGTTCTCTGAGGCAACAACGGACGACAGCACTAGCCATAGGCAGGTCCAGGCTCTGGCTCTCTGGAAGACAAGCAGGGAAAGCACAACCTGGAAGAGGAGAGTGGGGCGGGAGGGCTCTCCTCCCTCCTCCCTCTCCACGAGCGGACAGTGCGCGAGCGAGCGGGAGATGGGAACACTCCAAGTCGAAGGAGCTCGTGGAGAGACGTCACCTCCCCCGTTTTTGTCATATATTTGCGGTCCAGAACCCGGGAATCTTTTTGCAACCTCCGTCCCGCTCCTCGGGGAAAAAGCCTCTCCGTCTCCCGGAGACCAGATGAAGGGAGACAGGGCAGGAAGGTGGGGATGCGAGACACCTTGTCGGAGGGAGGGGGACACAAGGAGAAAGGGACAAATCTCACCCTATACTCGCCGTCAACTCCCAGCCTTCTTTACCTCGGAGTCAGGGGCGCGGGGAAGGGGAGAGGGGAAAAACTGAACCCTATCCGGTTACCGGAGTGCTCTGGAGTAGGGGAGAAACGGAAAGGCGATCTCGGATGCATGCTGCCGGCTTTCCTTTCCTCCTCCCTTCCTTCCTGGGATCCCGAAATGAGGGGTGGCTTTGTGTGGTTTTCCCCGCGGGACTCTTCCCTCGCCCTCCCTGGGGAAGCGAGTAGAGCAGAAGAGAGGGGAGACCCCAGGGAAGAGCGGGGTGCTCACGTACCTTGAACCGCGAGGAGGAGCCACGGGACCGAGGTAGGGTCGGGGTCTCCATTCTTGTCTTGATTGTTGGCACTGCTTGAGGATCTGAAAGGGAAGGGCGTGGAGTGCTCTGGGGAGCTGGTCCTTCGTCTCAACTTATGCGCGGGGGAGGACGGCTCCTTCCTCTTTAGAGGGAGAGGGTAGAGCCATTTTTTCTTCTCCTGCAGAGGGTGGGAGAGAATGGGTACGGAGAAGGTGCAAGAGGAAGGGTCAGGAATAAAGGATTGAGAGAGCACTTGAGAGAGTGGACAGGATCAGGGACAAGACTGCTGCTGTTACTGCTGCAGGAGAGCGAAGGCGGTGGAGAACGGACAGGTGAAGGTGAGAGCGGGAAACGAGTGGGAAAGGAAGAAACCAGATGGCTACTGGACCCGCCTCTTCCAGTGGATTCTCCTGGATCTCAGGGTTGACTTCATGTTGGTGTCCATTGGTCCTCCCACGCGTCCGGGAGCCGCTGGAAGCAGGAGAGCATCCTTTGAGCATGTGAATCTTCTTTCTCCCATCATCTCTCCTCCCTTGCCTCCCTCTTCTATTTCCCCACTTTTCCATCTTTCCTCCTTAGAGAATGACACGACTCGCTTGCGATTTCCCTTCCCTAGAGACGCCCTTGCTCTGTGGAGCTCCGGGCGATGCCCCGAGTTCCGCAGTCGGGGCAGCCGAAGAGCCAAGCGCGCTGGGACACCCCACAACCCCTTCCAGAGGGCGAGAGGAAGGCGGGAAGAGGGAAACGAGTGCCGAGAAGGAAGCTCGGTATCCCCCGAGAAGATGCCGCTAGGAGGTGACTCCTGGGAACTTCCTGAGGAAGCTCCCCGGGACGTTTGTTGCCAGTCGAGAGGGTTTCTCGTGTCGTTCCTGGAGGGTCCTTATCGCGATTATCCGCGTTCGTTCTTGAAATTCCTGCCCTACACTCCTCGCCAAGTCTTGGAAGGACCTATAACGGCGTTTTCCGTCGTTCCACGCACAGACATCGAGGGATATCGGACTCTGTAGGAGGGAGAATCTAATGGCTTCCCTGGAGGAGCGGGAAGAGTCCACCCATTTCAAATGTGGGCTTCACCCGCCTTCTCCACGTCCTATGTATCTCTTTCTCTCTAAAAGAAGTGAGTCGCCTGGGTTTCTGAGAAGGACTTGAGAAAAGGGACGCTGCTCCGAAGGTGAACTGGCCTGGGGACAGGTGAAAGAGGGAGTACAAAGGGTTGTTTCCAGTCCTCCTCCCTTCCTTGAAGCAAAGGTTTTCCTGGAAGAGGAAGGTGTGGGAGCCCTCTTCTTACATGGATTACCTAAAAACAAGCGTTCCTTCAATCACAATTGCAGATACCAGGGAGATTCTCGGAACGTGTCCCTCGGTATTCCGCCTTTACTAAGTCAACCAGCAGCAATCGAAGAACTGGGTCATAGGTCACAGGCATGGCGATCGATAGTGGCAGAACTGTCCGCAATAAGAGGAATCGTATAGGAAGAAGATTCCTTCAGGAGAAGAGACTTTTGAGAGGCTTCTGGCGAGCAAAGAGAATAGGCTGTGGGCGCAGATGTCCCTAGTGCGCCAGTCGGAAGACGTGAGACTCACGCATGCTTACATGCTGTGGCTTGGGTGCCTGCGCTCGCGTGCGAAGCACGTCTATTGTACGCGCGAGGTCCAGGGAGACAGTGTACATCACAGGTGAAGGAAGGGGTAAGCAAAATGAGTCCTCCACGATCTGCTCATTTTCGTTAAAGGACTCCAAGGTCGAGAATGCTCCGGAGAGAACCTTCGAAACTATGCTGATGGATCATTCCCGATAGATGTTCGGCCCTCCCGGAATAGGTAAAAGTCTTTCGTTTTTCTCCTCCTACTCTTCTCCTCCTTCGTCGGGGTGGTTGCATCAAGAAGGATTAGCGGCACGTGCGTGAAGAAGCGACCATCCAGGTGCGCACGTGAGCAAGGTCGAAAACACACCAGAGATGCCACCTCATTCCATTTTTGTCGGTATTTGTCTGAGAGAAAATCGATACGTTCGAGAAAAGCCTAGTCGGACTGCTTTAAATATCGGGAGAGTCGGATCCACCTCCGACTGGTCAGCAGAACCGTGCCAGGTCAGCAGAAGGAACCAGGTGGTCCCTTCCAATGTGCAAGCATGAGAACCGGAGCAAAGATTCCGTGAGGGGTATCTCGTTTTCCTAGAGGGACCTTCATAACAGGAGGGGCAGAGAGGCGAGGAAACGAATCTTGGGGAAAGAACGAGGTGCTCTGCCCGTCCGTCTCCTGGATACACAAGTGAGAGAGGCTGGTGCCAGAGCCTTCGGCCTAATGCATAGAGGAGAGGAAGAAAGGAAGAACGGACGCACATCTCATCCTCTGTGCTCGTCACTTGCCGCTTATGGGTGCTTTGAAGTATCTCGCTCTCTCTACTGAATGTGTGGAAGAATTACAAGGATGGGAACAATCCAATCCGGAGGTTCTCGTACCCGGAGGGTGGAAGAACTTCCACCAGCCACCCTTCTTTCGAGGGCCTCCCTGGCTGTTTCCTGGGTTCTGCTCCCGGAAAGCACTTCAGGGAGTGCCCTCTTCGACGCACCCATTCTCCTTGAGCATGTTGCAGCACTACGGAGATTATTCCGGGTGGGGAGTCCTGTCCCACACTCCTCCTTTCAGTGGGACATTTCTCCCCTCCCTCTCGATTCTTGCTTCATAATCTCGACGGTGACGAAGCCAATCGTTATGGCGACCAGGAAGAATCCCCTCGCTTCGTGTGGTCCGGAGTCTCCCACTTGCATGTATAGAAGCAGAGAGTCCTGCAGTGGGTGGGAAGCGGCGAAGTTCATCGTCTCTTTCCGGCTGCCTGTGGAACTTCTCAGGAAGCACTTGGTGTACGAAGCATATCCACGAATGGGCGAGGTGAAGAGTAGATGGTGGACCGCCAGCTGTGTTTCGCACCGCATTCCTCCGTGTCAGAAGAGACAGAGGAATACATGCCAGGAGGAGCCCCACTCCGAAGTTCTCTGTCTTCTCTCATCCCAAAAGAAAGCCGCAATCCACTTGCGTTCTCTTCGTTTTGTCCCCAGTCTTGCGGAGTCTTCGGAGAGGACGATTCTGCGTCGAAAATCCAAGGCATAGGCCAGCCAAGATTTCGAGAGGGACCTCTCTTCTGGGAACGCCCCCTCAGGATTCCACTCCTTTTCTCTTCCCCCTCTATCAGGATGAGTGGCAATCCTCGAGGCAACCGACTTGCCCCGTGTGTCTCTTCCCCTCGACGCGGTTTTCTCAGAACGTCGGGGTAGTGCATTATTTAAGGCCAGCTTGCTGATGGAGGTCAGTGGATGAAAGATGCCTCGGGGCATGGGTCAAACTCTAGAAGGTTGAAGGGATTGTTCCCTTTTTTCAGACAGGCGGGAGAGGAGCTTTGGAAAGTCAGAGAGGGAGACTAGTGATGGTTTCGCCATCTGCTTGCTGGTAGGGAGGAAGGTGGCTTCATGGTTCCTGGCCCTTTCCATGCCAGGGACCGAGCATGCTCTCCTGGATCTTCTTCTCTGGTAGATTCATCTCGGAGGGTTGCTCCTCCGACGGAACCCGTCGAAAAGACCACGCGAATCGCGCAGGAATGGGAATCTCGGTGTGGGAACAAGTCGGGGGAGGAAAAGCACGAAAAATAAAAAAGCAGAATGCAGTGGCTCGGAAGGACTGGACAGGAAGGCACCTCCCTCGTTGCCATAAAGACCAGGTATCCTACGAAGGGAGAAGGGATGGCCTTGCTCATGCGCGAGGAGCACTCCCTTGAACATATGACCGACGAATGCACCGTGCTTGTTCCTCGAGACAACGGGCACCGCCTCTGCTAAGTCATCAACCACCACCTCCACTCGCAGGAGGAAGACAGGAAAAGGAAGAAGGGGAAAAGCTCCTCCTACCTGGACTTTTACTTTTGCTCTAGCTGGAAATCTGTGGCCATCTCCCTTTCGCCAAGAGGATCGTTAAGAAGGCCGTCATCCTGACCATACTCAAGGACGTTTCGCCGAGGCCGGTATTTTTTTTGTCACTTTCCGCCGCCATTTTTTATCTGTCTTTTCCCCTCCTCCCTCCCCTCCATTCTCGTGCTGAGCGCGAGAGAACTCCCAGCGGACCCCCTTCTGCAGCAGCTGCGCGGAAGGTCTCTCGTCGCCAGCAAGTCCTCTCTACCAGTGGCAGGCGGGGGAAAATGACACAAAAAAAAAAAGAGGAGGGGGAGGGGGAGTATAGGCGGCGTGCGTTTTTTCCCTCTGCCACCCGGTGAGGGCGTGGTCGCCGCCGTCTCGTATGGCCGCCGTGGCGAGAAGGTGCCAGAGCAGCGAGGCTGGAGTGCGTGCGCATGAGCGCCAGTCTGCTGCCCGAGGCCTTGGCAGGAGGCAGCAGCGGTAACTCCCTTCCGTCTCGTTCTCCCCGTGCATCTCTGAAGTCTCCGAGGAGACCACAGCTCCGCGAAGGGGGGACACGAAGAAACAGTCACAAAAGGGAAGGAAAGAAGGAAGGAAAAGGAGCGAGAGAGCAAGGTTAGCCTCGTGGGAGAATGAAAGGTGGGGTCATCGTCTACGGAAGGAATGAATGCGAGAGGCAGTAGGTGGAGGAGGAAAGGAGACTCCTGGAGACAGTGAGCTCTCCGAAGACACACGTACGTACTTCCTCTCCCTTCGAGAGTATCTAGCGCCACCCACTCCTTTCCCTGAGGCTTCCATCAGCAAACGCACGCTTGGTGCTTCTTCACTCACTTGCGGTTCTGAGAGAGCTGGACTGCCGTGGAAGCAGCAGCAGCAGCCCGTTCGCATGGATAGCGAGCGCGCGCGCTCGGGGACGATTTTCCCTAACAACGTGTAAACCAGGGCAGGGGTGTGATCCGAATCTGTTTCAGTCACCTTTCGAGGTGGTTCCTTCTTTTTTCCTCCTGCAGAAGCCCGGCAGAGGCGGAGGAGACCGTTCATCATGTCTCACCTCTGAGATGCAGCGGTCACTCTGCGTTGGGCGCAGTAGAGGAGCTGCCTGTCTCCATGGCAACTGCCGCCAGGAGTGATTGTAGACGCGGGATCGGATCGCGGATGAGTTTGCTTTTACATCCCTGCTCTGTGGGACAAAGGGCTCACGTGTCTTGTTCCTCACCTGGAAACCAACTCGCCGTGTATTCCTCCAGGTGTAGAGAGGCGGTAAGATGGACTGAGTCCGTGGGTGCGAGAAAGAGAGCAGAGACCACAACAGGCACTATAGGAGCAAGCAAGCAGGACCACATACCCCAGAGAACAGGGGGAAGGGGAACATAGAAACCTGTGAGCTAACCGACCTCCTATTGACTCCCCGACAGGAGAGATGCCGCTCCTCGTGGGCGGAGGCATCTCTTAGGAACGAGAGAAGAAAACGGAGGTGGCAGACGACAGACTCTTCCCTCCCTTCCCTAGGCAGGAAAGGCCGGATGGAGGCTGCGCTGCTCCCTGGTGCCCCATTATCCTTCCTTAGCGCGAAGGACGGGGGTCGATCCAAACAGGCGACGGAATGGTCGTTCTTCGAACGCCGATTGACCACACGGCGCTCCTCCACCTCCCCATCCAGCAGGAGAGAGATGGGAGAACGTTCCTGAGAGGGAATTGGGCGGTAGCCGCCAAGAGGACCGTTCTCCCTTAGCTTCTTATCCCTCCGGGGGAGGAGCGGGACTCCGATGTCCAGACAGACTTCTTGGCTTCCCCATCCCGAGCATGCCTGCATCCTTATTGAAGCGGACGCCACGCTGACTCGCTGACCCGGAATCACTACGAAGAGCTCTTGGAGACGGTTGTCATGGCTTCCGGGCTGAGAATGAGTGGAACGACGGGATTGGCAAAGGACGGTGGCCGTGGTGCAGATGCAGCTGTAGTGGCAGCATAACGCGAAAACCATAGTAATGGTGGCCAAAGCAGTGAGTATAAAAGCGGGATGTAGTGACGTTTATGTTGTTACTAGAACCATAATTAGCAGAGTAACGATGGTGGTCGAATTAGTGATGAAGACAGCACTGGTGGTGGCTGGTGATGCTGATGGGAGCAGTTCAAGTAATGTGATAGCGTCGATCATTCCAGTAATGACTACGAGAATGGTGATGAGATTATGAGTAACAGAGGTGACACTTGCTGGAGGTGGTATCGGTGGCAGTTCCCGCTTACTAGTACTGTTTGAGACGCCCTTTCTATATTACTCTTATCTGCCGAAGAATGAAGATAATGATCGCCAGCGCCATAGTCACCCTCCGAACAGCAAAGTGATAAGGAAACAAATCACAACAGTGAAGGTAGGAGTGGCTGTAATCACAAAGCAATAAGAGGGACACTGTCCTCAGACAACACTTCACGAATAACAGTGATCCTTCTTTGCAATAGCAATACTGGTAATACCATCGGCATTATTATTAGTTCTGCTGCTCGCACCCCTACTTCCACCCATAGTTATGGAAACAGCTCTGGCAGTGTCAGTGTCAGTGGCAGAAGCTCCGATAACAGGAGTAGCAGCCGCAGCAGTGGCTCCTAACTCCCTAACCCCAATCATGAGGACAGCCTCTATGAGAAGCTTGTGGAGGAGCCTTCTTTTCTAGGGGGGTAGACCTTTGGGGGAGATACCCCCTACCCGGGAAAGTGGCGGTGTAGTCGAGACACCTTGAAGGAAGCGGCTCTTTTGAAAGCGGTGCCCTCACTCAGAACAAGCCGCAGCGATGCAACGGTCACTCCTGGAGACTTCGCAAAGGACCCAGGCGTGACCTTCTGTATACTTCTGCCTGCCTTGCAGAGCTCCTGTGACGGGCTGCCACCGCCTCCTCCCGCGTTCGGATGCATGTGCCCTGCGTCCATCTGACAGAGGAGGTTTCAGAGGGGTGAGAGGGGATCTCATTCGGTTTCTTCCCTCAAGACCCTAAACTTATTCTCATTTTTCTCACTTTTGTGAAAGAGGGATGGAAGAAAACACGAGTCGGGCAAGGAAGCGCTTCCTTCATTCCGGGGTGCTGGGAGCGAATCCCGGAGAGCCCTCAAGAGGGATCTTGGACGGATCTCCATCCACTCAGTATTCCCTCCCACGGGGGAAGTCCGAACACTCCCCATCGTTGCCATGGATGCGCTTGGATCGAGAAATGGCAGCCAGCATCAGATGATTGCTCGGGTTTCGTCCGAAGCCCAGCCGAAAGCCTCTCCCTCCCCCTCCTCCCGTTCACAGACTAGCGGGGCTTTCAAGAGAGCTCCTATCCGGGTTTGGCTGCCAAGAAGGGGGGAGGGGGAGAGCTGGAGTTGATTTACGGTCGCGATCGTGCGCCGACCCAGAAAGGGGAGGGAAAAAAAGAAAAAGAAAAGGAAAAAAACCAAAAAAAAACTCCGAGGGACCCCTGTACGAGGAAGGTGCGTCGAAACGGGACCAGAGGTGCCGTCGCTCCCCATGAGTTATTTTTAGACCAGACTGCAGCATCCGCCGCTACTCCGTGAGCTCTTCCGGGTGCGCAGGTTCGGTTTCGGTTTTAGCGGAGAAGTCGCGGAGCAGAAAGGGGAAGAGGAGGAGTTTGGGCGAGTCCTCTGACTCCTGGGAAGAGACAAGAATTAGAGGAGGGGATGGAGGGATCCAAGCACCATAAGCTCGGGAGCCTGCTGTGAGGGTCCTCCTTCCGTTCTCAGACTACCCACTTCTCCCGACGCTTCAGGCGTTGTGCCGCTTCTGAAGACCAAGAGTCTACCCTCACCCTCCTCTTCGTGAGCAGACCTGCCGAGATGTAAGCCTTCGATAGATTTTACTAGGCAGTTGTCATCCAGACGGCCACTGTCGGCGCTAGCATCTCAAGCTCGCGTGCCCCAGGAGCTTGAACGAGCGCTCTCTCGTCGCCTCTCCGGGAAGATATGCCGGGATCCTGATTCCTGCATTTCCACAGATGCCTCTTCCTTCCTTCTCCTGTCTCCTTACTCCTGCATCCACTTATCCTATTGCGACGAGCCCTCCTCTCCCCTGGTCTTTCCACCTCCTAGAGCAGGCCGGCATGCCGTTCCCTTGTGCGTTCCTGTCAGGGAGGATCGGCCTCACTAGGGCAGAATCCAGGCCTACCTCATACTCCATGAACGAGAGGAGGGTTACCTCTAGCCTTCCCCAAGAAGAGCGAGATTCTCGGAAAGGCGCTGCGTTTGCCTTTCCGAGGATCTCGCTCTTCGTCATCGGTCTTCTTGGATACCTACTCGCCACCCACGATCCCTTCTTGGCCCCCTTTTTCCTCCTTGAAACAGTCTCCTCCGGGTTAACCTTCCGGGAACCCTTCCACTTCGTCAGGAACCCTTCTATACCAGGGACTCCTGGAATTCACTGCGAGAGACCTACAGCCGCTGTCTCCAAGCTCTGGAGAGGCGCCAAGCAGTGCGGCCTCGCCAGAGAAAAGAAGAAAGCAAAGACAAAAAAAACTAAGTGGGGAATAGGATAGGTGGTCTGAATCTTTCCACGGAAGTGTGTGAGCCAGCTCCCTCACTCTGGAAAGCAGGAGGGAGGAGGACAAGGGCACGAGTCAAGTGAGCGCGCACGGTCGTTCGCCTGCGGGGCCGGCAAGCGGGATGGTCCTGTCCCTCCACTTCGCTTCCCTGCTTGCTCCCGCTCGGGGGTCTCTTTCCTCTTCTCCTTGGGAGTCGAACGTAGAGAAGGGAGAGTGTACTGGACATCTGGAAGGATTGGGTAGGACAGCGCAGAGATTCGCCCCGCCAGTCCACTGAGATGGACTCTGCGCGGTGGAAGCTGTCCCCAGTGGAACTGAGGGGGAAGAGGAGCTGAAAGCGTTCGACTGGGATAACGAAGGTCGGTCTAGAGGGTGAAGTGGAGTTCCAAGCTCAGGTGCTCCCAAGATCTTGAGGAGAAGTGGAAAAGAAAGAGGAGGAACGTCCTCCTCCCTCTTATCTCGTGGGGACGTGTGGGCTCTCGCCCTGGATTTGGAGTCTCCAGGATAAGATCACTGCTCTTCCTCCCTCTCCTCTCCATTTCTCCCGAAGACCAGAAGAGTTTGTAGGCGGATCCTTTGAATTTGGCACGGTAGCGGAGCCGAGGGGAAGCCTCGGGGGCTGCACGCATATTCCAGGGATCACCCAGAGGGGATGCTCGTGGTCGCAGGGTCTCGCGCGATTGTTCTCCCCAGCCTGGGATGACTGGAGGTTTCTAAGATCAAGGAATTAGGGAGAGGAGGGGTGAGAGATGCAGATGGGCGTTCCCTTTTTCCCTGCTGCCTTCGACCTCGGGTGCCTCTCCGCGTTTGGGGTCGGAACCTCTCCGCTTCTCTTCCAAACTGACGGGGAGCAGACAGGAGACAGCAGAGGAAGGAAGACGCGCCCTTGGGTGAGGATTCTCCTTCTTCCTCTTCTTGTACCCTTCTTTCTCTCAGAAACACCGAGAGGAGCAGGAAAGAGACGCAACAGTCCAGTGGAAGTGGATGGATGCTGGCTTCACCCTGCCCAAACTCCATTGGCCTGCCTCCACACAATCGCTGCCTCTCCTTTCCGACGCGCGCAGGTGGTGGAGAAAGAGGGGTGGGTGGAGATGGTCTTCTGAGGAGTGCCTCTCTCTGACCCAGCATCGGACTCTCAAGGAACGGGTGGGACGGGAGGTTGAGGGGACGAGGGAAAGAAAGTCAGGAAATTCTTCCTTCTCGTCCCTCACAGTCCGTCTCCACGGCTTCCGTCGCGCCCTGTGGGTCTCTCTGACATCCTTCGCACGGAGAGAACAACGTCCGCTCTTCAACGCTCTGTAACTGAATGAAGCTCTGGACGCTCGCAGGGGCGGCCTCCGAGAGGGCCAGAGAAAGGGACCCTTGCCGGGCGATGCGCGGGAGTCTCCAGGACCTTCCTTGTAAGCCGTCGTTCCCTCAGGAGGGAGGACGAAGTTGGAGACGAGCGCTCTTCGCTCCCCCCCTCCTCCCTACTACTTCGCGCAGAAGCGTGCGTATGCTATGTGCCTTTCCCTCCGCTCCCAAGAGGTCACAGTCTCTTTCCCAAAAGGTCTCCTCTCGCTTCTCTCTCTCTCCGGGACAAGAAAGAAAGGGAAAGGAAATCGGTGATCTGCTCTGTCCTCTCGGTCTCGGAGTGTGAGAGGATGCATCTGCGGGATGAAAGGTCTCCCCAGCTTCCACTCGCTTCCTCAGTCCCCATCGCCCAGTTTTCCGAGAGGGAGTGCTCGTAGGGAGAATGAACTGAGCAAGTCGGATGGGAGGCTCTTGCGCGCGCTCTGCCGTCACCGCAGCCAACGCCCCCCCCCCTCCTCGTCTGTTTCAACACTTGAGCCTGCGAGTATTTCAGACACGAAAGAGAGGGGAAAGTTCCCCGCCACCGTTTCCCAACTCCAATTTATTGCCGGCGAAGCCGAGCGAGTAAAGACCATCGGGTAGTGATGAATCCGGACCAAAGACAACGTGCGGGAAGACTCCCTCTTCCGGTCTTCTGGCTCACCATTCCGCAACGTCGAAGCGCGCACACACTATACTTTCCTTGCTTTCTGATTTCATCCTTCCCACCATTCTTCAGGAGCACAGCGTTTTCTCAGCGGAATGATTGGTCCGGAGCGACAGCAGCATCCGAGCCTCAGAATTTTGAAGGAGATGGGGTCTTCTGAGTACCAAGCAGGAGATCAGAATCTTCCAAGAGACTCTCTGGTGACAACTAACGGGTCCGGGATCGTCCGCCTCAGTTCTCCAAAGAGAGTGAAGGATGGGAGGGAAGGGTCGCTGGAGGAGCATACTGCCGGGAGAGCTCCGAGAGAGCTCCGAGAGGGGGGGGCATCCCACTCGTCTAGGGATGCCTTCTTCGAAGGACATCTCGAATATCTTTTTCCCCGCCTCCGTCTTATTCTTTGTTTCCGGGAGGATCCCGGAAGCAGCTCGTCGGCGCTGAAGCCTCTACTCTGCTCATCCCAAGAGCCAGGAAAGCTGGAAATGGTGCCCGAATTCACTTGCGTGAACTCCTCAGTCGAAGGGCGGAGAAGGAACAGAGGAAGGGTAGGGATGAGATGGCCATTCGGGTAGTCCGCTCGACGGCAACCCGGGAATCTGCCGCAAGCGCTGATGCAGAAGTGGTCGGTGGTCTAGCTCCTCTGGGAAAATCGCAGCTGAAGGAGGGAGAGAAAGAGAGAGAGAGAGAGAGGGAAAAGCAGCTCGTGAGGCACCTCCTGAAGATGTTGGCTGCACTCCGGTCCTCTCCGGCCTTGAGAGTGGACGCCGCTCATGGACTTCACACGAGGGATGTCTCCTCTCTCTTCGCAAAGATGCACCTCCCACTCTCTCTGCTTCTCTCCCAAACGACATCGCTGTTTCTATGTCCGCACCTTCCATCTGTTTTCCAGTTTCCCAGGAAAAGCTCTGGAGACGCAAACATGTTTTGCACCGGGTTGCTCATAGAGGTGCCAGGTGGGTGGGGTTGTTGACAGCCGCCGTTTTTTCTTCTTTGTTTCTTCTCACGAAGGAGCGATCCGCCCTTTCCTGCCGCAACTGGCATCTGCAAGATCCGAAGATGAGCCTCTACCAAGAGGAGCCAGGAGTCCAAGGTGATCTTGCAGCGAGTCCCGTCACTCGACCAGCGACGCCGAGAAAGGAATTCACGGGAAACGGTTCTCCTGTCTCCTGTTTACTTTTCTCAGGTCGACACGCGGAAAAGCAGAGGAGCAGAGAGTCCGTCTAGACGGCGAGCGGAGGCTTCGTGGGTCCACACGCCCGTCGCCAAGTTCACAGAGTCTCAGTGGGCACACCCTGTCTCTTCCTCAACTTTGGCTGACGGACGAGGGAGGGCAAAAAAGGCCCCGCCTCAGTGATGGTCCGGTCCGGAGAGAGAGACTTGTGCTGGCTTGGAAAATGAACATCCCTGAGAATAGGAAAGCTGGAATCTTGAGATGGTCATCCCCATTGACTAATCCGCTCTGCTTGAGCATCATCATGCATCGCTGCCGTGGTCAAAATCCTCCAGAGGACTGCTGAGATCCTTGGTTTCCACTCCACAGAGCGAACGGTGCATTTTCCTCTCGTCTCACCGTAGTGGCGGGTGGTCACATTCAATTTTTTTTCTTTCCTTTTCTTTTTCTTTTTTTGCCTTTCGAAGTGGAGATTCGTTCTCGTTTTCTCTCCCTGCTGCAGATGTTCGTGTTTGAATAAGAAAAATTAGTGGTTCCACCAACACTCCAAAGATTTCTTCTTTCTTCTTCTTCTCTTTTTTAGCATGCCTCCCGTGTTTATTTTTGCCTCATTTCTTGCCATCGCTTTGTTTTCTTTTTCTGTAAGGAGCAGCCAGCAAATATTGATTTGTGAATTCCAACCGCTCCTCGCATGGGAGCTTCCTGTGGATGGAAAAGCGCTCGTCTTAATCATCCCAGTTTTTCTGTTGCACCTGGAACAGGCAAGCTGGTGATCACATGACTCTGTTGCAAGCTAACTCCACCCTTCCTAGGAACGTGAGCGGCAGCCCTGAGATCCGGCCATCCGACGCCCCAGCGGCGGCAAAAGCGGAGGGTCGGAGGTTTCCGTTTCTCCTGTCCACAGTCCGGCTGGAGATGCTGCCAACTCGAGCAGCCGCAACATAGCCGCGACCTTCCCTCCTCACTTTCGTCAACAAGGATCGGCCACACACTCGCCAACAGGGAAAGAAGACACAGCGGAGAAGCAAAGAGACTGCTCGGTGCAACATGCTTTGCTTCTTTCCGTTACCCTGGACATTCCAGATGATGCTTTGCTTTGGTGGCGTTCTGCGAATGCTTTCTCTCTCACTATGCGTTTTCCCTGTTCATCCCCCCCTTCCTCCTCCTCCTCATCTTCCGCCAACAGCCGTAACCAGGACAACCTTGGAAAGATTCCAATCACAAGGCGAGCCAGATGCACGGGAAGCATTCGCGCATTTTGTGAGTCTCTCGTGACGGACGCCTTCACTTGCAGGTGAAGATACTTCAGGGAGGGGAAGACGTCTCGGACGCGTTCCACTCCACTGCCATGCAGTGACCAGCACTTTGGGAAGCAGCTGGCTGCCATCGCTAGAGGTGCACCGCCTCCTCTGCATAGCATGGGATCAGGTTGGCTACCGAATGCGCACAAAGGAATTTCAGGCATGGAGCTCGTGTCTCCTTCCCTCGCTCACCGCGCTCGAAGGCTTCCTGGAAGGCGGAGAGGAAGTTCGAACGGAAATGCTTCCCGCGCGAAAGGAAAAAACAAAATGAAAAAAAAAAAAAAGTGGTGCTTATCCCCCCCCCCTCCCTTCCTTTCTTTGTTTTCTTTTTTTTTTTCTTTAGCGTTTACACTCTTTGCATGGCTAGAGGGGGAGCAAGGAGGCGGGGTTAAGCAACTCCATCGGGCGTTTGGGCACGTTCGAATTCTCGCCCACCCTTGACGGCAAGAACCTTCAGAGCTAAGGGGAAGAAAAAAAAGGAGGAAACAAAAAAACAAAAACAAGGGTGTCCATGTCCTGCTTTTGGAGTGTACCTCCGGAAATCAGGGTCGGCGCAAGGAGGTGATGAATCCTCCGGTTTACGGACCACACGGGGAGGAGGGTAAGTTCCGAGCGCCAAACGGGCAGCCTCCGCCGAAATCCGGCTGCAAGCCTGCAGCACCCGCTGCCTCGCGGTAGGCATGGTCGGAATGCAGGACGGTGATCGTCGTGTTCTCTTGACGCACCTGTTGAGAGCGGAAGTGGCATCTCCTGGTTTGCTGAGTGCCAGTTCGGCAGCTTGGCATGGCCCTCGCTTTTCTGGAGGGGGAGGGGAGAAGGAGAGGAGCCTATCGTTGCGACTCCGCGATTTTCACAAAGTGGAAGAGGACGAGGTCATTTCCGACATTTCCGAAGGCCTCGTCGCTGAATGCGACCGGTTCCAGGGCGAGCAAGGAAAAAGAGATAGAGTAGACGCTCCCCCTCTCCTCGCTCCTTCCAGAGGTAAGCGCGCCATCATGTAGAGAAAGGCGCTCCCCTCAAGGGGCACGCCGGTGGTACGCACTTCAAGGAACCGCAAGTTTTCCGTTGGCTCCTGAGAACGCATGGGAGCAGCAAAGGGTCCTCGATGATTCGCAGAACCGAGCGAGCTCAGGAAGATAAAGGGAAATGAGTGGCACGGGAAGACTAGTCAGCGAAGGGGTGGAGGACTGTCCGTAGAGGACGTGAGACTCTTTTGAATGAGGGAACGGGATGTTGTCTTCACGAAAAACATATCTGGATGTCTTGGACTTCAGGCAACTCTCTGAGTCGCCCCAAAGGGATGCTGCACATCCGGGAAGCGCCTCGTTGAGAGGGTGATGCTGCTCTGCTTTTGGGTGGAGCGCACCCCTTTCTAGCAGATGCCTCGATTCAAGAGAAACCTTCTTCAAGTGGAGAAGGCTGGATGAGGAAATGAGGGAAGGACTCCGGTTCCCGGAATCGGGGTGAGGAGGTGATGATCACGCACTCAAGGCGATCCGAACGGAAGCAAAGGCAGACAGCTCTGACTCCAGTCCGCGGGGTCCGTGGAGGGAAGCGGCTTGGCCGAACAGAAGAAGCAATTACCCTTGCACTTCACAAGAACACCAGGGAAGTAGGGGAACTGCAGACCTGAGAGCACCGGAAGATCCTGCAGAGAGCGGTGAGCGGGGTGGTGGGTCCTCTGGGACGGGAAGAGAAGCTGCGAGGGGCCATCACTGAAGAAACTGCGGGAGAGACTGCCTCCTGCTTGGAAGGGACGGGGTGACATCCTGTGACGTCATCCCGTCACCCGGAAATAATCAAGGCGATTCTGCGTAACACCACCGTTCGCCAACTGAGACAACTGAGACAGCCTGAAGCGCATGCGTGGAGGCAGACGCTAGCAAAGGCAACCCGAGAGCTTCCGAACATCCCAGTCGGGACTGTCCTGCATGAGTAGTGGCCACATATCATCCCCATCAGGGGGTAAGGAAGTAGACAGCAGTGAGCAGGTACACATCTTGCTCCCCTCCCCAGCTGTGCGGACACGGACGAAACCTTTCCGCCTCCAGAGAGGAACCCCGCGTTCCTTGACTTTTTGTCGTTCGGGGTGGTGTTTTCGCTTCAGAAACGAGAGAACCCTCTGACCTTAACCCTCCTTTTCCCTGGAACTGTCTAGTTTCCCTTCCTTTTCTCCTGTTCTATTTTTAGCATGCCAAACAGGAGGACATGGTTAGGCAAATGAGGGCTGTCCATAAAGGAAAGGAAAGCCCTCTGTTTCCGGATCGTTACCTCGTTTCCTAGGAAGACGATGCTTCCAGAAAGTGCTCCCTACCTTGGGCTGCTGGAATGAAGTGTGCAAAGGTTCATCGAGAGAAGAGACAGGGGGAGGGGTAAAGGGATCCCAATGATGAAAGGTCAGGACGCACCGAAGAGCAGGGGAGCTCGGGGAACTGGAGGGAGGATAGCAGGCAGGGCATTCCAGAACAGCTACTTTTGGGAGCGGAGGGGTGGATGCTGAGTGGCATTCTGGTGAGGAAGGAAAGGGATGAGGGGAGAAGGGAGGAAGGAAGGAAAGGTTCCGCTGTATCCCATGGCGGCTCTAACGGTGGAAGATTCAGCTCTAAGTACAGGGAAAAGAAGGACTTTCCGGACGTTTTCCGGGAGAGGAGGATTGCCGAGGTTTCTCCCAAGAGATGGTCCCAAGAATTCATAGGGCTGAGCAGGCAGGACTTTAAGTCAATCTCTAGGGGTCCTCTCTTTCTTGCAGAGAAGAGCGAGGACCGCAAAAGCGAGGAAGAACGTGGGAAAGAGGAAAACTTTGGTCTTTCCAGAGAAGCGCATCCTCGAGCTCTGGAAGTTACCCGCGAGCGGGCGCCTGCAGCCTCATGCCCGCAGCTGTGGAAAAACGAGGACGGTTGTCCGTGTATCGTGGACTGGGGGTGGGGGCGGCGGACCTGCGATGCTCAGAACCCGCAAGGGGACCGGCAACCAACTGCGAGAACGCGCGTTCTCGTTTCAGCTTCTCCCGTCGGAGTCTGTAGTCCCCTGGTGTGCCGGAAGCTCCTGCAACGGTGGTGGCTTCGGCTTACCCCACCCTGGCCACTTCGGGACCCCATGTCATCGCGGATTTCGGACGAAGAGGGAAAGGGGTGGGGCAGGATAGGCAGGTGTTGTCCTCCCCTACCCCTCCTCGAGGAGGGCAGAGAGTAAGACTTCCCTTGGTGCCCCCTCCCCTCTAGCCTATGCCCTTGGTCCGCCGGGGTCGATCTTTTCCTCCCCGAGTCACGTGGATCCCACCCGTCTCCGTCGGAAACTCCACGGCCACCGTTCTCCACAAGCCTACCTTCGGGATGAATCACCGTGTCGCTGTCGCTGCGTGCCACATTCCTTCGTCGCCGGATGCTGCCTTGGAGATGATCACGCTCGCACTCCGGGACACCCGTCCCGCAAAACGCATTCGGCGAACTTCGAGCCGACAGCACTGACGATACGCAGCATCTTTCACTCATTTAATCCAGCTGCGCCTCACAATTTTACCTGCCCGCAGGCCATTTTCTGACTCGGCGACCCACTTACGTATCTGATGACCTTTCTCAATCAGAACCATCCGATCTTGGTTGATTCCAGTAGAGCGAGAGATAAGCGAGGCGGAGGCTTTTGCGTGCCGCTGTGAGATTCCGCCTCTGTCTCCTCCTGGAGCAGCGGGGGGTCTTCAGCCATCTCTTCGGGAAAGAAGCGAAGTGCGAATGGCAAGGGGCGTACGTCCTCCTGTCTGCCGCCGGGTCCCGGATGCTTCGAAAACCGGGAGGAACGGAGCTCTTCACCACTTCTGCTTCCACCCCATTCCCCTACCCCCCTACCTTCTCCCGAAGATGGATGTTTCGGTGCTGTTTCTCGGCATGTGATCTCAGAAGCTGACTGGCCAGCCGCCAGGAAAACGGGATGAGGAAGGGGCTCGAAGTTCACTCGCTTCCTCGTGATCGCTCGCTGAGTCGCTAATCGGCTAAAACTCCGTGAGTTGTCCGCGGCCCCTGCCCCCCCCCCTCCGGCCGCCCTCTTGGCGAGCTGCTCCTCAGGAGGGGTTTGAGTGCAGATCACGCGCGCTCGTGCTGCTTTCACTTGCCGCCGAGAGCGCGGTTGCTGGGGAGGCAGAGGACGTCCGAAGAGGAGAAAGCAGGACAGCAACAGAAGGGAAAAGGGGAGAGAGAGGGGGAGGGGGAGGCAACAGCTCCGCATCCGCGTGTGCTCGGGAAAGAGAGCGCGAGGGTGATCGGCTGTGGGCTTCCTCAACCCTCGAAGAGCGGTCAGATTCCTGAAAGCGTCCTTCACCCGTTTCTTGCTCTTCTCCCTTGTCGTCCCTGGAAACGGACCCTGGGAGGTGCGGCTCCTCGCGTCTCACGATCCTGCTGGAATAGAGCGCTTTTTCCTGGAGACAGCGACAGCAAAGCGTTTGCCTACGCTTCCTCCTGTAAGAGAGAGGGTACAAGAAGCGGCGACGCTTTGAGGAAAGCAAGCAATCCCACGCCCTTTTTCCTGCCAGATGGAGGGACGCGTAGAGTAGAGCCTGGAGCGAGGCCGCAAACTGCTGCGGCGCTTTCCGTCTTTCGTGATCTATGTAGACCGCTTCTGGGAGAAAAGAACTCCATCCATTATTTCTCTCAGGCCTGCAAGTCCATCCCTCAAGGAGAGGAAACAGGAAGTCCCGGAATCCTTCTGCATCCCAAACAGGAGCTCCGTCTTAAGAGACGTTCGAGCAGCGTTTTCTTAACCAGCTTCCAGCATCACGCTTCCTTCAGGATTTCATTCCCGAAATTCGCTCCAAGGGGAGGCAAAAAATCCTCCTCAAAGCTCTCGAGAGCTTTGCAAGGCGTTTCGATGTCGGTCTCTGACTCGTATCACGAGAGGTCGAGTGGAGAGCTGGAGAGCTGGACCAGGCAGGGAGAGTCGGAACATGGACGTGGGCATGCGCGGGATGATCGGCTGACAAACTTTCCCTAGCGAAGTGCGGTGGTTCCTTCGCCTTCACCTGGAACGACGCAAACAGGAGGGAGCCTCCAGTAAGATCCCGTTTCCCACTCAGATGGGGAGAACTACCGTTCCGCCTCGGCAGAGAGCGAGGCACGAGTCCGCCGGAAAAGCGTCTCCGTTCATCAAAGCAGATCTTTTTTTCACAGATAAAAGATGAAGGAGCATTTGCACATTTTCTGTCTCTTCCAAGAGGGGAAATGAAGGTCACTCGAGCTCATGGTCGGGCTGATTCGGGGTCACTGTTGAGCAATCATTGCTGCTCTTCTGCCGAGCTCGAACTGTGAGGGTTACACGACGGCAATGAGAAGAGAGTCTCAAGAAGTCGATCCACTTCATCAATGACACTAACTGAACTGTACGATCCTCTGTGGCATTGCAGAAGAAATTGGAGAGAATTCCAGCAAGGCCCGCAGCTTCCGACTCCGAGGTATCTTTTAGTTAGGCAACAGCACTATCCGCATATCGTGGATGCCTCCATAATGGATCACTCTTCTTCCCTGGATGTCGCGTCATCGATTAAGGAGTTAGTTAAGAGGTTGGAGATCGAAAGTAGATTGGCACCTCCACCTTCCAGAGACAGGCTAAAATGATCAATGACTTCTTTCGAGGTCACCATCATTCAGCTCTCTCCTTATCCATTTGCATCATGCCAGTACCACTCGAACCCACACGTGCAAGAGGAAAGGGAAGAGGAAAGGGAGAGCCGCATCATGGTAGAGCAATCGGATATCCGAGATGCCTTTTACCACGGCCTTCCAAACTCCTCTTCGTTCCTTACTGCCTAGAAGCGACCTCTCTCTAAGAATCCTCATGCTTCTCATGTTCCAATGTCTCTGGTTCTTTGTCAGACAGACCGGGAGTTAAGGAAACTTTCCAGAACTTGAGGATCACAGAATATCGTTTCCCGGAAGGGAAGGCCATAGGAGGAAGAGAAAACTCCATCGAGATGCGAGTTATGCTGCTTTCGGTGCAGCTTCCAAGTTACGATTGTAGGGAGCGCCTGTGTGACTCTCAGCCATCGCTGCTTGGAGCCAGAGCAGAATGTAGAAAGGAGGGGGAAGAGAGAGACAAAGGAAGCCACAAGCATCCCTCGAGAAGAGCAAACCGCCGTTCTCGTTCGGAGAAGACACTCACGGGGGAGGACCGCTCGCTCTTCTTTACACTGAGGAGTCTTCGGTTGGCTAACAGCGTGGTGTGCTCCTGGGTACTGGCACCAGTTTCACTCCGACCAAAAGCTTACAAACTTGAGGAGGCCAATCTCTGCTGGAGACCATTTCGGAGTTCTAAGCCAAATTCCCATTCCTTTCTCCCGTCCCGGACCAGGAAGTCCCCTGAAAATCAGGAACCCTTGTTCCTGACTTTCTGGAGAGGTAGTCGAAAGTGGCTCGTGGCCCATTCCACCTTATCGGTTAGTGGACGCCTTTCTGGCTGGTGACTTTCATCCGCAAGAAGGATGATCCGGCCATCAGCTTTCCGATTCCAGCGAATGGCCGGAAGGCAGGGTAGCGACCCGGCAATCTCGGCGCCACTACTTCTGGGACGAGGCAGGACGCCGCTGCCCGCCAGCCGCAGGACTTCGCGGAGCCACCCATTTAGGAAGAAGCACCTGAACTGATCTTTCCAGATCCACAACGGGAAGCGCGAGGAAGGCACGCCGATCCGTTTCTCCGGGGCCGTGGCACAGGCATTGGGCTTGCTCCTGGCTGAATGCAAATGCATGAGTGTAACCCAGAGCGTCCTCGGGGAAGGACTCTCCACATAAATCAATCTGCAGGGTCAGACCGCAGCATCTTTCCTTCCCTGCTTTCCCTTTGAGAGCCTGGGGAAAGAGAGGCTGCGACTGATCCTGGCTTAGGGAGCACTTCGGACGCTGCGCGCGCACACCAGAAGTCCGCGCCCCGCTTTTGATCCCCCGCAGGGTTTGAACGTATTGCCAACGGGGGCTCCAGAGTCAGACTCCAGGTCAGAGTAATTCCCCCTACTCCGACCCCTCATCCTCATTTCCTGCTCGGAGGCTGAGAGATCTGTGAATCTGCACTGCGGAGGACGGCGCACTCTCCGTGCTCTCAGAGAACGTTGCCACGAGTGAGTGGCTGGAGGCGAAGACTTTTTGGAATGCTACGAAAGATCAAATCCAAGGGAGCGACGAGGACCTACGTTTCCTCCTGGGAGTTCCTCTGCGGGAAGACGAAGGTAGGGGCAGTCCAAGACTAGGACGCCGACCTTTTGGAAGGCTGCGGGATAGAGAGGAAAGAGGAACACAGGAGAGCCAGATTGGATAGGGAGTGACTGCCTTCCCTCTTCTTCCGGAGAAAAGGAAGTCCGAGGTGCTCAAGTGTCGGACTAGAAGTGAGCAGGGGAGGGGAGGGGAAACTCGACTAAATTCGTTCTCCCTGCTAGCGAAGGAGCAGTGCGCTCCTGGAAGAAATGACCACCTTCCTCCACAGTATCCCCTTTCTCAGGATGTTCGCAGAGGAATGCGCTGAAATTCTCCTCCGTTCCCTAGGGAACACCGAGAAAAGAGGGAAGGAGGAAGAGCCGACAGCAACGGATGTAAACGTTCGCCTCTTCAGCCGGAAGGCAATAGGGAGAGGAAGGGGGTAGTTCTGACCACCCTCCCTCATGATGAGGTGGCGGCGATCAGATCTGATGGAGGAGGGGGACGAAGGTGGAGAACTCCTCCCTTCAGAGGAGAAGTCAGCAGCCAGCTTCCAGCGTTTTTAACGAGTTCCTGGACTCCGGCGCGGAGTATGGGAAGGGAGAGAGATGCCGTCTCCAGGGGGTTCCGGCTTACTCCTCTAGTTCCGCCTGCTGGCTCAAGATGCCAAGAATCATCTCTCTGGAAGGGAGAAAAGGGAGTCCCAAGAGTAAGGATGGGGCGGTGCTCTTCTGGGACCGAGGAAGGCAGAGCATCAAGGTCAGACGCCTTGGGAAAAGGAAAGAGAGATTTCTAGGAGTAGGAGTGTGCTCTACCAACTCTCTGGCGAGAAGAAAGGAATTCGGCTCCATTTGGCGTACAGAAGGCCGAGGAAGGACTCAGAGGACACCCTAAGGTCTCGTCCCTCTACGGCCCTTTCTTCCCTCTCCGTCTGGAATGATGCGCTCCCCGAGTTCACTGAAGCCCGGCCGACAACCCCATTTCCGGATCGTGATCGTTTCCCATCCTTCGGGATTGTCGGTTGTGCTTCCGACTCCACTTTCTAGGATAGGACACACGAGCTCGTCCTCCTGGAAGAGGAAAGGAAGAGGGCTGGAGGCACCACCTATAGGAGGAATATGGGGGATGAAAAAGTGAAGGGGCCGGATGCCTGATTTTCAGGTGGGACTGCCTTGTGGAAGGGAAGGAAACACAGTCATTCGTTAGGAGGGACCGTGGAGGCGAAAAAGTGGGGTAATTCAAGGTCAAGCCTCTGCACTGTTGTACAAGAAAAGACCGAGAAGGTGCTCCTGAGAGACGTTGGTTCCCATGGGTGGAGAGAAGGGAAGTCGGTGACAAAGAGGTCCGGGCGAGTTTCATAGAAAGCCAGGACCATTCCCTCTGCCGAGATCGGGAGACTGAGCGGGATAGGAGGGTATCTCCTCTCACCTTCACCTCGCGACGTCTGTTGGGGTGATGTGGAGGGGCTGCGTGCTTCACGCAGAAGAGCATCCCGCTGCCCAGAAGCATGAAAAGCAGAATGCCATGATGGATTTCTCACCCCGTTCCTCTCTGGGAGCTCCCATCTGACCCCTCGTTCTCGTGTGCCACTGTAAGACGAGGGGAGCCACGAAGGCGCGGGATGAGAGCAGCAAAGGCTCCTTCTTGACAGAATTTCAAGAGAGGTAGTTAGATGACGACGGAACTCTAGAGCCGAGATCCTTAGCCACCGAAACCATGGGTATTCCAGGACGAAGGCCTTCCAGTTTTGTTCTCTACCAATGTCCACATGGCACCATCGCTAGAGAGGATCCATTCGAGGATAAAAGGAGAAAGAAAAGCACCAAGGGAAGGTATGGAAATTTCTTCACTGAAGAGGATGAGGGTTGGAAGAATAGGGATTTGCGCTTTCCTCCTCTGGGGGGATCCCTGCTGGAGTCGAACGGACCCAGGATCGGAATTGCTGCGAGTCTGCGTAGCAAGATTGCATAGGGGGCAGAGAGTACGATGCAGGCAGTGGATGAACTGTAGGTCTCCTACTGTGCCTCCTCGTCGCTTCCCTCTCCCCTTGACAGGCTCAACGGCGCTTCTTCCCGGACTTTTCCTTTAAGGTGGTGGGAAAGAAGAGGGATTTCTGGAAACTTGGTGCCGGGACCGCAGAAGGGCAAGGATAAGGTGAGTAGGGCGATAATTCCCGATAGTGGAGAAAAAAAGAAAAAAAACGATCTACCAGGAAATGGTTGTAGTCCTGTGGCATCACGTGTAGGAGGAGCGCTGCCGCGCTTGCACCCACCTACAAGGACTGGAGGCAGCCTGTGCTCGGTGACCGCGTCTTTGAGTGGGAAGCGACAGCTTTGGTTCCTACCCCTTCTCCCTCATATCACCCTTATTGTCTCTGACAGCAGAAGGAGCAGCCTTTCTGAGAGGTGGTTTTCCTCCTCGTACCCCAGACATCAGGAGGTCTCCCCTCCAGTCTCACGTCGGTTACCTACGGCTCCCCCAAGGCACGTCGGACGTACATTTGAGGAGTCAGAGGAACGGAGAGCTACAGGCTTTTTTGTCGTTTGAAACCAAGGAGACGACACTTCCGGGAACGCTCGGAAACTCTGTTCGACGCTTCCTAGAGACGAGACTACCCTATCGGCAAGTGGAGGACGAAGTTCCATTCTTTCGGCCGCCTCCTGCACGCTTCACGGATGCCCTCCTCCACTAGTAACAAGCGCCCTCCTCCCACCTTCGAGAGCCTAGTGCAGGGAACGCGTTCATCCTGGGTGCACCACTCCATCGATCTGCTCAGACAGCTGACTGTGCAGCCCAGGCCGGACGGCCTGTCTCTTCGACTCCGCTTCACCACAGGGTACCCACACCTTCCCGACCTGAGACCTGGAACGCCCATACCAGACGCACTTGTCCGTCGACCCTCATACAGATAATTTCACTCCCTCCAGGCATGAGACGCCACCATAACCCCCACGCTCGAAGTCGCTCGAAGTTGAGTTCCTTCCCTGTCCTTTTACGCTCTTACTAACCATTCCATTGCTCTCTGGAAGCGACTCTTAAGGTCTCTCTAATCCGGCAGCAACGTCTGCCCCCTTCCCTGCCCTTTGTGGCACCAGTAATCCTTCCCAGAGGGACCTCCGGCAGCTGGTAGGGGAGGCGGTCTTCTGAGAGGCCCATGGGGCTCCTTTCGAGGCTCGTTCACTCTTCCTGAAGGAGACCAAAAGATTTCGCTACCCCTCAGGTTAGGGCGGATTCCAGCTAGGCAGCCCGGAACCGATCCACTATACTCGCTCCTGCCGTGGTGGTTCCCTAAGAACAGATGTCTCGCGTTGCTATCAGGGCCAGGAAGACCTGCAAGTGCCATTCACAAGGCAGGAAGCAGGATCCTTCTCCCCCCCCCCCTTTTCTGCCTGGGATAGCGCTTCTATTGGAAAGCGCCTGAGGCTTCGTCGATCGTAGTTCGCCCCCATGTCTTTCTTGAGGGTTCCCTTGAGGGAGCTTCTGCACCCTTGGTGGGAACACGTCGCTTGAGTGATTTGCAAAACGCCGACGTGCCGAAAAGGGTCAGTCCGTCTGGGAAGAAGGGTGTGGCCCTTGGGGGACTCGAAATCGAAAGTCATCTCTCTGGTCTGCTCTTTTGCCAATCCCGAAACGGAAGCAAGCGCTCCTGTGCTAGCCTCCCCGAGATGCCCCCAACTCCAGGAATAAATTTTGGGAACCGCTTCTCTTTCTGAGTCTGTTCCTGTTGATTCGAGGAGTCTGAATGTATTTGTCACAGCCCACATCCAAGAAAAACGGACCAAGAGTCAATGTGGAAGAGTCCAAGAGTCCAAGAATGTCCTCTAAATGCTTCTGGGGCACAGTATGGCAGCTTCCAAGAGACCCGGTCTTCCTCCCTTCTCTTAGGGAAAGCCCTACAGCGACTCTGGTTTACGGCTTGGCACTTCAAAGGACCACTCTCGAGAGAGGAGTTTTCAAGGAAATTTGTCTCGTTCCTCTTTTTGTTTACCTTTCTCCCTCCGAGTGAAGAAAACTGAGACTACTCGCAGCCCCCAAATAAAGGTTTTCCCTGATCCCAAGGCAACCCGGACACTCTCCGCTCTTTCGCGAGCAAGACGAGAGCGAGAGGTCGCGAAGACGCGCATCCTTTGCTTCATGAGTTTTCTCTCCTTCCAGGAGGAAAGGAGGAGCCACCGAGGGACGGGCAAGCTTTCCAGCGCACCTCGGAACGTGCATCCTATGAAACCAGGCTCTCGTCTCCGTCCTTTCCCTCATCCTAACGCGCATCCTAGGACAGCTTTTTTTTTGGCCTCCACTGACTCCCCGCCAGCCGGATCTTCCAGCCGTGAGCCCTCCGCAGCACCCTGGGATCCCAGAAGGAGAGATGCTTGAGAACGCCTCTCCTGTGTTGCCCTTCCGACGCTCGACGACGAGTCCCTCCCGAACTCCCGCGTACTAGAGGGGAACGCCTCCGGTCCATGCGGAGGCGTTCCCTGCAGTTCACGTCCCTCATCGTCCGGGACCTTCCTCCCTCGGAAACCAGACTAACCTTCTCTTCTGCGCGCAAGACCGGAGTGAAGTGGGTGGGGACTGGAGGACTGGACCGACCGCAACCACTGCCTCCCTCCTCCTTCTCATCGACTGCAGCATCAGCAGCGACTTGAGCCGACACCGGATTCGCTCTGCCTCCCCTGGAAACATCGTTTTCTTCTCCATTCTGAACACTCCTGAGGAGATCTCTCCGGAGGCCCCTTCTCCATAAAACGCTCTTCTCTCCTCCTCTCCCCGTTGCCTCCTCCACCGGGATGGCATCGCTGCGCACCTCCTTTTCGCCCACCCGCTAACACCGTTGACTTTCCGGATCCTCCGGCCAGCAGCGGTGATACCGATAATTGCCACGATGCTCCTGAGGTTCGTAGAGACGTGCCCGACGCTTTGGAGTGCTAAAGACGGCCCCGGGTGACCTCAGCAATCTTGCAGATTTCCAGGCTACCAAGAAAAATTACTTCCCCCCTCCTCCTCCCCTTTCTCTGACACCCGAGGGCTTGAAGCAGCGATCATGATGCAGCGATCTTTGGAGAGGTGGAGAAAAAAGAACCAGTCGCGGGGTTGAGAACCTCCGAGCCCGCATCTGTGCCCCGTGTCGTGGGTCTTCGTGACATCCTTCTTCTTCCTGCTTTTTGTCTCTCCCTCTCAACCCTTCTCCCATCTCACCCTTCTGCTCTTCCCTCCCGGTGCGGAGAGCAAGAGTCTCCGTATGCCAGGAGGCTGGAGCACGGACAATCGCTGAGTCCCTCTGGCAGGGGCGGGTGTCAGGCACTCGAGAGGGGTCGAATAAGACTGGAACAAGCCCTTGCACTTTGCATCCTTCCTTTGAGAATCCCGACGTGATTTGACTCGGGACTTCTTGGGGGATTTTGCCAGTTTGCCATGCTGAATCCAGAGTCAGAGTGTATGCCCAGCACTGAAAGGACTGACCTGGCGCACTGGACTCTCCTCAGTGAGGTGTTGAGGGTGTTCTTTCACCACTCGGGGGGCACCCGCGTTCATCGGTCGATGATACCGAGAAGCGGAAGACCGTCCAGAAATTGCAGGCGGACGGCAATCCCGGAAAGAACCACTGTTAGTGTTGCCTACTCCCGGATTCGCACTTCAGAAAATAATCTTCGTTCCCTTAGCTTTCCCCACCTAAAGGACAAAAAGCAGTCCGTTCCGAGAACGCGGGAAAGCAGCGCGGTGTGTGCGCGTAATCAGGGAAGAAGTGGTTGAACTTGGGATCCGGGAGGAACTGGTACAACCAGTCGGGACAATGCGAAGAGTTCGACGAGATTGGCGGAGCAAGATCTCGCCTGTAGATCCCAGGAAGGATTCACCGGGAGGAAGCTGGCTACTGAGCAGCACAGATGCTGACTCCCTGGGGATGCATGCCACGCCCTTCGTGCTTGTCGCTTCGGGATCGAGACCTCCACCTGCTCGCAACTTTGTCTCGGCGAAGTATCTCGACGCTTGCTCATCCCCGCTAATTGTCGAGGACTCGAGAACACAAAGACATTCCGTTTGCTGCCCTAATCTGAACGACTTCTTCATCTTGCATCTCTTTCTCCTCACGAACAGGATGAATGCACCTTATCATGCCATGTGGTCTTCAGCTGATGCGTTCTGCTATGCCTCTTTTCAAGATAACCGGGCGAGCCGATGACTGCGGAAAATCTGAGACTTTTGTTCGCAGGAAAGAGGAGAGGTGACTCTCCTTAGAAAATTCTCGAAGGATCTCTTAGAAGTTTCCGTGGAAGGACTTTATTTTCTCTGCAATGTCTGTTCCTCGCAACTTCTTGATTTACATCCACTTGTAGGAGCATTGTTACCCTCGTTTCCCAGGGATACACACCTGCGCCGCCTCATGGCACCCTCGCCGATGCATGTTTTCGGAGGACCTCTCCTGGTACAGTTTGAAGAGTTCTGATCAAGTTTGGCTTCCGAAAATTGAAACCACCCAGGAAATTTCCAAGATCTTAGTCTGCTGCTGGCAGAATTTTCTCTTCGCGAGCGGTAAGAGTGAGAAAGTGTTTGTGTGTTTTTTTTTCCAGAAAAAGCATCCATGACAAGGAATCCTAGCCTACCGATTCCTGTTCGGTTCTTCGGCCTCCAATTAAACAGTGATGCTTTGCGATGTGCTCCTAGCAATTTGTGACGCTTTCAAACCGCTCCATTACTTTTCGCATCCAGATCCGAGGTATGGGGTGATGTGCGTTCTGTTTCTCTGAGCGCGTGAACAGAAAACTCTCTTGCGCCCAGAGGCAGCAGGAAAAGTGAGATTTGGAGGGTGGTCGTTGGCCCCTTTGCGTCGCAACACGCACGAACGCAGGTCCCTTTTCAAAAATCGAAACGATTGTTCGATGACTCCCTAGAGCAAACACTCGACAACAATGTCGAAGCGCGCGCGCATAGAGGACTCCTGATTGAAAAAAGCCTGTTCCTCTTGCCTGTGTGTATCCCAGCATTTTCTCTCTCCAAAGTTCCTGGGCTCCATATTCCTCCCTCCTCCATCGCATCGTGTGACTGCGAGCGATTTTGGATGGCGCTCCCTAGTGGCCATCTCTCGTTCCATCGAACCCCAGCAGGAAATGTTTAATGTTTGGTACTTTGCAACGTAAAATCGGGACTCCCGACTTGGATCTGATCATCCATTTTGCTTGCTTTCTTCACGCAAGAGTAAAGGATAATAGTAAGGAGGAACCGAATTCCTGGTTTCGGTCATGCACCGCATCTAAAGCATGTCTTTGACATGCTTTAGATGGAAGTCTCGTCCGTGTAGAGATCGCGAGTACTTTGAGACAGAAAATGTGTGTATTTTGAAGGTTTAGTGAAATGCACTTATCCTTGGGAAGAGCGGATACAGATCTTGTTCATATTGTTTCAAGAACAATGTTTTTTGAAAGGAGAGGAACTGACTGAGCTCCAGCATCTCTCTCGGTTTGGAAAACTCATATTCTTGCAAAGGGGAATCCAATAAAAGTTGCAGCTCTGATCCTCAATTTCTGACAATTATATTGTTTTCTGCATGCTATTTGAAAAAAAAACTCGCTCAGACACCTCTTGAAGATGACGGGGAAGTTTTTGCATCTCAAAATCTCGTATATGTTTTTCTCAGTTTCTGGGTTGACCTTGGAAAGGAGATATGCATCGAAGAGGATTTTTTTTTCATCTCTTATGTGTAAATTACTGGATATGGAGAAAGAAGGTTGACTGGATTTTTATCTGAAAATTCTCATGGTCAGCTTAGTATTTTAAATAAACGATTACATGGATAACAAATGGTGCACTTTTTTCGCCATTTGCAAACCATGAAACCCATCAAGCAAATTTCGAATTTCTTCCCTACTCCAGCCGAGGTGAGATTTTCAAAATTGCACCAATTCACAAAATTTCTGGTAATGCCCTCCTTTTTTTGCTTTTGTTTTTCTGTTTTTTGTTTTTGGAATCTATGCTCTTCCATTGTGCTAAAAGAAGTTGTCCATCAGGTTGTGGTATCTCTGTGTAGCAGCCATCAACGCATTGAGCTTTGAGAACATCTCCGTGTCAGCGGGTTCCACACAACGGAGCTTCCCGTAGAAATTTTACAAGTGACTTTTGACTTCCCTTCCTCTGCATTTTCCAGTCTTCCTTTTTTTCTTCTTGAAATCGGATCTCATCCAGATCAGAACCTTAACGTGGGCAGAGTTCCTTAAAAGAAAGACATGAAAGTACCTCTTTCTGCGGCCTTTGAGTGAACTTTTCTTTTTTAATTTGAATCTGCAGTTCTGCGTTTGGAATTCCGTCAAATAGCGGCAGAATAAATGGAAGGTGATCAGGAGGAAAAAAAAATATGTGCATATCTTTTGTCTTAGAGCTCTGATCTGGAATTCGGGGCAGGCATTGCCTGCTCCAGTTTGTGGTTTATATCAATTGATTATGTCAACTGAAATAATTTGCAAATGTTTCTTCCTTCCTAACTGGAGATTTTCAGTGTTTGGAATGAATACCTGCTGCTTGTGTAATGTTTAGCGTGCAGTCTCAATAAACACGCCTTCCCTTTCTTCTCCACTGAAGCTACCTTTCGAAGAATCCTTATACACTGTAGAGAGTCGTGCTCGTTCTTTTTATATAAAAATAATGAAAGCAAAAACATTCAGAAAACAATGTCATTATTTTTTTTTTTAACGTGGAAAATGACCAGTAGCGTCACGTCTAAAAGCGAGTTTTTGTAATTCAGCAGGTATTTATTCACAATGTACTGAAGTAATGCATGCAGCAAAATGAGCAATTTTTTTTTTGTTTTTTTTTTGTTTTTTCCAGAAAAAGTATCCATGGCAACGAATCCTAGCTATTTTAGGAGTTCGAACAAGCGTTGCCTTGACTCTTCTGCCTGATTGTTGAGACACGCTTCAGCAGCCAGATCCGTTCGATTTTGATGGCGATTCGTCCAGTCCTGTTTTGAGTGGCTACCAGATACCTGTCTGGTACCGCAATCACTCATCAGGATTTTTTTTCTCATCGTCTGACACCCCTTGCTAAGCATCTCTTTTCGAGTGACATCGTCATTGCCACCTTCCCTCAAGCAAACATTGCGGAATGAGTTGTGTGAAGGATTACATGAAACGCATGGGAATCGGCATTTTGCCTCGCTCAGAGGGATTCGCGGTGCCACAACAAAGATCTTTGCGTGCCGTACGAAAATTGCTAGGAGAGTGGGCAAACACGAAAGATAGGCTGTTTATCTCATAAAAGTAAGTTCGTTTTCATCCTAAACATGGCACGATTCTCAGTGGGCACCATTTGTTTCGTGAGTAGGTAGGAAGAGGGAAAGTCAGAGTTCATTTCTTGCCAATCTCGAAACCTCTTGGGATGACCACGGTAGAGGGAATGTTTCCAGAACAAGCAAAGGGCACCGCCACTTGCCTGCCAAGAGCTGGAGGGAGGAACAGAAGAGGAGCGCCGCTGCCGGATTTCTCTCTCTCGTTCAAGGAAGAGAAAATTTGTTTTTTCTCTTCCTCCCTATCGCTCTGTCGTTTTTTCCCTTCTTCGTGAGTTCCGAAACCTTTTCGAAACTGGAGGTGCTCACTTCGACACCAAGGTTTCGCCGGAGATTCACGATACACCAACTTCAAGGATGGTGGCAGGAGATCTCTAAAGATGGTGAGACGTTCAAGAAAGAGAACAAAAAAAAAAAAGAAAACAGCCACTGAATGATTGCAATGCGATCTTATCCAGAAGCCGAGAAGCGATTCTTTTGACTAGGAAGTGCCCTCCTCGGATAGGTCCTTCTCTGGAGTTCAGCTAACGGGAAGAAAGCCAGCCAGTTGCTTCGCCTGTTGCAGACGCTCCAGTGGAGTCATTTTCGGACTCTCTTGTAGGCGGTGGACTGCAGTTCAGTATCTGCTATCGACTCGCTGCATCCCCAGAGAAAGACCTCAGACTTTGGAACTGGTTTGGAGCCTTCAGGGAAAGCATCTAGAGAAGAAAACGGGAGAATTGGCCTCCGCACGCTCTTGAACCAGCGCTTCCCAAACACGGAGGGGGGGAGAGAGAGAAGGGGAGCACATGTTTTTTTCTTGCTCACACTTTGGGGACAGCACATCCGGTCCTCTTCATGCCCTCCGACATCGTGCTTGATGCCGCTCGAAGTCAGTCGAAGGCGACTTGAATCCCGGTTTTCGCTCTTCGAAAAGAAAACCCTAATCTAACTCAAGGCGGAAACTCATGTTTCCGGAATTGTTTGTTGAGCACTTCAAGTGGCCAAGAAAGAGGGAGCCACCGCTATCTGTGCAGGCGTGGAAACTGCGACTACAGGACAAAGACCTCCTTAGAGAGGGTGCGGTAGGGCTGGGAGAGTCTATGAGAGTCACGGTACTCTTCCAGGATTCCCGCGTTCTTCCTCAGCAACATGTTATGCCTCCCTGGTTCTCTGGCGGTTTCTCCGTTGCTTCCCCTGTTTGCAGGTGTAACCCCCGCCCGCATCTGGACTCACCAGGGTCAAGGTGCTCTTTACCACAGTATCCATCCACCATATGCTGCCCACCCCACCCCCTTTTTCATCCTTAGAAACGCCCTGAGTCATCCCCAAGAGACCTACGAGGCAATTTCCACGTATCGCTCCATGCCTGCTCCCTCCTGACTCGTCTCCTTGAGGGATTCCGAGGATGCATATGTCGCTTGCAGCCTCGAATCCTGTCCAGGATCGCCTACGGCGCCTCCGATATTCCGATCTCTTCTCCTGACTCCTCAGCTGTCATCAGTCGCTAAGGTGCCATCTGTTGGGTCGGCGTTCCGGAGGAAGGCCTCCTCTCTCGGAATCCTGGGTGTAGATCCCTTTCCCTCTTCTGCATCCTTCATACCCCCGAAGGTGTGAGCGTCGCCGTCTGGAGCAATTCTTCTAGGAGTTTGGAAGCTCCCGCGCACGTCTTACTCTCCTCCTATGCACAGGGCAGCCGGAGCCTGTGAGTTTCCCAGATAGAGACATCACTCCCAAAGTCTCTCTCGGAAAAGATGACTTCCGGGAGAGACTTTCCCCAGGGTCAGAGGGGTTTATTGGGCTGTGGATGGGAAGGGGAGCAGGGGAGGGGGAAGAAGAGGTACGAGCTACACTGCAAGTGTCTTCCCTGCTGTCCGACCAGGAGGCTGATACCTCACGGTGCATTGCAAGAGGATAAGAATAGGAAGAGCGCAAGGGTTAGGGGAGAGGGGTGAGCTCCACATGGGGACTCAGAGTCTTCCTTGCCAAAGACATCTTCAGGAAGCGAGCGACCAGTTCAAAGGGAGGAGTTCCCGGATAACTTTCCTTGCCAGGGAAGTCCTTGAAAGAAAAAAGCTGAAAGGAAAAGAGGAGAGAGGAAAGTCAAGATCACACAGAGGGTCTCAGGGAATTTTTCTCAGGATCAGAGTACTTCCGGAAGAGTATATGCCCCTAGAATGTCGCTGAAGAGGAGGAAGTCCCTCTCGGTCTCTCCCCTTTTGCTTCCAACCCTATTGCTTTTCCTGCAATGAAAAATCCTCAAAGGGAATAATCAGGGAGAGGAAGAGATTCTCTACCTCTCCATCCTTGAACTCTTTTATAGGAACATCCAGAGAGACCCTCCAGGGACAGGAGTAGATCCATGTTGTGTAGAGTTCTCTGTGTGTGTCTGAGGGAGTACAGGAACCGTGCCCCTCCTTCCTTCATCCGTTCCTTTCGGGCCGTAGGCCATCGGACAGGACCTTCCTAAGGAACAAACGCCTGCCTCCCGTCCAGGCTAGGAAGCCGAGAATGGAGCCGCAGAATTGGCAGAATGAGCGCCCGCTGCTTCCAGCTGCTTCTCTTCATCCTCTCGTGAAAGGGTTCCTTGCACGGATTTTTCCTAGTCGGCCTCCCCAAGAAGCCATCGCTTCTTCTCTCTCGTTCCCATCCCCATATCCCCTTGATCACACTCGTGCTGGGACTCAGAGGATCTTCTTTCCGAGGTGTCCTCGAAATCCCAGGGAAGTAAGCTGGCGGCTGACGAACGGGAACGAAAGAGAAGGGGAGTACTTCGAACCCATAGATCCGTCTCGTTCCCTCTCTTCGACTCATTCCCCGACTCGTCCACTGGCAGCATCTGCTTATTCTGAGAGTTGCCCTTTCATCCCTACTCCCCATTCTCCCGTCATGAATCCTCATGTCTCCAGGTCAAGGGCGCATTCTTCCCCCCCGTTCGAGGCCATTTCGTGAGTTTCACTCCCACCAGCTTCCTATGGATACTCGTGATGAGCGTCTTACTGGAATCACTCTCTCCTCATCGCCTCCTTGTTTAGTGTTCCTTCTTCCAAATGCAAGGAAGCAGCAGAACTAAAAGAAAAAAGAAAAACTATTCATTCTGTCCAGGTGAGATCCAGCCTACCCTACTCTCTCGACAGGCACGGGAAGAAGTCATCCAGAATCTCGCTTCCATTTCAGGAGATGAAAAGAGACCGAAAAAGAAGGAACCCCAAAGGTTAGAGGATAACGCGACACGAACTGCAAATCTTGGAGCGCCAGTCGTCCCCTTACATGCAATGGGAGGAGAGGAGACATTGCGCTTGGATGATAGGACCAAAGTCTAGCCG
>JAYWIR010000057.1:600000-817680 GCA_036172245.1 Raillietiella orientalis | reverse complement strand
AGGCTGCCAGCTCCTCCGCGGCTCGCGCGAAGGCTACGTCATCGATGGTGGTGTCGATGACGGACGCCGCCGCCGGCTCGCTCCCCTCGCTGTTGACTGTGTCAACAGAGGGGAGGTCGTCGGTAGCGGCGAGTTCTTTCCGGCAGCGTTCAGCAACATGGAGAACGCGTTCGACTACGACGCTGCACTCTTTAATTATCGCGCTACCCTGCTCTTTCTTCTTCTGTTGGTAGGCGATTTTCTTTTCCATCCTCCTCTCCTTCTTTGATTTTTTGGCTGTTGCCACTTGCCACTCAGTCTCCTGTTCGGCTCCCTCAACTTTTTCGGCGTTGGTCGCCGGGGTCGCGGGTGCGGCCTGGGTCTTGGGCGCGGGTGGCAGAGCCTTCGCGGCAGCTTTCGCCGCCAGTCTTTTCTGCAGAAGCCGGGCGCGTTTTTTAAGGTTTCTCTTGGAAACCACCCGCACTGCTGCTTTTGGGCACACCTCCCTCGTGTGGCCCATTGTGCCGCATACTTTGCACTGCACATTGGGACACCTCTTTTTGAGGTGGCCCGACGTATTGCAGAAGCCACAGTATTTCGGCTTCCCCACATACCAGAGGTCGACGGTTTCGCCTTTGACCACCAGTTTGTGGGGAAGAGTGCAGCCCTCCCGAACGGTCACGCGCGCAGCAGTGAGGCCGTGTTGCAGCCCCGTGTAGTCCTCGAAAGGACTAACTTTCGTCCACTGCGCGTGGACCGTTCCAAACTGGTCCAAAGCGGCGCGAACCTGTTCTTTGCGCATTCGCGCGGTCACGCCTAACAGGTGGACCACCATGCTGCGGTCCGCCGTATTGGGGAGAAGCCTGCGCGTCCCCATCACAACGGTGGTTTTAAGCAGTCGTTGGGCCAGCTCTGCATGTTTGCAGATGACCTCAACGTACTGACCCCCGCTGCGGATGGTCATAGCACTGAGCTCCTCCTCTTTCACATCGAGAGCGCGCATGCCCTTCGAGAAGGCGCGCGCGCTCTCTAAAGAATATAAATTGCCTACCTTGTAGAACAATGAGGGGTTGCACCCCTCATCTACATAGGCCGACAATTCCGCCGCGGCTGCAGGCGATGGCGCTGACACAACGGCGCTCGACGCCCGCGCTGCAGCGGGGACCGATTCTGTGGGGGCGGATGCCCCACCTCCATCGCCTCTGAGGGCGGCGTTCCGCTGCCCCCTGGCCATCCCTGGTGGTCGCGTCAGGCATCGCTGCCTGATCGACCACCGAACCACACGACGCTTGCACTGGGGGAGACTTCCTGGCACGAGGAGCACCGAGAAAACACGTCCACCCTAGAGCGCACAAGGCGTTCGGCCGGACATCGAGCAGCGTACGCCGACGATCTTCTGCTCTTGTTGCCAATGTCCACCCCGGCAAAGGCGGTCGGAGACTTCTTCGATCTGCTCAGCCGCGGGACCGGACTGCAGGTTAACAGGGCGAAGTCGTCGGTTGTGCCAATAGGTGCGGCGTGGGCAGGGCAGCAGGACTGGGTCCGTCTGAGGATCCCCACGGCGAGGTGCTTCAAGTACCTTGGTGTGCCGTTGGGGGACTACTCCCCTGCGGAAGCGTGGTCCAGCTGCCTCCAAAAAGTCGAGACGGCGATCGGCCCGTTCCTGGAAGGCAAGTTTCACTTGCCGGAACGGGCCGCGGCTTGGAACGCCTTCGCGGCCCCCATCCTCCGCCCCTTGCTTTTTGTTTGCCCCCCCACCGTGGAATCGAAGAAGAGGACAAAGGACCTCCTCCGTATCGCCCTTTGGGGCAAGGGGGGGGGCCGAGTCCTTCTGAAGGACTTGTGCGCTCCGCGTCGGGACAGCGGTCTTGGCCTCCTGACGCTGGAGCGCGTGGAGAAGCAGCTGCGGTGGCGAACCCTCGCCATCGCAGCGAAGATGTGGAGCACCCCTTGGTGCACTCCGGCCCGCCTCCTGGCCAGCCGTGTGTCCCGGTGCGATGGACTCGCGTCTTTTCTTCTGAGCCGTGGCCGGAAGATGCGAAGATGCGGCCTACTGCTCGGGCGCATGGCAACATTGGCCAAGGAGAACAGCTGGATGGTTTGCTGCCCCGCCAACTCCCCCGCCTGGCTGGAGGAGAATATTGGAACGTGGGCAGCGGTTAACCAGAGGAGCCACGAAACGTGGAATCGTCTCCGATGCAGCCCCTACGTCCGCTGCACGCTGCGGAATCTCCTGGAGAGTCCAGCAAGATGCACGTGGGCAGAGACGACCTGCCTAGCTACGGCGCTGCCCTTCCTGAGGAGGGCACTTCACAGCAGTCGGACGCCGAGGTGGCAAGTCTCCTGCTGCATCGAGGGACGCGAGAAGTTGATTAGCGGCTGGACAACAGGAGAACTGGCCGACGCCACGACCCCGAGCGTCCAGCCGCGAGGGTTATTAAGATGGGGCAAGCTGCTCGCCATCCCCAGGGATGAGCTGAAGTGGCCCCCGGTGATGAAGGAATCCAGGATCCTGCCCCTCAAGTGGCAAGAGTCGGCGTTGCTCCTGTTGCACTGGGGTCTACCCTGCAACGCGCGCCGCTTCCACTGGACGAGGGGAGCTGTGGATCCTGCGTGTGCCAGGTGCGGGGAGCGGGAGTCGCTTCCCCACCTTATTGTGGATTGTGCTGCCCTCCGACCCCTTTGGGAACGGTTCGGGACGATCCTCGGGCTCCCTACGGGCAGCACCCCCAGAGACGTTCTTCGGCCCCTCTTCGTGAAGGACGCACTGCAGCCAGCCGCAGCCATCGCAGCCTTGTGCTGTGTCCGTGGCATCGTGGCGGCATGGAGCGACGCCAACAACGAAGGAGTGGGTCCACAGGCGAGGGATGTCATCCCATACGCCCAACGCTTCTTGCGGAGAGCTGCCGGATGGCCCCAGCTGGGAGATATGCGGAGAGACCTCGAGGGCTTTCTTGGAAGGATGGGCCCTCCTCACAGCGACCAGTGATCCCTACCCTGCCCTCCAAACTCTTTTTGTTTTTTTTATTTCTTTCTTTTTTCTTTTTGTTTTTCCCCTCATCCCCTTTCGCTGTCGGGGAGTGCCACGCCGGGCTGCGTCCCGGTGTCCCGACAGGTCCTGTGTTTACGGCCGTGGTGGGGCCTTGTACCACGCATGTAGAGTTTATTAATAAACGCCCCGGGCGTACCCGGGTGATAACGCCGAAGCCCGCCGGAAGACGTTCCAGGGGAAACTGGTCGCAAAACTCGCGGACTGAGCACTTCATTTCGTCCCAGTCCGCGAGCGTCTCAAGATGGAATCCTCGCAGGAATGCGCGCAGATGTTCCGCCGCTCCTGCGAGGCGCAACCAGTCCCCTGGCAGGCGCCACGTTTTCAGGGGAGGGCCCTTGTCGCGTGGATGTATCTCGAGCACGAGCCGTGGATGGTCGGACAGCTGTGCCGGGAGCGTTCCTCGAGTTCCCACCCGCGTGCACAGGTGGTTGTCGAGGAACATGTGGTCGATGTTCCGATCTCTCCCGGCATCACCGGCCAACAAGTTGCGCGCGTTGATGGCTGCGCACAACTCGTTGACCAGTCGTGCTTGACTGCTGGGCGCACCTGCCAGCAGGCGGAGATTGAAGTCGCCCGCGATGAGGTGCGCCCGCCGTACGCTTGCTTCAGCCAACCAGTCTCGCCGCAGGGATTCGAAGAACGCAGTGCGTTCCTCGGCCCTGTGGCTGCTCACCGGAGCGTACAGGTTCGTCACCACGAAAACGATCGAGTCGGACCACTTGAACGCAAGCTGCCCAACTCGACCGTCCTCGTCGAACCTGACGCTGCGCAGTGCGTTGTCGACGGCTGGCTTAAGCATAAAGGTCACTCCGCAGTAGCCGCCCTCCCGCGATTCTTTCGATTTCCTGGACTTCTTCTGCTTTGAGAACGTGCGTCTCTTGCAGGAGCACCAGGTCAAAGTCTCGCAGTATGGCGGCTACGTCTCGCCTCTTACCGTCGTCGCGCAACCCGTTGACGTTCCAACACATGATGCGCAAGCGGCGGCAGGAGCCGAGCCCACGCATTGGTGTGTTTATTGTGGGGTGGAGGCGGCCTCCTTCCTTGCGGGAGGCGTCTCGTTGGCGGCCGTGACGACGGTCGGCTGCTCACACGGGAGCACGTCGTCCACAGCGACTTCCATGGGGCTGGCTTCCGAGACACGGATCGGAGTGGGGCCGCGTGGCGCGACGCACATTGCCTCCTCCTCCGTGCCCGAGGACATGGCCTCCTCCACCTGAGGGATGACTCGTCTCGGGCAACCGGTCTTCTTGCCAGCCTTCCTCTTAGGCACGGCTTCGGAAGTAGAACAACCGGCTTCGGTTTCGGACTCGGAATTTTCAAGGGCCCTTCACCGTTGCCGGTCGTCTCAAGGCCTTCTTCTCGTCCTTGGCAGGCTGCCGTAACATGGCTGCCAGCTCTTCCGCGGCCTGCGCGAAGGTCGCGTCCGTTATACGCGCCGCCTCCTCGCTTTCCGCACCGACGCTTTGCGCAGGCGCGACAGGGGCGGCTTCATCGATCGGCGCGCAGACGTCCTTCGCTGGCAATGCCGGCACGGCATTGTCGTCAGCTGATGGTGACGTCACTGCGCTTTCACCCGGATATGCCGGGGCGTTTATTTGAAAAAATAAAAATACATGTTATTTTCGTGTGGAGAGCCTGATGGTTCACCACAAGGCAGCCTGCTTCTTGCCGGTTCTCAACCGGCGAGGTCCTTCAAGCGCGCGGCAACGGGAATAAAAAACAAAGCAAAAAAGAAAATGTAAAAATTGGGGAGGACACTTATGTTTGGGGGATAGGGGGGGGCGGGAGGGGAATCACATTGCGCGCCGAAAGGTCCTCTAGATCCTGTTCAGGATCTTCACAAGCTGCGTCCGTCGTTCAACCAGGTGTCGCCACCTGCAAATGTTCCTCACAAAGAGGCGGGTCCAATATGTAGCATTGCCGCTAACTTGGCGCCTTCTTCTTGTGGCGTTCCAAGCCGCCACGACCCCTCTGATGCAGCAAAGAACTGCTACTGAGGCCGGTGGGGACAAGGCGTCATGCAAGAAGAGGCGCCTAAAAATTTCTTTAGGGCCACCTCCGCGAATGTTTAGGATCGTTGCAAGCCGATCCCAGAGAGGGTGGAGAGCATTGCACTCAATAAGAAGGTGGGGAAATGTCTCTTTTTCTCCGCACCGGTCGCAATTGGCATCCACAGCCCCCCGTGTGCAGTGAGAGAGGCATGCTTTGTAGGGTAGACCCCAGTGTAAAACCAGCAACGCCACCTCCTGCCATTTCAAGGGGAGGGATACACTGTTCCAGGACGCTGGGGGCCACTTCATCTCCTCCGGAGATAGTCCGAGTAGCTCGCCCCAGCGTCGAATTAAGTTAGGCGGGACACTCGGCGTCGCAGCGTCCGTAAGCTGCCGAGATGTCCACGCCTCGATCTTTCGTGTCCTACCATCTATGGTGCAGGACACTGTCCATTTTCCCTGCTCTCTGCTGTTCCTGGCGTTTACTAAAAAGGGCAGCACTGGAGCAAGGGGGGTTATAAAGGCCCACAGAAACTGATCGTGGGATTGCACGATTTCCTGCAGCGTCCAGCGGGCGTGCCTTTTCAGGCAAGTGTTCTTTGTACCTGCCGGTACGTGGATCTTTTCCCAAGAGGAGACTGACTCGTGCAGCCATGCCGAGTGGTTCCCAGGAAGGCAGGAGATCCATGCGTTCTTCCGAGCCACAACGGCCATGCGACGCAGGTGAAAGCCGCAATGCGCTTGTCTGCGGTCGCAAGCCCAGAGAAACGACGAGAGTCCGCCATATCCAGAGGCACGTTGGGCCAGAAGGCGTGCTGGAACGCACCAGGGCGTGTCCCACAGTTCCGCTGCAAGGGCGAGCGTTCTGAACTGTAATTGTACTTCCATGCGCTCCAGCGTAAGTAGGCCAAGTCCACCGTCCTTACGTGGAGCGCACAAGTCTTTGAGTCTCACACGGGACCTCCCTTTGCCCCAAAGGACTGTCCTCAGGAGGCCCGCTGCTCTTTTTCGGACAAAATAAGGGGCGGGGCACACAAAAAGTAGGGGGCGAAGGAGGGGGGCCGCGAACGCGTTCCACACCGCGGCCCGTTCCTGCAAGTAGAACTTGCTTTCTTGGAACGGACCGATCGCCAACGCTGCCTTTTGGAGACGGTCGGACCAGGCTTCTGCTGCGCAGATGTCACCCAACGGAACGCCAAGGTACTTGAAGCACCTGCCCGTGGGGATCCCCAAGCGGATCCAGTCCGACCGTCCAGCCCACGCCGAGCCAACACAAGCCATGGACGACTTCGCCCTGTTCACCTCCAGGCCCGTCCCGCGGCGCAGCAACTCGAAGAATTCCTCGAGCGCACTCGCCGGGGTGGACCCGGGAAGCAGCAGCAGAAGATCGTCTGCATAGGCCGACACGGCAGGCGTGCCGGCACACGAGCTCGGCAGGGTTGCCAGAGTTACCCTGTAAGCCTTCAGCACCAACTCGAAGTAGATGCTGAAGAGCAAGAGGCTCAGGCTGTCACCCTGCCGTATGCCGCGGCGCACTGGCACGCCGTACACGTACCGGCCGCTGAAACAAATATTAATAGACGCGTTGCGCCAGCAGGAGCGCAGGTAGGACTGGAGCACGGCCGGGAAGCCCATGCGTTCCAGGAGCTCCAGAAGGAGATCCTGGTCGACGCAGTCGAATGCTTTGTGCAAATCGACCGCGACGGCAAGGGCTCCCGCCGAGTCCATCCCACCCTCTATCCGATCTTCTTGGTCAGAGGGGAGCGCGAGGCTTCCTTGACCATCCTGAGCAACGCGTTGTCGCAACTGCCACCATGAGCTGGCGAGGAGCAGGTTGGCCTCCATGGTTCGTCCGGGAACAGCGTAGGTCTGCTCGGGACTCACCACGGAAGCGGCCACTCGCCCCAAACGCTCAGCCCACAACTTGGCATACAACTTTGCGTCCGCATTCACTACTGTGATGGGACGCCAGTTGCCAATGTTGCGTAGGTCTCCTGACTTCGGCAGGAGACGTACTTTTGCTGACCGGAACGAGGCGGGAACTTCGTCGTGTTCGCGGATCAGCTGACTTAACCTGAGCACCAGGGGGGGCAGCTCTGGCGCGAAGTATTTGTAAAACTCCGCGGGCAGGCCGTCCTCCCCTGGTGCCTTCCTTGCTTTTAATTTACTGATGGCGGAGATGATCTCTGTGATCGTAAAGGGTCCTGACAATCTGGAACAAACTTCCTCCCCGAGCGCAGGAGCACCATCCGGCAGTAGGCACTGCGCGAAATGGCACTCAGGTGACGTCACTGCGGGCACAACCGGCTCAGGATCGACGGTATCGATCGCCTTTACCGTTACTTTCTTTACGGCTCTGGAGATCGAGATGCGTTCGATTTTCACCGTACAAGCGCGGACGACCGGTTTCTGCTTTTTCGGCGCCGCCTTGTTTACCTTTTTTGCCTCCTTCTTCTGGGGCTTTTTCTTCCCTACCTTTTGCCAACCTTCCTCGTTCTCGGCGTTCTCTCCAGCAGGTTCTGTGCTGCAGGATGGCTGAGCATCGGGTTGGTTGGCCGGGCGGGATTCGGCCATTTCCTGGCCCTTGTCCTCTTCCCTCGGCGTCTCTTCCTTCCTTGCGCCAACGGGACCGGACCTTTTCCTGTTGGGGCACATCCGCCTGATGTGCCCCTTCCCACCGCAGCCTAAGCACACGATGTTGGGGCACTTTTTCTTCAGGTGCCCCGACACCTGGCAAAAGCCGCAGTAAACGGGTTTCCCCACATACCACAGGTCGATCTCCTCCTCCCCGACCTGCAGTCTGTGGGGTAGCCCACCCTCGGCTCGGACGGTCACGCGGGCAGCGGTGTAACCACTGAATGCCCTGGTGTAACCCAGGACATTGGGTTTTGCCCACAACGCGTGGACCGTCCCGAACTTTTCCAGACTCTCGCGAACGGCGGTCTTTGCCATTCGCATGGTAATTCCGGTGAGATGGACAACGATGGAATTGTGCGCCGTGAACGGGAAGATTCTTCGACCGTTCACGGTCACCGGCAGGCGGAGCAGCTGCTGAGCCATCCCTGCAGACTTGCAGTTCAGCTCAACAAGCTGCCCGCCACTTCTAACCGAAAGCCCGAGGACTTCTTCCTCCGGGACTTTTAGCTTTTTAAACTCCGCGGCGAAGGACCGCAAGACCGCGGGGGAGTATAGGCCACCTACCTTATAAAGTAGGGCCGGGTTGTAGCCGTCGGCCATATACGCCCGCTGTTCCTCTGCGGGGGGCGGCGCAGGCGCCGCCACCACCGCGCTCCAAGCCCTCGCCGGGCCGGGGGACGATTCCGTGGGGGAGAACGCCCCCACATCCATGGGCTGGGGGGACGAGGCGCGCTCGCCCCCCACCGCCGTCTTTGCGGCGTCCTCGGGCAACTCTGCCCAGGAACAACCGCTCACACCTAAAAACCCTGAAAACACTCGCGAGAAAACTCCTTGGCGCCTGGAAGACGAGTGATTTGGCGGACGCCGCCACTCCTCGTTGTACTTAAAGGGACTCCTCCGGTGGGCAGAAGAACTTGCTGTCATCCCCGAAGAACTTGTAGTCCCTCCACAGTGTGTTGACAGTTCGCTGCTCCCCCTTGCTTGGAAACAAGCTGTGCTGCTTTTCGTTCACTGGGGTTTTCAGTGTAACGAGCGTTGGCATCGAGACTCCGGGGGACTTGCATCTGCCAACTGCGTTCCGTGCGGGTCGACGGAGTCGATCCCGCACCTACTTCTGGACTGCGGTGTCCTACAAGGACTATGGCGTAGGCTGTCAACAGCACTATTGCATCCCGTGGACACCGCAAGAGACTTGCTGCGACGATTCTTCACGCCGAGCGGCTGTCCCTAAGCGCAAGGATTGCAACCATCGGTTGCATACGCGCGATAGTTTCCGTCCGCCAGGCGTTGGTAATCAACGGACAGCACCAAGAGGTAATCAGTAAAGCATCCTTTTACATGGGTGCATCCGCTAGATGGCCTCATTTGACAGAGGAGTCAAAAAGGAATCTCGCCGCAACACACCGCCGGTTTACACACGCTCAGCAGCGGCCAACCCGGTGATCATTGCCCTACCCTCCATAAACTAATTTTGTATTTTCCTTTTACACCCGCGTCCCCATAGGCTCCGGAACATTTCAGGTGCTCATCGTTTAAATCCCCGTGAGTACGGAGCCTAACCAAAAACCCGTTACCCTTCCCTCCAGTTTTTGATTTTTTTTTGTTTTCCCCTCGTTCCTTCCACGTTGCGAGCGGTTTGTTTACCAGGCCTGCGTGCCGGTAATTTGTCTATGTTCCCTGTCGTTCTGTCGTTGGTTCGAGACATTGTCCCTGACCAGTTTATTATTAATAAACGCCCCGGCGTGACCGGGTGATAAACTTTAATCTCCGTCTGCTGTCAGGTGAGCCCGAAGCACAAGAACGCACGGTCAACGAGTTGTGCGCTGCCATGCGCACGCGGAACTTGTTGGCAGACGCGGAGGGAATGGACCGCAGCATCGACCACTTCATCCTGGATGCCCACCTGTGCTCACGGGTTGGCAAACGGGGGAAACTTGGGTCGACGCTGTCGGACCATTCCAGGATAATCGCCGAAGTTTGCCCGCGCGACAAAGGACCCCCGTCCAGGGCGAGGCGGCTCCCTGGGGACTGGACGCGGCTCTCAGGTGCGCAGGAACACCTTCGCAAATTCCTGAGAGGCGTCACCCTCCGCAGTCTCATAGATTGGGACCTCTTAGAGGACTCGGTCCGCGAGTTCTGCGAGGAGTTCCCCTGCACCGCCTGCCCCCCGGATTTGGGGAGGGGGTTCGGAACCAAACGGCCTATTTACAGGCCCGCCGGTACGAGAGGACCCCCAATGTCCGTCGCCTGGCCGAATATCGAGCCGGAGCCCAGCGCCAAGCCTGGCAATCCGGGTCGACCAGCTTGCTGGACGACCAAGGCCGGGAGCGATCGGGCCCACCCGCGATCAGGCGCCTCGTGCGGCATTACTATTCCTCCCTCTACGCTAGGGCACCCCCAGAGCGAGACGCATCGCGGCTCCTGCTTCCGGACGGAGCCCCGGCAATAGGGGAGGAGGACAGGAACAGCCTCAACGAGCCTTTTTCTACCGGTGAAATTCTCGCCGGTATTAAAAGGCTCAAGAGGCGTAAGGCTCCAGGGAAGGACGGCCTGCCTGCGGAATTTTTTCAATGCTTCGCAGCAGAGCTGGCCCCCCTGGTGCTCCAGTTGACCGCGCTGATCCGAGACGAAGGCGACGTTCCCGCCTCGTTTCGGTCAGCCCGTGTGAGGCTCCTCCCGAAGGGAGGAGACCTGAGATCCCTAGGCAACTGGCGTCCGATCACAATTGTGAATACGGACGCCAAGCTGGTCGCTGGACTGTGGGCTTCGCGTCTAGGACAGGTGGCAGACTCCATAATTAGCCCGGAGCAGACATACGCTGTTCCCGGGAGAAGTATGGATGCCAACCTGTTCTTCGCGAGCACATGGTTCCATGTGCAGCGCTGCCTAAACGACACTGGCGGAAAGATTGGCAACCCCACTTTGGGGCCGCCAGCTGGGCTGGGAATGGACACCCGGGCTGGGAAGGGGGCCCTAGCGATCGCGGTCGATCTCCATAAGGCGTTCGACTGCGTTGACCAGGAGCTACTGTTGGAGCTCCTGGGTCGCATGGGCTTCCCACCCTCCCTTCTCTCCTTCCTGCGCTCCTACTGGCGCCACGCCATTGTTAACATCTGCTTTTCCAGCCAACAGGTGTACGGCATGCCGGTGCGGCGGGGCATACGGCAGGGCGATAGCCTCAGTCCCCAGCTCTTCAGCACCTACTTTGAGTTGGTGCTGAGAGCGTACAGGGTGACTTTGGCTGCCTTACCAAGCTGGTGCCTTGGCACGCCCGCAGTAGCTGCATACGCCGACGATCTTCTGCTGATGTTGCCCATGTCCTCCCCGGCAACCGCAGTCGAGGATTTCTACGATCTGCTAAGCCGTGGGACTGGATTGCAGGTTAACAAGGCGAAGTCGTCGGTGGTACCGGTGGGTGCGACGTAGGCTCGACGGCCTGACTGGATCCGCATGGGGATTCCCACGGCCAGGTACCTGAAGTACCTGGGTGTTCCGTTGGGGGACTTCTGCCTCGCAGAAGCCAGGTCAGGTCGTCTCCAAAAGGTAGAGTTGGAAATCGGACCGTTCCTAGAAGGCAAGTTCTTTCTGCCGGAAAGGGCCGCAGTGTGGAACGCGTTCGCGGCTACCATCCTCCGCCCCCTGCTTTTTGTGTGCCCCGTCTCCCCTGAGTTGAAAAAGAGGACGAAAGCCCTTCTCCGCATCGCCCTCTGGGGCATGGGGAGGCCACGTGTGCCTCTAAAGGACTTATGCGCTCCACGTCGGGACGGCGGTCTCGGCCCTTTGACGCTGGAACGCCTGCACATACAGCTGCAATGGCGCACCCTCGCCATCGCAGCAAATACATGAAGCACCTCTTGGTGCTTTCCAGCCCGCATCCTCGCCAGCCGTGTATCCAGGACGCAAGGACTCGCGTCATACCTTCTGTGCCACGGCCGGAAGTTCAGAAAATGCGGCCTTCACCTTGGGCGCATGGAATCCCTGGTGAGAGAGAACGGCTCGACGGTATGCAGCCCCGCCAACTCCTCCGCCTGGCTGGAGGAATCCGTTGGCACGTGTGCCAAGCTGAACCTTCAGACTGGACGTGAATGGAACCGCCTGCGACTCGTCCCCAACGCCTGCTGCACCCTACGGACTACTCTGGAGTGTCCCGCCAGGAGCACGTGGGCGGAGACCACCCCTTTGGCTTCGACGCTGCCCTTCCTACGGAGGGCCTTAACCAGCGGCCGGACGCCAAAGTGGCAAGTCTCCTGCTGAATCGCAGGAAGGGAAAAAAGATGAGCGGCTGGACCATGGGAGAACTGGCAGACGCCACGACCCCTAGTGCCCTCCCACGTGGACTTCTGAGATGGGGCGAGCTGCTCGGCATCCCGACGGATGACCTCAAGTGGCCCCCAATTCTCATCGGATCCAGTTTTCTCCCTCTAAAGTGGCAAGAGACGGCGCTGCTGCTGTTGCACTGGGGTATACCCTGCAACGCGCGCCGCTTCCACTGCACGCGAGGAAGTGTAAGCCCTGAGTGGGCCAGGTGTGGGGAGCGGGAATCGCTCTCCCACCTACTAGTTGACTGTGCTGCTTTCCGAACCCTGAGGGAACGGTTCGGGACGACACTCGGGCTCCCAATGGGCAGCACGCCCAGAGACGTTCTTCGGCCCCTCTTCGTGCGGGACGCCCTGCAGCCCGCCGCAGCCCTCGGGGACCTCTGCTGCATCCGAGGCATCGTGTCGGCGTGGAGCGACATTCGCGACGCAGTGGATGCCAACGAGAGGGTAGTCATCCCGTATGCGGTCTGCTTCATGCGGAGAGCTGCGAGATGGCCCCATCTGGGAAGCATGAAGATGGACCTGGAGGGCATCCTGCGAAGGATGGGCCCTCCTCCTAGTGGACAATGATCCCTTCCCCTCCCTCCAAACTCTTTTTGGTTTTCTATATCTTTATTTTTATTTTTGTTTTATTCCCCATCCCCCTCCACTGCCGAGGAGCGTCATGCCGGGCTCCGTCCCGGCGTTCCGCCAGGTTCGGTGCTGTGCGGCCGTTAGTGGGGCCTAGTTTAATGTTTTTGTAGTTTTCAATAAACGCCCCGGGCGTACACGGGTGGCAACACCGAAACCTGGAGGGAGACGGTTTAGGGGAAACTGGTCGCAGAACTCGCGGACTGAGCTCTTGAAGTCGTCCCAGTCCGCGAGCAACTGCAGATGGAAGCCTTGCAGGAACGAGCGAAGATGTTGCGCTGCTCTTGCGAGGCGCAACCAGTCCCCTGGCAAACGACACGCTGTGGAGGGTGTACCTCTACCGCGCGGGTGTATCTCTAGCACAAGCCGGGGATGGTCGGCAAGTTCGAATGGCACTGCGCCTCGATTTCCCACCCACGAACACAGGTGGTTGTCGAGGAACATGTGGTCGATCCTCGTATTTTTCCCGGCGTCACCGGCCAACAAGTTGCGCGCGTTCATGGCAGCGCACATCTCGTTGGCCAGCTGTGCACGTATGGCCTGCCCGCGGAGTTCTTTCAGTGCTTCGCGTCGGAGCTCGTCCCCCTGGTGCTGAGTCTTTCCTCGCTGATGCGGGAGACGGGATATGTTGCCGCTTCTTTCCGCTAAGCAAAGGTGCGGCTCCTGCCGAAAGGCTGGGATTTCCGCCACCTCAGCAACTGGCGTCCGATCACCTTAGTGACTTCGGACGTCAAGTTCTTCTCGAAGCTATGGGTCGCGCGGCTGGGGAGAATCGCGGAGTCCTTGGTAAGTCCGGAGCAGACGGGGCGGTGCATGGACGCGAATCTCTTCCTCGCGCGAACATGGTTCGAGTTGCAGCAGCGCGTGGCGCAGCAGAGCCAGGCAGCCGAAATCGCCACTGCCAAAGGTAAGCGGCGGTGTTCAGGGCACGATGGAACGCCGGGTGCCTTAACGGTCGCCGTCGATCTCTGCAAAGTGCTCGACAGCGTAAACCAGGATCTCCTTCTGGAGATTCTGGAACGCCTAGGTCACCCGACGCACCTCATCGCCTACTTGCGCTCCTGCAGGCGCCACGCGCTATGCTATATCTCTTTCAGCGGGCGCCACGTGTACGGCGTTCCCATAGGGCGGGGTATCAGGCAGGGAGACAGCTTAAGCGCCCTGCTCTTCAGCATCTTCTTTGAGTTGGTGCTGAGGGCGTACAGGCTGACTCTGGCCAACCTGCCGAGCTCCTGTCCGGGAACTCCGGCCGTGGCGGTCTATGCCGACGACCTGCTTCTCCTTTTACCCATGACCACCCCGGCGTCCAGTCTCGATAATTTCTTCGAGCTGATTCGCAGGGGAGCGGGTATGAGCGTAAACCGGAGCAAGAGCGTGGTCGTTCGTATTGGTGCGGCGTGAGAGGGGCAGTCCGACTGGATCCGCCTGGGGATCCGGACCGCTTCCTGCATCCAGTATCTGGGCGTTCTGCTGGAGAACATCAGCTCAGTGGAAGTGGTCGGACTGCCTTCGGAAGGCTACGAGTGCTCTGAGCCCGTTTCACGATAGCAGGTTCCTCCTGTCGGAGCGGGCCGCGATATTTAACACCTTCGTTGCCCCCCTCTTGCGACCCCTGCTTTTTGTTTGCCCGGCCCCCTACTCGGCCAAGCTCCAGGCGCACAGCCTGTTGAGGAACGCTCTGTGGGGACCTGCGAGGTCCAGGATCCGCCTCAAAGACTTCGCGGCTCCGCGTCGGGATGCAAACTTAGGTATCCTGACGCTGGAGAGAATGGAGCTGCAGGTGCAGTTTCGGATGTTGACCCTGTGCGCCAACCTTTGGTCCACCCCGTGGTTCGCTCCTGCGCGTCTGCTCCTGCGGCGCTGCACCGGCAGCGATGAACTTCTGTCGCTGCGGCCGCATACGGAGCGCGCCACGAGGAGCGACGGTTTCCCGTTGAAAACCCTCTACCGGCTCCCGGCAGCCCAGGAATGGATTCCCTGTCGCCCAACGAACTTTGAAGTTTGGTGGCAGGAACCGTTGCATGGCTGGGCAAAGCACCAAGATGTTTCCCTCCTGGAACTCCGTTAGGTTCACCTCTCCCCGTACTGCACGGTGGATGAGGTGTGCAACAGCCAGAAGTGGACTCGCCTGGCCGTCACGCCCCTCGCCGACATGCTGTCAGCCCTCAGGGCAAGAGATGACAGCTGCGAACCGGCGAGATGGGAGGTCGCCCGCACTATCGCAGGAACAACACGACACATTGGCGGCTGGAGGACTTGCGAGCTAGCAGACTCCGCCACGCCTGGCCACATCCCGAAGGGACTCCTTCGGTGGAGTGAACACTTGAGTGTGCCCCCGAAGAACTTGTGGTCCCTCCCTCCTGTTTGAACACTTCTGTTACCCCTTTCATGGAAGCATGACGTCATCATGCTGGTGCATTGGGGTTTTCACTCCAGCCAGCGGACGAACCGTGTCTCCGGGGGAGTTGTCTCCCCAAACTGTAAGCAGTGCGGGGAAGTGGAAACGTTCCCGCACCTGATCCTGGACTGCGGTGCCCTCCTAGGACTGTGGCGGAGGCTGTCCTCCGCTCTCCTGCACCAGGGGGACACCGCGAGAGACTTGATGAGCCGCTTCTTCATGCCAGGCGGCCTGTCGTTAGGTGCTGTCATCGCAACGGTCTGTTGCACCCACGCCATCGACAAGGCCCACCGAGAGTTGGAGAAGCTTGCCATTCTTCGTCAGCCCACCGGATTAGCCAGCGCGAGCATGTCGTCGGCTGCCGAGTGGGCCCATCTACCAGAGGGCGTGAGGAGAGAGATCGCCGGCATCCATCGGCGGTTCTGAAAGGAAGGAACGGCCGTACCAAAGTACCCTGTCCCTACCTTCCCCATATCTTTATTTCTGTTTTTTATCTGTGTATTTGTGGTTCCCTCCCTCCAGTTCCGGACTTTCTGTATACCGACCTGCGTGTCGGGGACCCCCCTCCTTCGTCTTTTCTGTATTCCTTGTTCGGGAACTCTGTTCCCGGATAGTTTTGTAATAAACGCCCCGGCGCACCCGGGTGATAAACAGCACCAAGCAATACAAAGATGCGCAATTGACGCTGATGATCAACGGCATATATGCTCTGCTAACCTATGATATGATTCGGTATAGGTCCATTAATGGTGTATTAATACCGGATGGAGACTGGCGACCAACTCCTCAACGGCATGATTTGACACCAGCCCAACGAACAGCCAGCCAAGCTGCCCTGAATCAGCAACTAGCGACGAATTGCATGGTCCTAGTTATAGCTACAAAAGTGTCATGGTCGCTGACTAATCATCACACCGGTATCCGGGAAGATAACACTAGAGGTGCAGGGTATCCTCTAAAAGTCTGGCGCTCTTTGTTTGCAAGATAAAGATCTTAAAAGAAGGGGATGGATGTGGCCCATACATTAGGTCACTTTTGCAGTACTCTTCGTGTGCTGGAGCTGGCAGGATTTGCCCATATGATTGAATCAGTGCCTTTCACAGTCCAAGGACCCTCATTTAAACCCGTGACTATATCCCAGGATGCTCTGCTTCGATTCCTGTCCCCACCTGCTGGAACTCATCGGCATGCAGTGGCGTACCAGGCATTCAAACGTCTGGTCAATTGGGCGCAAGCTGCAAACTGTCCTGAGAATATGGTGTTCATGGGCGTGTGCTATGCGAGTACTATGCCAAACGCTAAGTATTATCATATAGGAGCTAGATATCTCATCGGTCAAGCCCGCACCAACTTCAACGACTACGATGCAGATGCTACGTTGGTAAGGCTTGGGTCATTCATGCTTAATATACACCCTAAGTCCACACTCTGTTGATCGCTCCATATGTCGCAACAGGCTGTTGAGTCAAAGGAGGATTTCTCGCCTGAATGGGAAGCCTTCTGCACGAAATTTCCGAAGGAGTTGTCGTTCAGACCCATTGAAATGATTACGCCACAACTGGGTACTGACCGTGTAGCAGACATCAGGACCAAGTTGCACGAAGCCATACGTAACTTTGAGCATAGATTTCCAAGGGCGGTCAGGCTAAGGCAACATGAAAAAATACTGCCTGCAGCTGAACCCATGCGGTAATGGAACTATTGATCTCTTTATGCTGTTATTATTTCAAATTTGTGACCTGACATAATATGAGTAAGTCAATAAAATGTGTTTGACGTTCTGTGTGTAATTTATTATGCTGCACACAATTAACCTGAAGCAGTCGACAAAACTTGAGTTATTGTTTGCGATGGCGTGGCTGCTTATTTTTTTCCCCAGGCGGTTGGGGAGGAAAGCCCGGTAGCGTTGCTCACGAAAGTCGAGGAGCGCTCCGAGGGAACGGACGGAGGGTGGAAGGTTGTGTAGAAAGGGAGAAAAACAAAATCTCCCAAAAATTCTCCGCAACCTAACTGCAAGAGCCTCTCCAATGTAAGAAACAGTAGCGCGATGAAGACTCGCGCGAAGGTTCCCTATGCCGATGCCAAGGCTACCACCGCAGTTGCGCATAGCGCGAAAGCTGCGATCGTCAGGAACGATGTTCCGGTGATCGCGAAAAAGGAAGTGTCGGGATTCCATCCGCGAGCACCTCCGAATCGACACGATAGGTGAGAAGCGAAGCTCCCGCGCTTCAATCACACTCTGAAACGGAGTCTGAGATCGCCGCACGTCGGATCACCAGCGCGGTAGCCGTAGCGCGCCGGGCTAAGGCCCTGAGGCGCGCAGCGCAGACCGCGAAGGTGCGAAAGCTCACCCCGGGGCGTCAAACGACGCTACCCGGAGACGAGCACTCGAATTCGTGCAGCACCATGGAGGACGGTGGCGACCGTGATCTCCAGCCAGCAGTGCTGCTTACCGTCGGCTCGCCGGTAAAAGCGGGAAAAAAGCCGCCAACTTATCTTGGCGTTCCACTGGGCGACTTCGGCGCCGAAGAGGCGTGGTCGGACTGCCTTCATAAGGCAGTGCTGGCCTCTAGCCCCTTAATTAATGGCTAGTTTATCTTGCCGGAACATGCGGCTATTTGTAACATCTTCGTGGCCCCCGTCCTCTGAACCCTGTTTTTTCTTTTGTACTCCCCCTACGCCGCCAAAGAACGGGCTAAACGCCTAGGATCCGCCTGAAAGACCTGATGGCTCAACCTCGGGATGCCACCTCTGGAATCCTGACGATGGCGCGGATCAGAATGCAAGTGCAGTTCAGGATGCTGACACTGTTCCAAGCTTTCGACTTCGCTGCTCTATGTGCCTTCGCGCATCCTTCTATGGAGGTCTCGGCAATGACGGACTTCTTTCCTTGGTGCCGGGCATGCGCCACAAAACGATTTTGCCCATCCTTTGAGGCAACTAGCCTCAATGATGGAAGCCAATTCGTGGATTTCCTGCCGCCCATTAAATTTTAATGATTGGCGGCTAGAATCTGTTGAGTCTTCGGCTGCATTTTAGGGAATCAGTCCCGAAGATCTTCTCTCCCTGCGTCAATTTCAACCTTGGTCACTCCAAGATGTGATGCAGGACGAGATGAATAGAGGGTCAGATAACTGCGCAATCTGGGTAACACTGACCAGATTGCGCTCAGCCTAACTACGCAGTTAAATTTGTTGATATGAAGTATAGTGAATGCATGAAGAATTTAGCTTGGCATCAGAGCAAAAGGACTTCCTTTTTTTATAAATTTAAAGAAAGAGATGTGTCTGTGTATTGTAGAAGTTGTGTTGAGAAGCAGTCTGTGGTGACATCTAAGGGTGATTCTGTGATATATTATCGACCTAAATGTCCTTGGTTTAGTACTGAAAAGCAAACTGAAATGAGCTCTTATGTGTTGATTGGTCATTCTATAATAGCGAAGCATGTAGTGGGATTCAAGTTTCCAGCTGAATGGGCTCAACAGAATGATATCCTGGAAAATAATGTTATTCAAAAAAATGCTCCAATTTTTAGAATTTGGAGAAAATTGTATTGGCAATTCAAAGGACTTAGGGATATAAGATATTAACGTCCTGAAGAACACATACTACTTATTGGATATTTGCTTGTTCTTTTTGATTCATTAATGAAATGCACAATCCATCTGTCTGAAGACATCTTTTCATAATTTGGGTCTGTGTTAGTATATAAACCACCAAACATCCGATCCACAGTCACACCATTAGTGAATTACCAACATGCCTCATGCATTTTTTTTTCAATTGGTGCCTTACATTGTATAACTACTCCGAAAACTTCAGAGCTATCAAACAATGTGCAGATGCAACTGCCACTTTGCCTGTATTGGCAGAGAAACGGCAGATACCGGTACACCGCACTACAGGGCTACTTTAAATTGAAGGAACCGAGGAGAATGCCTGGTTTGCACCGAAAGCCTTTTCACAAGTGTCACCTGGAAAAGGCAAAAGGTTCACCTCAGAGCAACTTGAAGTACTGCACCAAGCAGGACAAAGAAGCATGGGTTTACGGAGATCTGAACGAAGATGCAGAAGCAAAAACTTATGAAGAAGAAGTAAGCAAACTGCGTAGTTGACTATTTCAAGGTCATTTTCTTTTCAGATCCTACAACTCATCGAAAATGGCGCAGGCGAACAGTTCATTCTCAAGCACCATACGAAGTTTTACGCAAAGAACATCAACTTTACAAAAGAATGTTTCCGATTATCCCGCAGCAGAACACATCCCAACCCACTCGCTAATCTTCAGCTCAAAGAATGGCAACTTAAAATCTTAGACATTATACATCAACCTCACGAGAGAAAAATATATTGGTTTTACGACCCAGTTGGTAACGCCGAGAAGAGAAGGATGGCCAAATTTCTCTTCCTTAAAAAAAAGGCCATCTACATGCCTTCCTGCAGGAAGGCCGATGCGGTATATCTACAACGGAGAATTCTCGTCACTGACTTCACCCGGGACAACCAGGAACATGTGCAGTATGGATTCATAGAAAGCCTAAAGAACGGTATCATCATCGACGGCAAGTCTCAAGGTTCCATTAAATACTTTCAGCCACCACACATACTGGTTTTCGATAATTGGGAACCAGACTACAACAAAATGTCAACGGACAGACGGATTATCAATAACATATCCAGTAAATCTCTTTCCAAGAAGAACTGACTGCTGCAAAAGTTATGAGCCTTAATGTAGGCCCAAGGGGAGCAAAGTCCTAACTTATATTCCTTTCCATACTTAGCTGTTCCTGGGGAAAGTATCATGGCTAGGTATCAATCGCTTCTCGGCCTTTTGGCTAAGATCAAAGTGTAGTCTCGAGTAGGACGGACGTGCCTCGACGTAGCTCTCGCGTTGATTCAAGGGGAAAGGGCTAATTGCCTGCTACCCTTTTGTCGCTTTTGATGAGTGTGGATTAGTGAATTGTGTGTATTTAGCTTTTCTCGATGTTCTTATGTTTTATATTGTGATATTGAAATAAATATTTTTTGCGAAAATCATGTAAAGTTGTGTTTTGTGAGTGATTGTCTCTGGACTATGACCCCGGACTACGATCCCAGATGTCCTGGACGTGATGGCCGAAGGGTATCCGGTTACACTATCTGTGTCCCTAATCCCTCCCCAACTGTTATTGCTCCTTTAATGAATGCTGTTCAAGACGCCTGGTCACTACTGCTCGTGAATAGTATTACTAGAAGAGCTTTAGTGTATCAAGGTGAGTGTACACATCCTTTGGAATGCAAACCAATCGGTACATGTGCTATGGTGGAGATTTAAGCGAACTCGTCTTCTCCCATGCGAATCCTGATACACGCGTACGTCCCTGTGGCAATAACTGTACATGACCCCTTTTGCGCCGCTCGCTTCCCGGTCTTCAGCCTTACTGTTCCCTTTTCCCCAAATTAGCCCCCAATTAACTCTCGGGTTAACCCTTTTTCCCCCTATTTACTCCGATAACTATTTGTTGGTTTTACTCTGAAAGAAAACTCCTTCTCCATGGCTTGCTCGACTTCCACCACTGCCTGTTTCTTGGATTCCGAAACTCGCCTTTGGTGCTGTCCCCTTACCCCTCGGCCTCTTATATGCCCGATTAATGGATGCCAAGGATGCTCGGTCGCCCCGACACAATCAGATCGCCTCCGTAGTATCAAAAGACATATCGGCCGTACCCATGGCATTAATGTAACTGAAGTCGTTGTTCTCTGCTCCGCTTGCCACTCTGTTATCCCTAACCCCTCGCCAATGGTACATGTATGCAAGGAAAGGGCTACATGCTTGCCCCCCGCAATCCATGTGCTAGAACACAAGTGCCGCGTGTGCCCAAACAGCTTCTCCCGATTGGAACTCTTGGACAGGCACATTCGCATCATCCACAAGGATAAGAACAATCTGTCGTCTGATTACACGGACGGAGGTGACGAATCGGTGCATTCGAGGCTGACGTCTGAAGATGCTCACCCAGCTGAAGAGAACGCCAGCCCTACGGCGAAAGGGGATTTTGCCTCCAGCAATCCCACCCTCTCGTCACTTCCGCCTTCTCCGAATACATCGAACGGCTCCGTACCTACTATTGCATCCCCATCCCAGACAGACCTTGCTATACTTGCGCGAGCAATAGAAGTACATGAAGCACTGGGTGAAGCTGTTCAAGCTGTCCCCGAGGAACTGAAATGTGCTGTGCGCGGCGAAACTCGAACTGCTAACTCCCCGAAGCAATCCAATTGCAGTTCAATCCCTAATCGAACTCTCCCCGCCTCCAGAACGACAGAGCTCCTATGTTCGCCTGCGCTTTCAGCGGGCTGCATCTCGGAGCTTGGCATATATGTGCCATCGCGACCATCACCCCCCGTTTCACTATCCTATGTACGCGAAGTCGCAAAAAGAGCCAGACTTACTCCCGACCGTGATACAGTATTGAGCAACCTCGCTACTCTGCGCACGGTCCAACGTCCAGTATGCCTGCAACGTCCAGACTTCCCAAAAAGGCTACGATTTCCCCACTGCTATCGCTATCTCTCGAACCTAGAAGCCCTGAGCTTGTGCTGACGGAGGAACATGTATTGCGGATCATGTTTCCTATGCCCCGTCATATGCGATGCTGCGTGACAGGTTGCCCCTGGCAGTCATTGACTGCATATGCCAGCCGTACCCTACAATCTCTCAAACGTCATCTCTCTCGCGTGCACCGAATGCACGTGCCGAGACATGAACTGGTTTGTAGGAAATGTAAGCTCACTGTGAGCTTACCGACGCACCTGCATCGTTGCAGGCGCAAAACCCCTAGGCTGCCACCTCCCGAAGCGTCACGGTATCCCTGCTCCCTACAGCATTGCTCCCTTTCCTTCCCCAATGAGAAGGGCCTTCAGAACCATTTAAGATGGCATGAAAAAGTCGGGAGAGCGTACCGACGTCATCATGCCTCCCCCCTCCCAATCCCCACAAGAAATACTTTTTCCCCACTTGTTGAGGATTCCAACACGGGCCACTCCCCCGACATGCTGTTATCCCCCATGGCTGATGGGCCCCCTCAGCCCGATAGGGCCCCTGTTGGAAGAGCCTTAGGTGCGAGACATGAAAACCTCGATCAGGGAAAACGTGAGTCGCGACGCCCGAAAGGCAGGTCGAAAGTACAGATACTACACCCAACGACAAAAGGCTTTCTTGAACCTGAAGGAACGATTATCCCGAACTTCGATTTAATACGGGAACTCGAAGACATCGCAAAGCTTACCCCTGACCTCGATACTTGGGAAAAGACGCTGCTTGTCTTGCAGGAATTCCGCTCGCGGATCCATGTGCAAAGAACCCGTACACTTAATCCCGCCAAAAATCCCTCCAGGCATAACAGTCAAGCGAGACGAAGCGGCCGCGTGCGCCTACAGAACATGTATAGGATGAATCGTAGGCGTGCGATTAGGGAAATTCTAGGTATTAACAAAGGGCGATGCACGGTGCCCTTAACTGAAATTCGTGAGCACTTCCAAAACATTCACGCAGTGAAGAGCTTCGATGTGCAATTCCTTGCCACTACTCCTTCCCTCCCGCCTGCAGACGCCCTGGACCTCTCCCCTCTCCTCCCTGAAGAGGTCGCACAAAACCTAGCCTCCTGTGAAAACACTTCTCCAGGTGAAGACAGGATATGCTATGATGCACTGCAACGGGCAGATCCGCAATGCTCCCTGCTGACCAGGATCTTCAACCCTACTCCAGAGACATTTATTCGCGGCATATCAAAAGGCATGAAACGAACGTGAGTTCCGCGATCCCCATAAGCCCCCAGGCCACAACCCTTCTCGCTGATACCCCGACGGCAGAAACCATCCCTGGGTGCGCCCCATCAGAGTGAAAATACGACAAAGACTCCATTCATTACCCTAAGTGCGGTTCCCGCTATTTCATGACAATTTCAGTGCATGCTTACAGGTAGCATACTAACAATATCAATGCCTCTCACAGAGGAAACTTTGTATTACTAAATGAATAAAGCCTATATAATCTGGCCCGGGTTGTATTCATTGTCAACGCTATAGCCCCTAATGTCACAGCAGAGGGTTTACCTACTGCCCTGACATTAGCGGCCTGACATCCATACCTTGTCCGACTGAAGACTGTGCTACTGAACTACGAAACAGGGAGACGAATCTGACAGGTCGCTTAGCAAGCAGTCCTGGGGCAGTCACTTATGAAATCATCTACTTCTGTGAAACGTACGGAATTTAGAACCCGATACAAGATAACCAGCAGCCCGGAAACGTGCACCTGTTATCATTGGCATGCTCAACCTCTCCATAACAAACTCCAACTTCTAACTACATTTGCTGCGCCGAAAATGCTTTCGGCGCAGCAAATTCCTGCTAGCGTCGCAAACAGGAATTGCCTGCATCCTTGCATAAGCGGGAGCATCAGAATGTGCAGATACAGCGCCTTAGTGCTGCGCGAAAGCTCCTGGTGTACTTGCTAAATTGAAAAACGTCTAACACAAGACCTAAGTAGTGTTCCCCATTTCACCCTATAATACCACCTTTCCCTCTCTGGTTCATCGAAACATCCAACCAATAGCAGAGCAGCCTGTAGGACTCAACACCTACAAGATATTAGTGTACAAAACCTATAATTGACCTAACAAGAATACTCCAGAAAACATGGCTAGCCTATTCCAGTTCGATGAGAGGTTAGTGGTTCAATTGTTCGTCGAAATGGGTATCATCACGATGGAACACTATCAGAATCAACGTATTCTTGTGCTCACATCGATGCAAAGAACCAAACCACCGTGATATGCATTGGTACGCTGACTACCAGGAAAACAGCGGAACAACCATTATTGTAAAACACATCTACATAAACTACGATGCGATCTACCTAACTGCAAGAAAGCAGACTCATCCTTCATGAACATCGTAAAAAACATCATCATAGACTTGACTAAAGGCGACGCAAGAAACAGTAAACTATTGACTTATTGGAACCATAAAAAATGGTATATGCTCTATAAAATAACAAGGGCACGTAAAGCTTTATAATCCACCTCATCTCATGGTATTCGCAAATACAGACCCGAACTACAAGATGTCGTCTGACATTTGGATTGTTCACTTCATTACTCAACACAATAAGAACAAATTATTTTATAAATCTGGAATCAAAAGTACAAGCCGCTGATATTGTACATTAAAGAGATGTAGTTCTACATCCCGTAAAAGCAAAATAAAATCCTGTAAATAATCCAAACAAAGTTTACTTTTTTTAATTTCCAGTATGGGAAACTATTCCAGTTTTTTGTTGGTTCTCACGAACACTGAATTTAGTCACATGCCTTGCTATCTATGAACAGCTATTGCTTATCTAAAAACCCATTGAGTAGTACCTGAAGCGACATATAAGTGTTGATGCCAGTCCAGCTACATAAGCAACGTTTACCCAGTACCATTTAGATGAAATGGAACTACTGTGCCTCCATGAACTGTACAGTCTGTTTCTGTATGGTGTTATGCACACTCGTAATGCTGATGGAGAAAATGTTGATGTTGATTGCAATCTCACAGCTGAGTCAACGGCATTTACTCATAATCAAGTTTCACGTTTGACTACTAGTACCAAGCAGTGGACTAAACAGCTGTTCATATTGCTCCTATCCACCAAAACATTATTTCAACAAAACATTATTTGCAGTATCCATCTAGCGGGTTCCTATCATCTATCCTAAAACCAGTCATAAGAGGGGAAACCAATTGGGGTTCATAACAATCTTCATACTAATGCCTTTTACTCTGACAGGTGTTTAATTGAAAGTGACCTGAGGCAGTAATTGCTCGATATGGCTGACCAGTTTGAGCAAGAAGCTGAAACCAATTACGACCGATTCTCGGCAGCTTTGCCAGAGCTATCGAGCTCGGTCTGACAACTGACACGGACATTGCGTTGCCAGAAGACAAAAAACTCACCCGTATACCTGCCTACCAACCAAAGTGCGTTCATGAAAAACGTTGCAGCTTCCGCTATTGGCTGGTTATACCAGTCCAAGTATTGGAAAGATGCAGCACTCACTCTTATGATAAACGGTATATATGCGCTATTCACATATGACATGATAAGATACCGAAAAATTAACCAGCACTTGGTGCCCGATGGAGATTGGCGCCCAACTGGGGATAGACGAGATGACAAACGCACAAAGTACAGGAGGCTTGGCACAAATCAATAAACAAACAGCAGTGAACTGTATGGTTCTAGTGATTGCGACAAAAGTCTCATGGTGGTTGACGAATCACCATGTGGACGTGCGTAAAGATCAAACCAAAGGAGCTGGTTTTCCGCTCAAAGTGTGAAAAGCTCTGTTCGACAAAGTCACTATGTCGGATGGGCGAGGTATGGAGATAGCCTACACCTTAGGGCATTATTGTAGCACCCTCCGAATTTTGGAACTAGCAGAGATGCGAGGCATATTGGAATCCTTCGGGATAGGAACAGTTGGTGCACCCCCTAAACCTGTCACAATCTCGCAGGATGCCTTGATGAGATTTCAGTCCCCTCCTGCTGGGACTCATCGCCCACATTAGAAAACAAACAAGAAAACCAAAGGAAGACTTCCCGACGACAAACTAGACCTACCATCCCAATGATCATAAACAGTTTTATTGCCAATTAAAATTTCTAGTTACTTTAAACAAAAAATTTAACTTTCGATGAACCCTCCATCGTCTAGCCTTTTTGTTTTCAGAAGCCCTTTAGCCACTGATTCATCAACTCTCCACGACTTTGGGACGGTAAAGCCGGCAACATGCCTCACCAAATAACTCAAACCCCTAGTATTCACTTTCACCTCCATGCCACCAGCAGTGTCAAATCGAGGACACTTTAGACGAACAGCCTGAGAACCACCTTCCATCGTTCGAACCACTACCACCCGAGGAGTTGCATACATACTCCTACCATCCGACCGAACACTGTTACAAAAACAATGAGCCTATACTTTTAACAGATAAGGATACTGTGATATCATTAGCACACCAACTCAACACATCGTGGCTGCGGTTTCACCATACAAGCTTCTCAAGATTCTATACCCAATTCTGCACGCTACATCCGGATGCAGCGCAGATCTACAATCCAAAATATGTTTATTGCCTATCTTCGCGGCTAACACCTCTGCCACTTCTCTACACATTACAGGCGACCTGTCGAACCTGGGTCTGCATCCATAGAAGTCACTCAGCGTCTGAACAACCTTGCTTAGGCTCCACTCGATCTATCACCTTCGTTACAATAAGTTGTTCTTTTTCTCACTTGCCATTCGAACTGCCACGTGAGAAACCTAACCATGAATGATACATTGCTTAGCTCTACACCTTGTCACCAAATCTTTTTACGCAGCCACGATTTCACTCCTTTTTCAGACTCGAAATATTTTTTCGCAAATTGCATTCTATCCAAATATTCCAACGGCGGCAATGAGCGACCCAGGTTTCTGGAATGACGACACGAAAATCCTTAAACCTAGCACAGCTTGGTCGATGCTCTATACCACGACACAAAGCTCCTTCTCACCAATATTCTAAATAGCACAGTATCGTTTAGGATTCTTTGGAAACTCTCCACAAAAATAGTCAGATCTAAACAAAAATAGTTATGAAATTTTCATCAACAGTCCTCTGCGTGCGCACATCCTGGTCCACCGCTTTCCGAGGTATTATAGACAACCTCATTTCATCAGAACAGAAAACGAGAAATCTACGTGGGGCGGTGAAAGCAGCTAGGGAAATATGCAAACATTATAACAGCACACAAAGCACCAGGCTTCACGATAGTTGTCGATGTGCTGTTCTAGTACCTATTCCCCTCAAAAGGACGCAGCCCAAAACTGAATCGAGCTGATCACATGAACAATGAAAGAACTTTGCTCCTAGATATACTCCTGATTTCTTCAAGCAGTACATAACACCTTCTTTACCCACCTTTGCGTATTTTCCGTATTTAATCACTCCGCTCTAACTTGCAGATTCCAACACAGCATTCTGTAACAAACTAAACACATATTTTATGTTACGGAACGCTTCCCCACTGGGCAACATTCCTTCCAGCCAGATCCCAACCGGCGAACGAAAAGCACTCATTCTACCCCCTATTTCAAAGCAGACTGGAATTGTTCGACCAAACATAACGCTTTTCTTCCGCCTTCATCGTGTTACGACCAGATATTTCCAGGAACCTCAAGTGCTGCATTCGACCACCATACAACGCATGTTTGTTGCCGAGATATTTCCAAAGCCGCCATCGATTCCTATACCTCTACAAATTCATTTCGGTGACTAACAATGCACGTGCACTTCTCACCGTCTAAGACCGACACTTCACGTTAGCAAAGGCTACGAATTTCAATCAGCGCCCAAGGCAATCAATCACCTCCACTTTTCTAGCAAAGCATCGCAACGCTCAAAATAGCAAAATGTGGATTCTGCACTTACACATTCAACACAGGAGCTAGGAATCAAGGGATCCATTAACAACCTACGTATTTGGGTGTCGACAAGCTCAGATTCGAGCTACGATGCGCACAACTGAACTCCACTTTCAGCAGCCCTCGAAATTTCCCACAACCTACACATTGCACAACATTGCTGCTTCAACTGAGGAGTTGCTATGGTATGATCACTTGATGCATAGTTGCCCAACGTTCAGCAGCATGCAAGTCACGAAAACCCCAGGCCCATGGCCATCTACAAGTAAATAACTCGATGCGCAACCTGCTAAACCAAATTCCTTACAGGATAGCCTGTAAGGAAAACAGCATCAAAGGATCAATAGCATATTCTTTTACCAATGAAAGCTTCCTGGACTTGAAGTGAACCACCATAACACCACACACCAATGACCTTATATGGGGACTGCAATTCGAATGCAAGAGGAGTGAATTCTACTCCAATCAACTTGCCACATGTACTAAGCTGTGGATAACAATACTGATAACCACCTGGCCACCGAAAATTTGATAAATACTCACCATGCACACCATGCTTTTCAGTAGTACGCAAAAAGCATGCTTTACGCACGTTACCCAAACTGGTGCTTCGCCATACACAACTGGACAGAAGATGAACTCACTCGCGTCAAGCAGTGGTGCAAACAACACGCAACCTTCGCAATCATCGCGAAGAAAGCAACCACTACCGATACGCATCACCAGCAAGGATGCATGCAATTGCATGAACCTCTCATGCTGCCGCAAGTGCGAAGACCGCAGCTCAAGCGCTCTCACTTGGAGCACGCAAGAGGTTTAGCCAACGCTAACCTTCAATATTGTGAAAAAGATATGCACTCATGCAACACTCGACCAAAACCCTAACGACAATTACGAACGCCGGGTAAGAAAGCAATACACTCGCATTAGTAACATCTCTTTCGTCCAGATACTTCGCCTCATACAATCCGACAAATCAGAAAATTTTATCTTGGAAAATTATACAAAATTTTATTCAAGGGACATTCAGTTCATCAAGGAGTGCTTTGGCCTCTACAGAGCGAAGCACTTCCCGAACCCAATGGCGATTCTACAGTTACGGCAGTGGCAACACCAAGTTCTGAATATACTCTCCAAACCACCACATCACCGAGAAATATACTGGATCCTGAACGAACGAGGAAACGGGGCAAGCCTACGTTGACAAAATATCTCTTTCTCAGACGTAACGCAATTTATCTAGAAAGTTGCAACAAGAGCAACGCAGCCCATAATGGAGAGCCCATAATAGTCATTGACTTTACAAGAGACAACCACAAAACCATTCAATACGGCTTCATTGAGTGCTTGAAAAACGAAATCATCTTTGATCCTAAATATCAATAAGATACTTCGACACTCCACACGTCCTAGTTACGGCCAACTGGGAACCAGACTACATCAAACTAAGCACTGATCGATCGAAGATCATCAATATAACTAGCTCCAGCAGAAAGAAACCTCCTTCATTATGGAGAATGATGGCAACATTATCCTATATGTCAAACCAATAGAAAGTAATAAAGACAACTAAATTAATCAACTTCTTTTTATTAGCACAGCACCTGCAGCTCTCCAAGTCGCATTAGCCTGCCTAGCTGCATCTCTGCTTCCTCTAAACAAAAAATATTTCTTTTTCACATGGTACACCAACATTCCTGCTTTCAGAACTCCTGTGTCTGGACATACTGCAGACTGACAATGTGCCTCAAAATCATCAGGTATATCCTGACCAGACATATACTTCATCAATGTTACATTTTCATAGCTGGCACTGACAGTTAACTCACCACTCAAATTATTTATTATATTATTGTGGAATTTGGAGTAAAGTACTCGAGGCCAACACTTGCACATCCCCTCATCCATGCTAGAAACCATTCAATACGTAATTCACCTTTCCCAGCAGTTCTTGGATACAATTCCTACTACACTACACACCAGTCATTATCCACGTCACCTTCCACTTGACACCCTCAGCCACCAGACATCATCTAAGGCAATGAAGCAAGACACTTCCTTATCTCTTCTCAGGGAACTGATTATGAACTGATTACCCTGACCCATTCCGATTCGGAACTGCAACTTTAAAAGACAGCAAACACAGATAACCTTTAGGTGAACTTCCAAGTGAACAGTGCACAACCACAGCACTCACCATTTCCCTAACCGTTGCCAACTTTGCACTTTGTGGGGCTTGTTCTAAATGCATACTCTTTTCAAGAGCGCTTTCCACGCAAAAGGAAATAGAAGCGCACCCGACATTTCCGTATCATGTCCAAGCAGCCCTCACATCAAACAGGATGTCATCTCACATGAATCTTTCCTGGAGACACTGCAACACCAGATGTCGCTTTCACCAAGCAACATGCATGGTTACCCAACCCTGTGTCTGGATAAGTGTGCATTACAAAGCAGTTCGGCCAAATGCACATCCCTGTACTGCACATCTCATAAACACAGCGAACCCTGCTGTCACAAAGCATGGGATGAGCAAAAACCGTGCAACTCTCAATACTTTCACAGTGCTGCAAAAACAATTCTAGCATTTCCACAACCTCTCCTACTGAAATCCATTACCTGCCCAAGTCTTACTGAACCATCTAATCAAAAGAATCAAAACCTTAAGACTCACCTCTTCTTTTTCCATCCAAGGGCTCTTCTTTCAAGAATCAGCCAGCAAAACGAAAGGCAAAACGTGCTAGGGCACAGCAAAGGTGCTAGGAGAAACCAACGCAAGACGCACTTCACAAATTCGGTAATTCCCAATTTCTTGCGTTTCCATGACTGCAAAACAGCGACATTCCATGTGACTGCTCGCTTTAACTCCTTCCTTTATTCCATATTACTTTAAGGGAAACCACAAGAATTCCGGCACTCCCTTCTTTCCAGATTCACACAGAAACTTACAAAAGAAAAAAAAAACTGTTTACTTTGCCATCTACTGAGCACTGCTAACCGCGCCTTTCTTCAGACATCGAACATCACCCTATTAACAATTCGAATGCTTCCATGCTTTGCCACGTTACGACTCCAGCATCCACACAACCTTCAGCCACAACTTTTGTCCGCAGCCACATTTCTTCACGGTTTCCAAATCGAAAGTTGCAGGAGCTTACACTCTGCAGCTTACGCTCGCACTTCACCTTTCCATCATCCACTTCACCTCGAATTCGGTTCTGGAATGATAACGGAGGAGCTCCCATGCACATCCGTTCCGCAACGACTTCCACAGGCAAGCGCATGAGCCAACCTTCGCTCTTCCGGTGCTTCCGGTGCGCTTCAAGATGTGCATTTCTACGCAAGACCGCTAACCCAATGTCCAGTCACAAAAAGTTTAATTTCACAGCAACTTTTCATTGCACACAAACATTTAAAGCATGAGCTGGAATAACGGACGTCACAAGCTATGCAAGCTGATTATGTATATTCAATTCAGCTCAAAATACGGGTGGAATTAGAGCAGCAATGGATGAATTCGGCACGAATATCTTGTTAATTCTGATAAAAGCAACACCGGAATAAGTTTAAAACAACGTTTCTGTATCCAAATTAGGCGTAACACGCACAGATATGGAAATCAATCAAGGAATCTTCACAAAGAGGTAATGGACTGCCTATGTTGTCTACAGGACATTTCCCTTCCTGCCTTCCCCTGATTGCACACTTCCTAAATGCCCCAATCTTTTGTGCCTCAAGTTCAATAAGCTTCGCGTGACGATAACATTTCAGAGAATTCAATGCAACCAAATTGATGCTGCGTTCTAAATCTGCGCAAGCAAGTTTCTGATAAAAATAACTAAGGCAGTGGATTCGAAATCGATTATTGGTTCGCTCTTCCCAATGTCCACTGTTACCTCTGCTTGTCTTTTGCTTTATGTTCTGCCTCCTCTGAAGGCTCACTCATGCTGGAGAGTGTGAAAAAGCTTACTCACACGAAGCATGTGAAGTGCTTCGAAACCGTATGAGCTCTCCAGCTGCTCTCTGGCTCAACCATCACGCGATATGCGTTGGCATGTGCCGAAGGATTGGAAGCACCAACGAGAAAAGTAAGAGATCGCCATCTCCTTCTTCGCACCAATTCCATGTTGATCCATGGGAAGAGCATGCTTGCCCCACTACTCGAAGATAGCGTTGCAGCAATGCGTTCCCGCATACCGTCTCGACTGCGTTCCCGAAAAAAGAATCGCTTCGGATAGCGCAATGGGAGCTGGCAGGGAATGAAGACTGCATCGGAGGATTCAGCGCTCACGCGTGCTGGTGCACGCAAGCAGTGGTGCTGTGCACAGGCTTCCGCTTCCATCGCACCCCTCGCATTGCTCAGCTGCGCATGCGCCTCTTCGCTCCGCACGCAGGACGGATGCACTGCAGAGTGTGTGCAACGATGAGATGGAGGCAGACATGCGAACGACAGGGAAAGTTCCGCTTCCTTAGACGGGCTCTCCGATTTTCATCTTCCTCTCAAACCATGCTGCCTGCTCGTCTTTCGTGGCCGCTATTGCCACTTGGTGGACCCGTGCGAGCGTGGCACTTTCGGCGGACGCTCCAGAAGCCAGATGTTGCCCTTGCACTGCGATAAGCAAAAGGTACATCTGATTCATCCCATGCAATGGAGCATTTCCTGTGCCTCTAGCATTCTGGTCGCGTTTTGCTAACTATATCTGGATCCTTGTAGCGAAAACAACCCTATGCAATCGCGACCAAAGACCAAAGCCGTACACACAGCTTTCATTTTCAGCCTCTCCCGAGCACTGAAATGGCGAGGTCATTTTCAGCGCCGTCATCAACAAGGCGGAACTCTATGGAATCGTTTCAGTCGCAAAAAAGGAATGATAGCAGAGCGTGACAAAAAAAAATTGTTTTCTTCTCTACAACCGCGACGCCATGGAGACGAGTAAGAAATCCTTCTTTTAGAAGGAGTACACTTCATAATGGTAAGCGAGTTCGAATTTCTTATGCTTTCCGTTGAAAGGCTCCCAAAGAATGTCCACTCGCCTCGCAAATCTTTACACCGCGCATTGGGTCGCGAAGAGTAGTCTCCATGCGAGATTGAGGACGTCGAATGAATGCAATGGATTCTTACCACTCTTTGAGAATGAAAGTTTTGTTCACAAATTCATTCTTTACAAGAGCACTGGCATCGCAAATATCAATATACATGCAAGGATATCACTATACACATGCTCACATCAATACAAATACAGTACATACATGTGCACAATGATCAACACATATCGGCATCAGCGTACCAATATGCCTGTGAAATACCCAAAGTGTACTTTTTTGTTTCAGGTTTTTGAAACTCCACCGTTTTTCTTTGCTCAACTTCTCATCGGTCATGTGACTAGGTCCATGACTCTCATCGAAGACAGTTTTCACATGCCAAGTGCTATCGCCGCTTTTGAGATAGCCTTCATGTCATTGAAGGTATCTCCATCTTCCATTCTATCGTCACACCGGTAAACTGACTTCTTTCTCCTTTACTCCCTGATGTCTGCAATGAAATGGTACTTGTGGCGATGCACGAGCCGCTGTTCCGAATGTTTTCTATGGATTCTGTATTCTTTTTGCCACTTTGTTTCTCACTTTCTGGGGAGCTTTGCAAAGGTGCGCAATCCAATCGATCCTGTATGTTCAAGTCGCAAATCCATTCCTCTTTCTACATTCATGAAATGTTCAACTAATAAAAAACCTACTGGCGATGATCCCGCTTCCTGAGTAGATTCTGATTTGGAACATACAAACAAGCTTTCAATCCTATATTACAAGTCCCACCAGTTTGCTTTTTGAAACATTTCATGGAAGAAGCCTTCTCAACCGTTCCGTAAATCCACTCGGTGTGAAGGTGCTGATTAGCAACGCAGAAGGTATCAGCATGTGTTTGCTAAAGCAAGGCTTCTGCTATGTACAGATTGCACCTGTACATTTCGAAGAATGTGCAGTCCACCTCAAAATTGAAAGGTGCATATGATATGCCGATGAATATTATTTCAAGCACATGCTTGCATATCAAAAGATTGTCAATTGGACGCCAACACGGCAGAGGGCTTCTGCTGCCTTCTGCCGCTGCTGGAAAGTTCTGACGCGCAGCTCGCCTTTCGTGTTCCAGTGGCACAGTTTGCAGCACGAGGGGTTTTCTGCCACTCTTTGACAAGGAAATACATGAGAAAACCCCAACTGATGCTCGGATGCAGCCGTGGTCATAAGATTGGCCACACGTCGGACCGATTCCAATGCACCAACCGACTATAATGGCGGTGCTCGGACTCCACACTTCTGGTTTTCTGGACTTTCCGCTTGGAAACGCCACTGCACCTTTTAAGGTGATCTTCGCAGCACAGTTCGATCAAGTGCGTTTTTAGAAGAACAAATGCGTAGAGAATGGGAGCGGTGGAAATCGAGAATCCCGTAGAAGTGCCTCGGGAAAACATTACAGTGATAGTGTAAGCGCAAAACCGAAAATGGAATGATTTTGAAACGCTGCAGTGCTGAAATTCGAAAAATTTTCGAATGATCAATTCTCAACCCATTCGCTTTCTTTTATATATCTCCTCCGAAGAACAGGAAGCAGCGAAAGTTTCTTTCGAGAAGTCACATGATTGCATGGCTCCGGGCATGCAACCAAGCATCGTGTCTAATCTCCAGTCAATGCAAAGCTTCGAGATCATTTCTTACTGCATCTAAGGACCTTTGTGGGCTACAAACCACGCGGAACAAATCGCATGGTGTTGGACCTGGCGCAGAATTTACTCGGTGCTTGTTTCCATCACCAGGACTTACTTATCCAGAAAAAGGAGCTCACCTCCGCACAGCCTGTTAAAGAATAGTGGCTAGAAAAGTAGGGTTTCTCAGCACATCCCCAGTAAACAGGATTCAGCTTTCTTGCGCCACGCATAGCGAGGCAGTGCTGATTCACTCTTCCAGATCTGAGGATGCCACTTCCGTTTCCCCTTCTTACCATCGTCGCGCAACCGAACGGATTCAGAGGCGGTTCTACGGCGCCGTCCGTGTTTCGCGAGCGAAATCTGCGGAATGTCGGCGGGACTTTTTCTTTCTCGGGACTCCTGAGTAGCTAGGCCTCCCCGTAGGAAGAGGAAGCACCTCCTGCTCGCTGGATTCCTCTGACTCTTGCCACAGGCATCTATTGCTTCCCACGACTGCCTCCCCTCTCGCCCCCCGCGCGCGTCTTGCTTTTTCAACCTCTGTCCGAATTCACCTAAGACCATGGTCACATCTTGCAGCCTAGGGAAGGCGAGTACAACGAAAGACGAGAGCAACATCGAACAACACACTGCTCGATGGGTGTGAATGGATGTTCTGCGAGGTTCTTCGCCGGCCTTCGCAGGTAGCTGACCAAGAGGCAGGCCTGAGTCAGCTCACAACCGAATTCTATCCTATTCAACATGGCGTGGAGCACGAAGAGAGGTCTAATTGAGTTTTTGATGTTGCCACATGCTGTCCGAAGGGTCGTCGCTGTGATGCGTCCCGACAACGGTCGCACGGCTACACAGTCCATAAGCAGGTGCAGGAAGTTTTCCCGTTCCCCGCACCTGCTACAATGCCGATTCGTAACTTTCCTAGCACACTGGTATCGGCGCTGGTTGCATGGGAGCTTAGTTCAACTGCAGAAACACCGCCTGTTGCCACTTTTGAGGTGGGTGCGGTTATTCGGGAAGGATGGAGGCCACTCGAGATGTGTACGGGAAACGCCATGCAGCTCCTCCCGACATACGATTTCGTGATGCTTTGGTTGGATGGCCCGTGGTCCAGCCCGTGAGCGTTCTTCTGCTGGATTGCATTTCCCAAAAATGTTCTTATTCTGCCGTGAGCTTGCAGCTGCCAAGCTGCTTGCTCACTGCAAGGACTGGCTATTGCACAGCGGCTGGGTTGACCTCTGCCATCAACCCAAACGGAAGTTGCTCATGAGCATAATTCTTACTCTGGGCTTCTGCATTCGTACAGACTCCTCCATCAAGGCAAGGAGACAGACGGTATAGTGTGATATGGGTCTTTATCTCTTGAACAGAGCCATTCCCACCCTGCCCATGTGTGCCTTTGACGGAACGGATTACTGATGGCAACTGCCACTTCTATGGAGGTGTGCAACTCGACCAGATCCCAGCGTCAGTGAGACGTCTCCACCGTCGCCGACCCTCTCCTATGCGGTGATGACAGCATCGCAGCCAGCAATGCCGAACGTCGCCGCTACAATGACGAGGTTGCCGAAATTGTCATCTTTGGAATACAGCTCGTGGAGAAACTGACCTGGATAGCGGAAACGCACCATTCTGACTTCCATCTCCCGCCCACCTTTCACGACCTCATCTATTCCTCTTCCATGATGCAAAGTGTGCTGTCTTGGGAGCGCGAGGAAAACAGACGTTAGGTAAGCTCAGCACGAAGGTCCTGTGGCGCCGCTCAAGACGCGCGGAATGAGCGCATTCAGCATTTCTTAGCGACCCTTATAGAATCGCGACTTGTTGTTGCTGTCGTCCTCTTCCAGCTCCACGTCCAGAATCATGCAGGATATGTATCTGAGTGAGGTTATGAGCTCGTGGACTGTGAGCCACTGGCGCTGGCACCTGTCACTCGCAGGCGACATCGCCAGCAATTCCAGAGGCAGAAATGAGAGTTCTTCATGGATGACGATGCAATGCAGCGACCCAGCGTGCCCAGCGCATTATCGCTCGCTGCAACGCGCGCATCTCTGAGCATGACTCGGCTCGAGGCGAAGGTTCGGGTGTGCCTTGCTTGGGCGACCTTTCACATCCAATTCGCTCTCCATGCACCGGTGCAGCGATATCAGGCTGAGGACAAACCAAGGGTTTCGTAGACAACTGGCCTTTCTCGTCTTTGCCTAGAAAACTGCTGCCACTTTGTTGCGGTCGTGCAAGCTTCTGTCAATCTGGTTCTCGAAACAGAGTCCGCTGCTACCTCCGCTCATGGTCGTAATCGTCTGCTATCTGAATTCCGAACTTCTTGTTACGAAGGACAGCTGGATGTTATCGACCGCTCTGTTTATTGTCCATTGTAGGTGCAGCGCCATGAGGTCGTGAAAGCTCCAACCATACGCTGATAAATTTCGCTTTCAAATGAAATCGGATAAACTTAAACTTTTTGATGGTTTCCTTTCTTTAGCGAGCAACATCTGTTGGCGAGAGCCAATAGATGTTGCTCGTTGCGTTCCTCCCTGCCCCTGCAATGGAGAATTTGCTTGTGCCACTCGCTCCATCACCATCGGTCCTTCCCTTTGACCAGTGGAGGTTCCGCAGAATCTTTGCCTTCGCTGCACATGGAATTTGAGCATTGCAATGTCTTCCTCTGCAGTTCTGCTTCATGTCGATCACGAATGTCCTGCAGAGGCAAGAGTGCGTGAGAACGAAATGTCCGGTTTTCCAGGTTACAGGAGGATTAGGCGGTCACACGGGGCACCGCGCGCCCAACAAAAAGACAACCGCCGCGAGGGGCTTACACGGATGCAACACAGCTAGGCACACAAGCCAGATGCAAGGAACGGATTTCCCTTATCTTCTTGAGGAATAAAAGGGCAGCCTTTCTGATATCCTAGGATCCCAGAAACCATGAAGACCATAGGAAACCGAGCATATAGCAGACAACTCAAGGGAACCTGCAGACTGGGGAAAGGGTGGAACATTTCCTACTTTGTTGCTATTGTTGCTCTCGTTGGTGTTCTTCTTGCCAATTTCCACTGTGAGGAAAAGAGCCTTTAGCGTGCAGTGTCTCCAGCGTCGTTAGCGTGCCGAGAAGTTCAATTCTGCAGCACCAACAAGGCCACTTTAATGCAAAAATGGTGCAATGTTGAAGACAACGAAACCACAGGACCAACCAGGGATTCGTTGGAGAATTTGGTTCGCAGGGCAGAAATTCCGTGACGGCGGCTTCCAACGATGTGGTGGCAGCGGCAACTCTCGCTCGAGTTGATTGCCGGATTGGCAGTCCGAGGGGAGCTGTCCTTTTCAAAGATTGCCAATCGTTCTTTTACTCTTTCGAAGCAGGAGGCCTTGCTCACGAAGGGCGGTTGAGATCTGGAACTCAGGGCTGGTCATGATGAAGAGAGATGACTGCCCATTGTGGACGAGGAAACCGAGTTTCTATCGTGAAAGGGCACTTATGTCATTCTTTTTGAGCACGGAAAGAGAAGATTGCAGTACCCAGTTGTCTTGAGGGTGAGATTTGGCAGTATGTAACGTGCGCCAACTTCCAGCACTTTCTCGAGGTAAAGGGAAAACGCATATGTCACCCGCACCTTCGAGAATTTGAGAGAAGTGCGTTGCTCACGGATGTGCAGTTCTCCGAGAAAAATGCAATCCCTTGACATGAGTAAAATGGATTCCCTCCTCTAATACACTGTCCCTCTCTTTTCTCTACCCCTTGCTTTCTTCCTGCTGCCACCATGCTTTTCCTTACTTTGCACTCCGTTGTCACTCTTTTCTCCACGCTTCCTTCCAAGAAGCTCCATATCATTTCCACTGATGAGCTCCATCCTTGACTCATGCTATGAAGACCGACTCATGCCGACTAATAGTCGAAGAGGACAAAGACACCAGTGCCCTCCAAGAAGCCGCCGACCGCCACGGTAGTGCTGGGATGAACCTGGTAGCGATCGGAACGACGCTCTGGAAATGTGACTTGTCACCGGATACACAGTATATCCTCCTGATGTTTTATCGTGGAGAAATCCTGCGCGGGACAACCATGAAGCTATTCACGGGAAGAAGAAAAGATGAAGCCTGCAAAGCATGTGGAGACAAGGATACACGACTCCACGTCTTCACCTGTCCCTGTGGCACACCCTCAAAAGGGTAAGCGGGCTGCCCACCACATCGACCATGGGAATTTTAGCAGGCATGTTCCAAGGAAATGGGAACGTTCCCTGTCACAATCCCATGGTAAGGATGACCATTGCCCTCTTCATCACCTCCATCCATGTGCGGTGGTGGAAGATGAAGACCACCAGGACCGCCGTATCTCCAATGGAAATCCTGAAAGGGCTTATCCAGGAGATCGGTATAAGGAACATGCCTGGAACTACCTACATATCCTGAGAAGGATTGAGGACAACGTCCAGGCATAAACGACGCCCAGTTCCCCAAGTGTAGTGAACCTCTGTGATAATCCCACGAAACAGAATTCCAGGTGACATAAGTGGAATGATTGGAGAAAATGAATGCATCAATATGTAGACTAAATCATAAAGGAAAATAAATTCACCCCAACCCTTGTGGGACTTGGGGAAAAGAGTACATTGATGGGGGTTGATGGAAATCCTTCGGTTCTTTTTCTTCTGTCCTCGCTGTTTTCCTTCCAGCTTTTTTTTTTTAGTTTTCTTTTTTTTTTGGTTTGCTAAGTACCTCAAGAGCTGGTCGCATGCCTCGCGGCGCACGTGGCTCTCTAAACACGCTGTTTAGTTTCCACGCCAGTCCCCTGCGACAGCCCGCAGGGAGGTGTGTAATTCTTCAGGATAGGGGGCACCCCGAGATGGGGTTGGCCCTATGAGTCCAGGAAGGTCTCGGAGTCCGTTCCTCTCACATTTGGGGAGGGATTACCCCGCAGGGGGGGAAGGATCGCATCTCCCACTCTGGTTGTCTCCGAATGGGAACCTCGAAGGGACGCTTCCGAAACTCAGAAGGGGCGCTGCAGCTTCCCGCAGGGAATCGCTATCGCTTGCTTCCTTGTGCACTCTGTGAAGAGGCGACGACTCGGAGGGTCCCTTCGGCAACAGGGAGGGTCCGCTCCTTGGAACAACTGGAGAGGTGCCCGTGAGGGCTCCTGCTCCATCTTGAAACCACAGGGGTCCCCCGGAGGGGGGTCCGCTCTCCGTTGTACGACCAGAAGGGGAACTTCCCACTCCTTTATTCCTGGGAAGTCAATTTCCCATTGTTCCGGCCTTCATCGGGGACCTCTAGCTTAAACCACCACCGGTGCCACACCCGAATGTCTCGGCCAACCAGCTCCATCGCAGGGGAAACTCGGAACCCAACGGCGCAGTGGCGTCGGTTTCTGCCGGGGTATTCGATCCCGCGACAGCCTTAACCACGAGGCCTCCGACGCGGGCATTGTCGGCTCACTGGAAGCATGCGATCCTGGAAAGTTCGGTTTGTGGTCAACCGTGCAGCAAGACTTTTATCCGCGTTGCTTGCGGAATCTTTGCTTGTTTGGTTTTCTACCCCTGGTCTTGGACATCAGGTCTTGCGTGTCTGTAGTGCTCAAGTACTTCTACCCACTGGAATTCCAGCTGGTAGGTGGCCCCGGCTTCTTGTCGCATCATCATCCCCAAGCTCTTTCAAGTGAGTCTGCACGCGTAAGAGCTTACTTCATGTGGGTATCCTCCCTTGGAAAACGCGAACTGAGTGCCGAGTGTTAGAGGAAACACAGATTCCTACCGATCAAGTGGAATTCGGTATTGCAGCATAAATGATGAATGAAAACATGAAAAAGGGGACACTCGTGTTTCGATGCTTCCTTTTGCGAGTTTGTGCATCGTGCCTTCCGTCCTTACGGAGCGATTCCTCTTTCGAATAGTGAAGAGTGGTAATGAAGGTACAGCACGAAAAGGTGTTCAATTCGGTTGCATGGATGCATTTTGTATAGCAGCAGAAGCACACCATCGGAAGAGGTGTCTCTTGGTTTGCCCTCAATTCCTTCTGCTGCTCACAGTGACCATCTCATAATGAAGCAGAATCAACGCAAACGAAATGTCATGTTCAATCTCAACTGCTGGTAAACAGTCAGCAAAGTTTATCAAGAATCATCATTCCAGATTTCCCTTCCAGATTCCAGATAAAAGTTACAGGCTATTCGCTTCATTCACCCTTCAAAAGCTCCTTATATATTATGTTAAATAAATCTAATAATGGATCGCATGTAAAAATTGTTTCTAACAGGCAGAACAGAATTATAATCTTCAATTGAATGCGTAGTTTCCGGTCATCTTAGGCGTACAACGGGCCACGAGGAAATCGTTGGAAAGTAATTGAAAAGTAATCTGAAGAGTAATTCAAAATTAACTGCTCCAATTAGACTCTGGATTTTTCTTGACAAACATCAGAAAGCGATTTGGAACCATGTAAGAAATATGCTGCTGCAGGAACGAATTGTCATCAGCAAATGGAATTATTCCGAAAGTGGACAACTTACTTACCACAAAACATCAAAAACTCTAAATTTGCAAGCCACCTTTGGTTATTATCAGGAATTGCAATACTGATTGCCATTGGAGCCTCGCTTTTCATAATTTCCAGTGATACCAGCATTCAAATCCAGAAACCAATCAAATTCAGCCTATTTCGAAATTCTAATCCTTTGCTACATTGCAAGTCTTCTCTCGATTGTACTTACATACTCATTACTAATGTAAACACTTAGGGTCATGTTTTATGAACCAATGCGTATCTTCCACTTTTTCCTTTAATTTGATGAAAAAAATCCTAGAGAACAATTGAATATTGAAAAAAATATTCTGTGGAGGACAACTCAGTAAAATATATTCTTGAGAAATTAAATAAATCACTCAAGAATATTCTGCGGTGAACAACTTCAAAAAACATGAAGTAGATGAAAGCGCAGATCTTTCAAATATTATAGCATCACAATTTATTATCAGTGCTACGATTACGCAAGCAAAATGAAGCAGTAATCTCATTACAACATTCTTGTTTTACTAGATTTGCTTACTGCCTTGAATAGGAATGGATTCAATAAATGGATAAAAGGGAAATGAGTTCTCGAAAATACATGTTTCTGCTTATCTTATAATAATCTGTGTTCTTTTGTCCTAGTTAATAGTTATTCATTTCTATAACATGTCTGTCAATCAAGGGGCCTCAGTGCTTACCACCTACAAACAAGCCGGTGAGGACTTCACCCCCATGCCAGGCGTCAATGATGGAAAAGGACGAATTGAAGAGGAAAAATTTTTTTTAAAGAAAAACATGAGAATTATGCTGAGTATCCTTACAGAATATCAAAGAAATTACAGACATGTTGATGAATTGCATGAAAACAGTAAATGAAGTTCGAGAAACAAGCTGCTTATACCAAGAACACATATCCTTCGATGCAAACGAGTTTCAAACATTCTGGATTGTCAGCATTACATTCGTTCGGTTGCAGTCACGAATTGCAGTCCCATTTGCTCGGTTGAACATGTCCTTGGCTGTGTGAAAGATCTGCTCGTGACACGCAACAAGGGGTCAGAAGGATGTTCATTGATAATCATGAGGTAATGATAGGTAATAGTCAGTAGCGGAAAGGTATTATACCCCATTTCAGAAGTATGATTGATGAAATGTTTGGAGATAGAACAGAGGGGAAGGAATGGAAAATGATACGGATGAATAGGAAAATGATACGGACGACGCTGCTTGAACAAGGAGGCTTTTTATTGTAGAATGTGTTGAAAATAGAATGGTTGGAGCTTGAATGATAGAATGCTGAAATGTTGAAACGATGGTGTGCGCGCCATCGGGCTCTTGTCGAGATCGCTCCCGCAGGTCGAGACCTTTGTTGGCCTTCGTCGTAGGGTGTCGTAGGGCCGCCTCTCCACGCTCGGCACGAGCGCCAATCTGACCGTCTCCGGCGAAGCATCGCGGAATGGAGATCGGGATGCCCCCGTTCGCTGGGAGGCTGGAGGAGTCTGCTGAGGAGCGCACTGCATCGGAGATGCCGATGAAGTATGGTTCTCGTGAGCGAGAAAGAGCGCTCGACGGACACACCCCGCTCCCCCCCCATCCATTCCGGCATGACGGACTGCTCCGAGTTCGGCCGAGAGCGAGCGGCCGGAAAAGCCAACAATGTGTGGCGTGGACAGAGCCGATTGGTGGAAACGTGGAAGCCGCCATGGCAACGCGGCGCAGAATGTTCTCGCTTTGCGCTGTCTTAACGAGAAAGCTCCGCTGCAAAGAGAGTGCTCGGGGGAATTTCTGGAGTGCTGTGCCTTTGGAGCCTTCAGGTCCTTTCCCAGCCCACGGGATGCCCTTCATGCCGTTTTCAAACCTCCGCAAGCGCTACTGGCATCTGAGTATTTTGACCACTTTGGCATGTTTCCTTACCAAGATGATGCTAAGGTAAAAGGTCGAGTTTTTCTTTGGTCATTATTTGAGTTGAAGCTATGATTTACTTTTTTCGCAGGATGATTTGCCACCCCAAATTTAACAATGCGCAGGTCAAGTGCAAGAGAAAACTACTACAGATAATGGAATGCTATCGGATGTTTTTTTGCGTTTTTCTGTATGGAAGCTGTCATTTGTGATTTTGTGGAGCCAGAAGCTATTGGGAAAAGGTATGAGGAAAAGATGATCTTTTTCCTATGGTTGTGTACAAACGATAGCACTCACGAAATGGCAACTAAGTCTAAAGAAATGCAGGCGGTCGCCGAACCCTCATGGCGAATTATAGCGATTCGATAGCGATGCATCGGTGTGCATCAAAACGGCCTCCAAGTGTTCCATCCTTTGGCAAGCTAGAGAGGAACAAACAAACACACTGGCTCAAGCATGTTAGCAGCGATTCTTTGACGTTCTCATTTGTCGGAGAACTCGCGTGCGCACATGGTTCGAACATCGGTGCCCGAAGTGAGCCTACAGCACCATTTCAATTATAAAACCATCGTGATCGAATTTCAAGAATGGTACCCCACCGTTTTCTTCAGAACCTCACACCAAAGCACAGTGCTGCTGTAGTCTACGGTTCTCATCCCTCTTCCCGAAAATTCTAGTTAAAAAGTGAAACTCCCAAAAGCTCAACTAGTTACAAACTCCAGTATCAAATGCCGTGTTGCCATATATCCTACGAGCGGATAACCTTTCCATGCAAGAAAAGAATCTGCTTGCAGAGCACTCGACAGGAGAACAGACTGCCCGTGAAGATCTCACAGATTAGGTTCGATTAGCTTCGTCGCTGCCACATCTGGTTATTTGCGTGCCCGTTCCACTTGAAACTGCATGTGCTGTTTAAGGCGTCATCCCAGCTGATAGGCTGGTGTTTCCAATTTCGGAATCACCAAAGATGCGCTCCCATTGCTCTTGCGGGATCCCCTCCAATGGCACCATGTTCTCGGCTCACTTGCCGGATTTCATGTGAAGGAATTTTCTATCTACAGAATAATGATGAGAGGACGGACTACACTGTTTTATTGTTTGCAAGCTCCTGCTAAACTGCCTACTGCCTACATGACATTGCTTGTTCTGTTATGCCATTTTGCTTCTTAAAGTGAAGCATATCGCTGTTACATCCTTCCACTTTCGTCACAGTGTTGTTTCATCACAACTGTTTCATCAAAAACAGTTGATAAAGTCATCAAATTCATGAGCTTTCAAGGCGACTACTCTTCTCTTGAATCTTAAGAATATCAATCAATTTTTAGCTCACAGACCAAGGGATCCATATCTTTGGAGTAAAATATTTAAGGTCACGATCTAAGGTTCCGGCATCACTTCTGCGATCGCGAATGTCACGTTTTCTCAGGCATCGATTGCTTCCAATAGCTCCATCCACAAATGCAAACCCATCATTCACAACCAATCCCAAATCCATCACTAACTTTATTCGAGCAGTTGCAGTGGTTGCATCAATTCTAAACTCAGCTGCATAGTAGTAGCATCCACTGTATTACATGAGCCAGGAGAATAATGATATGAATTGTAAAAATGTATTTATGGAATCCACTGCCAGAGAGCTCTAATTGGGTGAGCACACTGCTCTGATGAGATTATTTCCTGGGATGTACCGATATTTCACCCGAATCAGTGATTTACCCAAATTAAATTGTGCATAAAATTCGTAAATCTTTGGTGGGAAACATGCCACCATTTGGAATGTGCTGGTGCTCTGGCTTCAAATTTGTTTTTTAGACAAATCATTGTTATACTTGTTGGTCATTCAGTTCATTAAATCTGAGATAGCTCTAAAATACTTTTTTTCGTTATTGTGTTATTTCGTTATTTGTACCCCTTTCATCAAAAAGCACGATCAGGAATTCAACATTTGAAGCAAAGATTTCTAAATTAATATAAGTAAAAAGTTTGTTTTGTCCATTAACTTTATAATTGGATCTTATCTTGTCAGACTGCATGCTTTTTCAGGTATCCATTCAAGTTTTATAGCTTTGTATGATCATCTGCAGCATGGTGATCACACTTAACCCTTGATATGTGATTGCAGTCTCATGTGCACCCAAGATCTTGCTTATATTCATGGACTATTCTTTGAATTAAATTTAGTTCGACATCAATAAAGGGGCAAGTTGCTTTACCTTTCTATAAGATCCAAAAAAGTCCACCTAGTACTTCCAATACTTCATCAGATGGTCCAGGTTGTGGGTAGTCAGATATTGAGCAGAACCAGCCGGTCGGCTATCTGCATTAACTGGAGCGAAGGTTTCACCATTTACCTATGTAGGGATCAGTGACCTGATCAGTTCTTTTAAATGATCTATGCCCTCTATCAGAGTCTTGACAAGTTAGCCGCACATCTTGCTGGAATGGTTTTTGCCAGAGCCAGCTGCAACTTTCTGATCTCTTCAGAAGCAACAAGTTCCATCACTTGGGCTTGTAGCTCCAAGTCTAGATGAGAGCATACATTTGAATATTCAAAGCTATCTGCTCTTTGCACATCGGTCACAATTCAGTCAATTTTTATCCTGCATCAATCCTATCATCGTTTCCACAGCAAAACTGTTAGCGAAGAGTCAGAAGCTTTCATTTTTAATTGCAAAATCTGATAATTTTGAATCTGTCCTTAGTCACCTTCAATGAATAACAAATGTCAACACTACAATTGCAGATGAAGGAGCTTCCACAACGAATACTTATTACTGTCATAGTTGTCCAATCGCGTGTCGGTTTCCACTCTTGTGGTTTGAGTATACCGTATTTTTGAGTTCAGATTTTCTGGCGCATGTGCATCTTTGAAAGGAGATGGACTTCCTCTAGGAAAACCGACTTTGGGGCCGACTCCTGTTCCGAGGCTGGCTCATGTTACAACCATTTTTTTTGTTCTCGAGAATTCTTACGTTTCTGTTCGTTAGGGGTATAACTTTTGACTCAACTTTTGTTGCCTGATGATACTCGATGCGAAGAAGACGCATTGTTCCTCATGGGTTCTCGGTCGTTTATTCGGGCGCTCGCTTTCTTTTCAATCAGAATGCTATTGTCTAAGGGATGGTCACATTTCTGTTCATTATTCATCCTCAGCGTGGAAAGCGAGTAATGACATTCCTCGGAAGTTAGGACCCTAATAATTTCACGGATAAGAAATGATGTCTCCCTAATAAACAGTGTCTCGACTCACAATTACTACTTCATACTTCACAATTAAAGAAGTCTCTGAGCCTGAAGAGAGCGTCTGTCTGCTTTTTGTTTTGTTTTTTAGCTTAGACTTCCATTTCCATTCACGTTACACGAAGATATGTACGAGTAAGGATGTCTAGGAAAGGTTGAAGAGGAAGAGCTTTTTGTAAGGACATTAACCATTGGCACAAAGTGGCAGTCGAAGCAGGAGTAGCAATTGCTTAACAGTTGTTGCGTGTTGTAACTCTCAGCGATAACCCACAAGCCCACAGACACTGACTGAAAACTCGTTGGACTCTGTTGCAGTTTTTGAAAACTCTCACCCTCGAAGATGGAGTGCTGGCATCCCTGTCTGTGGTTGCGATGCCAGTTCTTGTAATCTACTTTCTTGCCGAATAGACTCCCTAAAACAAATGCCGGTGGCCTCTAAAGCTTTGTTTCCAAATGATTTCTCGCTTTACATATCGCGAAAAGAATGAATGATTACATTTCAATCCTTGTCCTTTTCAGAAGAGCATCTTCAATGATGCATAAGATTAATAGTGCAACACTTTTAATGTGGTCCACTTTCGTCCATGCAAGCATGTTGACAACATCTCTCATTCTTGATCCATACCTGCTAGTGTCATTTGAGGCAGATCACAAATCTCCCTCGGAATAAGAAAGTAGCTGATAAGATTAGGGTTTTTTTTTAATTTGAGAATGATATAGCTCTATGTTATCTACATGTTGCTTTCTCCAATACCCAATGTAAGTAGTGATGCTTTTGTGATGTTCCTGACGTGTCTTTTGGAATTTGTATAGTAACCTAATACCTTGGATTTAAGAATGTCTTTGTGTATTTCGAATGTATACTTTTCTAGTAACAATATGTGTTCCATTTCTGTTTGTGCTACTAAATGTTGGAACAATATATGGAACAATGCAAACATTAGGAATGTCACTCCATTACAAGCTTCGTAAACGCCGGCCGCTGCAGATGCCCTGCCACGAAGACGCACGCGACTCACGGATGCGCCCTACCCCCTCCCGCAACGGATGGCAAACGGCTCACTCGCGAGCCGCAAAGAGTCGCAGCCTGCAGTTGCCGCAGGCGGCACAGCTCCTGGTGCGCGAGCAGCTTTCGGGCGAGGGAACGCTTGGAGCGAACCAGCCGTTCCACCCGCTCGGAAAGCTGCGCCGCGCACCCACGCCCGTCGCAGCGCACCCACGCTCCCACCGTCCGGCTGACGAGCCGGCGATCGCGCCTGCGGTGCGCGCGCCCACCCTTCTTCCGTGCCCCAAGCCGAGCCCGAGTACGGCGCCTCCGCTCGCCGACGCCACGGGGCGCGGTCGGAGCGCAGCCCGCACCGAAGACATACGACGACGACGCCTTCGTAGGCACTCCTGCTGCTTGCACCTGCCCGCTGCTGCCCGCTGAAAACAGCCCCTGCGACGCGCGCACCGTCACGAACAGCGCATCGCTACGGGCCTCCGTAGACAGCAGACTGGGTCGGGCACCAAACGCCGCCTGGAGAAGCGCCGCCTCCACGCACGTCGACGATTCCTGCGTCCCTGAAACGAAAGGAAAGAGATTAATTTCGGCCACGGAAGACGAATCTTCCGTGGCGCCCTCCGCACACCACCCTCTCCCCTCTTCGCGGCTTGCGGTCGAGCTCGTCCGAGCGTCCTCGTGCTGCACCACGTACGTGGGCAAGCGGCCGAGGTGCAAGGACGAGCGCCGAGCTCGCCGTGCCGCATGCTGCTGCCAAATGCAGCCCGCATCACGCAGGACAGCACACTGTCCGCGTGCGTGCAACGCGGCCACCTGGAGCTGTTGACTGCGCCAGGCACCCCGCACGACGCCGTCCATGGCGCGCCGGTACACGCCGCTCCAGCTCCACGCTGCCTGCATCTGAAAAAGACAGACTCGTGGCCATCGGGCAGACTGGTGCGGCTGCTTCGCACGCGGCCGAGCGGATGGGGAAGCCAGCGCGGAAGCTTCCATTCAGCGATACGATAGCGAGCGCGCACGAACCAGTACACGCCGCTCCAGCTCCACTGGAAGCACTCCGCCTGCATCTGCAAAAGACAGACTCGTTCCTCTGGTGGCCGTTTGGGCGACTTCTTCGGTTGCCTCGCACGAGAGCGTGGCGCGAAGGGGAAGCCGAAGCATCCGCTCGGCTTGCCGAGCTCGACGGTGCGCGCACGAACGCGATCGATGCCACAAACCAGACGGACAGTGGAGTGGATGGGCACGGCCGCTCACTGCAGCACCCGGCCGCTGCTGACCTCTGCTCATTCCCCACTAAACAGCGACCGCTCTCGAAAGCGAGCGCTCGCACTGAGGCCGGCGCGCTTGCAGCCGACGGCCGAAGTAGGCAAGAAGGCGCCCACGGTGGGGTGATGTCACCTCCGGTGGCCGCCACAGCCGCTTTTGTGAACCTCGTTTCTCTCGCTCGCTGACCCTTGCTCTTCGCATCCGACGCTGCTCACCGACCCCGGCAGCGCCCACAGTGCCTTCTCCCCGTCTGGCGTTGCACTGCAACCTTCCTGTAGCTACCACCCACGCAGCAAGAACAGGTCACTGAACCACTCAAAAAGACAATCTTGCAAACAGAGAGAGAGAGCACACAGATGCCCGATGTGGACAGAAGCTTTCTCTCGAATGAAAAAAAATTTTCGTCCTTTTTTGGGCTCCGGATTAAGTATCTCTTCTTCCTCGTCGCATTTCAGAACTCCGTCCACGTACAAATACGCCAACCCGCTCCTGGGACCTGCAGTTGCCTTACTTGGCCGTAGAACTTACCGTCCTGGTCCACTCCCTGCTCCCCCGCACTCCGTCCTGCACCGCTGGTCGTCATGCCTCACAGGAACAGATGGACAGCAGCTACACGGTGCAAACGTGGGGTTCATCGCGACGCCAACCCCACTGAGTTACTCTCCTCGATTGTCACCTATGCGGGAGCATTTATTATTAGAATTTTTACAGGGAAAATAAAGTCTGAGAATTATGCAGAACACGTGGTTTTGCCTGTTTTGATACACTTGCCACTACGTACTTGATGCTACGTAGGCCGCTGAGGTCCTCTCTGCAGGCTATGGGGGAGGGAAAACCACAGAAAAAACAAAAAACCTCCCCTCCCCTTTAGTTAAAAACTAAAGGGGAGGGGAGGGCTGGGAAGCGATCACTGTTCGCCCCGAATGGTCCTCTGCATCCTGTCCAGGATGCGTACAAGGGCTGGTCTCGAAGTTCTTAACTGGGGCCATCGGGAAGCTTTCACAATGTTCAGAGACTGCAATGGCGGTGGATGGCGTTCCGGCTGTTGTGAGCTCTCCTCGATGCAGTCCACTACTCCAGGATTCCGCGTATGCAGCAGAGAACTGCAACACACGCGGCTGCTGGTAGGGCGTCCTGCATCAGGGGGCGACGGAAGATGTCCTTTGAATCGCCCACCGGGATGTTCAGAATCGACGGCAGTCGATTCCGCATGACGACGGCAACAGACGAGATACGGCCGACACCTTGCGTGAGTTCGACCTGGCCCTGCTGCAGGAGATCCACGTGATTACTGCAAGAGACGTCGAGAAGATCGAGAGGATCTCAAGGGGTTGCTTGTTTATCACCCGGGTGCGCCGGGGCGTTTATTACAAAACTATCCGGGAACAGAGTTCCCGGACAAAGGATGCACAAGAGACGAAGGGGGTGGGATCCCCGACACGCAGGTCGGTATACCGAAAGTCCGGAACGGGAGGGAGGGGACCACAAACACACTAGTATAAAAAATAAAAATAAAGATATAGAGGGCAGGGGACAGGGGTCTTTGGTTCGGCCGTTCCTTCCTTTCAGAACCGGCGATGGATGCCGGCGATCTCTCTCCTCACGCCCTCCGGTAGATGGGTCCACTCGGCAGCCGACGACATGTTCGCGCTGGCTAATCCGGTGGGCTGACGATGGATGACCAGCTTCTCCAACTCTCGGTGGGTCTTATCGATGGCCGGGTGCAACACACGGTTGCGACGACAGCACCTAAAGACAGGCCGCCTGGCGTGAAGAAGCGGCGCATCAAGTCTCTCGCGGTGTCCCCCTGGTGCAGGAGAGCTGAGGCCAGCCTCCGCCACAGTCCTAGGAGGGCACCGCAGTCCAGGAGCAGGTGCGGGAGCGTTTCCACTTCCCCGCACCGCTTCCAGTTTGGGGAGTCAACTCCCCCGGAAACACGGTTCGTCCGCTGGTTGGAGTGAAAACCCCAATGCACCAGCATGATCACGTCCTGCTTCCACGAAAGGGGGAACACAGAAGTGTTCAAACAGGAGGGAGGGACCACAAGTTCTTCGGGGGGCACACTCAAGTGTTCACTCCACCGAAGGAGTCCCTTCGGGATGTGGCGAGGCGTGGCGGCGTCTGCCAGCTCGCAAGTCCTCAAGCCGCCAATGGGTCGTGTTGTTCCTGCGATGGTGCAGGCGGCATTTTATCTTTCCGGTTCGCAGCTGTCATCTCTTGCCCTGAGGGCTGACAGCATGTCGGCGAGGGGCGTGACGGCCAGGCGAGTCCACGTCTCCTGGCTGTTGCACACCTCATCCACCGTGTAGTACGGGGAGAGGTGAGCCTAACGGAGTTCCTGGAGGACGTCCTGTTTCCAAGTTAAAGGGAACATCGAAGTGCTCAAGCAGGAGGGAGGGACCACAAGTTCTTCGGGGGGCACACTCAAAAATTCGCTCCACCTCCCCTTCGCGATGTTGCAAGGCGTGGCGGCGTCTGAGGCGCCGCATTTTTTTGAAGCCAGCAGTCGACTCTGCCGTCAAGGATGTACGTTTCGACAAGGACTGTCGGGTAGGCCAGCTGACTCTCAGATGGTCCGACTCCATCGGCCTTGTCGTGACGCCCCCAGCGGTGGCAACAGACACGGGGCGGACTATCGGTTCCTCGAGGTCCTGAAGTGCGACTGGCTGGCGGATACGAACGTGCTCAAGGCTCACCTGATCGGTAGCGATTTCAACATCCGCCTGCTGTCAGGGGTGCCTTGTGGGCAAAAGGACGCGGCCAAAGAGTTGTGCGCTGCGATGAGGGTGCTCAACTTGTTGTCAGACCTGCCGAGAATGGCGGACAACATCGACCACGTTTTCCTCGACTACGACTTGCGTCGGAAAACGAGGGAAACTTCCGTCGACGCTGTCCGACCACTCTCGGCTGATATTCGAGGTAATGCCTCGCGACAAGGGATCCCCATCCAGGGCGTGGCATCTGCCGGTGGACTGGACGGGACTCTCAGGTGCGAAACAACATCTTCGCCAATTCCTGAGAGGCGTTACCCTCCGGAATCTCGCCGACTAGGACCGCATGAAGGACTCGGTCTGCGAGTTCTGCGAGGGGTTTTCCATGGACCACCTGCCCTTTGGATTTGGGGAGGGTCGAACTTCGCTGCGATGGCGAAACTTGGCCATCGCAGCTACAAGAGGAGTAATATTGGGGCTTTCCACTACTAACATTCTCAGAAATGGTTCAATAGCGATATTGAAAATTAGTCCACTTAGTGGACTTCTGGAGCACCCATTTGTGCGTTCCTCCTCGCCAACCGTGTATCCAGAACGAGAGGGCTCTCATCTTTTATTCTGTGCCGCGGCCGGAAAATAAGATGCGGCCTTCTCCTCGGACACATGGCTACCCTGGTCAAGGAGAACGTCTGGATGACCTGCAGCCCCGCCAACTCCAGCGCATGGCTGGAAGAAACGTTTAGCACGTGGGCGAAGCTGCACCAGTGTGGAAGTGAATCCCTGAACTGCCTGTGATCCGGCATCTACGTCCTCTGCACGCTGCGGAAGATGCTCGAGTGTCCCGCCAGGAGCATGTGGGCGGAGACTACCCCACTGACCACGGCGATGCCCTTCTTGAGGAGGGCGCTCGGCAGCAGCCGAACGCCGAGATGGCAAGTCTCCTGCCGGATAGCAGGCAGGGAGAAGATATTAAGCGGTCGGACCATGAGGGAGCTGGCTGACGCCACGACCCCGAGCGTCTATTCCGCTAGGTCTACGGAGATTGGGCGTGCTGCTGGGCATCCCGTCGGATGACCTAAAGTGGCCCCCGATGTTTCCAGACTCGTCCACCTTCCCCCTCAAGTGGCAGGAGTCGGCGCTGCTCCTGTTGCACTGGATTCTCCCCTGCAACGCGCGCCGCCACTACTGGACGTTGGGGAAGGTGAGGCAGAACTGCGCAGTGTGCGGGGAGAAGGGATGGACTGCGCTGTCCTTCCGCGCTTGTGGGAACGTTTTGGGACGACCCTCCGGATCACGGTCGGCAGCCCCCCCAGAGTTCCCCCAGTTGTACGCCTCCTCTTCGTGCGAGACGCCCTGCAACCAGCCTCAGCCTTGGCAGCGCTCCGCTGCCTTCGAGGGATTGTGGCTGCATGAGCGCAGCCAACAGAGGAAGCAGTGAATCGCGGCCGGATGGACCCATCTGGGAAGTATGCAGAGGAAATTCGACGGCATCCTGAGAAGGATGGACGCTACCTCCAGCGGTCTGTGATCCCTTCCCGGCCCTCCAAAGTGTTTCTTTTTTTTTGTTTCTTTTATTTTTCTGTTTGTTTTCTCCACCATCCCCCTCCGCTGCCGAGAAGAGTCGCGTCGGTTTACGTACCGGCGACACGGCAGGTCCCGAGATGAATTGGCCGTAGTGGGGCCTCGCGCCTCAATTGTTTAGTAGTTTTTCAATAAACTTCCCGGAGTGACCGGGTAGTACTCCCTGATGTCAAGTGGGAGAGGCGTGCTTTGCAAAGGAGACGTTCGACGGGGAAAACAATCGCTTCAACGTCTCGTGTCCTCTCTTCCTCTGAAAAAAACAGCTGTTCCTTCCGTGTTGCAAGCAGTCTTCTTGCCTACCTTTACGAGCCTCATCAGAGGCTGTGTAGGCCTCTGCAGATATTCTGGTTCTTGCAGAAGGATGGAGCTGTGGCTGCTGCTACCTCCGGACAGCATACAGCCGTGTTCCTCCTCCGCTGCAGTGTCCTCCGGAGGCATCAGTGTCCTCCGGAGGCATCCTTCTCCAGAATTTGGTCACAACCATCCCGAACTCCAATGGCAAATTGATGCATGAAACGCATCGGTTAAAGTCAGTATCCACCTACCTCATTGCTCCAGATCCACGGAGCAGCCTCTACTCCCCCTCCTCACAGAAACAACGCCTGCCGCGATGGCATCCTTCCACAAGCGGCTCAATGGACGCGCTATGAGATGCGGCCTGCATTCTTTGTCTGTCTGTTTTTTTCGTGAATGAAGGGTATCCAAGGAAACCTTAAACACACCCTAGGAACCCACATCATCCGGGTGACGTCTTTTCGATTCGGGGCGTGGGCCTTGCTCTGCACGGAATTCGCCGAACGACCAGAAAGCAGGGAATTTAGGCAATGCGTCTGAAATCTAAAAAGCAGCTAGAAGAGCCCTTAGAACTTGGAACGGATTGGAGCGCATTGGAACAACTTCAATGCATCCGAGCCTATCATGGACTATCATTGATCTGTACTGAAAATGCAAATTCTACGTTATTCTGTGTATTCTACGTTTCAACGAGCATTGATAATCAATGCTCGTTGAAACTCCCCGTAATGTATGTTCATCGTGAAGTGAGAACCTGCATAAACAAATACACGCAGTGGCGTAACGATTTCCTTTAATTCTTTCCTGATATTATTTTACACGCTGAATTTTCGTATAAAGAAAAATAAGAAATAAACTTGAATGAATTGAAAACAGAATCCGTATATTTCCGATTCTATGAATTTGATTTTCGTCAGAATTCATAGGACAACAAATGAATACATCAGAAAACATCTGCTGCTAATATCGTTCTGTAATTTCGATATGAATGACGTGAGTCCAATATCTGAAAATGGGAAGATGTTTCGTGTTTCCGCACTCTTATCACTTGTACGGAGTGAGTGTATGCTTTTATGGAAAACGAAATGGAACTCTTTTCCGGGAATGTTTTGCGTGTGCCATGGATGAACTTGTGAGATTCGACAACACGGTTGAGCCAACTGGACTGATAGAAGCCATAGGACTGGACATCAAAAATTCGAAAGAGAATGCAACCTCATATCCACAGTTCTTTGGAAACACTCTGAGGTTCGAGATAACAATCTCTTCTTGTTATCGAATCATCTAATTAACTGATTTTAACCATCCAATTTGTGTTTTCCACCGGTATATGCGACAATTTCCATAAACATTTCCATACTCATGACACACGTTGCTGTAACATTTTCGATAACAAAGAGAATACACAGATTAGAAAAATCACGGAAGGTGGAAATATATTTCACGCACTTACTATGTTCATATAATCAAAATGCTATGATAGTATGATATTCATTCTAGGTTTGCTGTTATTTCGGTTCAATTGCTGAGCTAGAAACCTCCTGTTGAGACAGAAAACAGCGTTCACGTGGCTTACGCGTGGTAAGTGCCCTGCTCTGTCTATTGTGTGCTGTATGTGCACCATGTGGTTTGTTAGCTTGGCTTAGCATCCAGGAGTCTGGATTATAAAAAGCAGCTGTTCCGTCTCCAAGGAGCACGTCTCCAAGGAAAGGCCCATTTTATACCACAAACTTTCACCTTTCGAACCCGGCTGGAGGACTCCAAGCAGCAACCATCAGAGTGGAGCTTGCTCATGAGTTTGATGCTACCTCGTATTGGCTCATTTCGACTGAGCCGTTGCCGGCTCCAGCTAACTTTGGTCGTGCTCAAGAACCTATTTGAGACCTCGACTACGACTCTTTCGATAAGATAGGCGTGACACCAACGAGATGAGATTCGCAAGGGAAGCTAAGGGAGCCAATTCTTTGCTTCTCGTCGTTGCCATGGTTTTACAAATTAGCAATTGAGGAATTAGAAATCCTTTGCAGTGATGGAACCAAAAATTCAAATGCTGTTTGGAAAGAAAAAAAAGGACTTTGACGAAGTTGAGCCAAGGGTGGAAACGAGATGGAGCGTTGGAGGGGAATAGGAGGAGGAGATTAGGGTAGGTGGGGATGGAGATTTTGTTCATGAGAGGAGGGCGAGTGATGGTGGACTGACTCTGAAGGAGATGAGAAGTCAAATTCAAGAGGATGAGATCACGAATGATTGCTAATGGGATGGGAATTCATTCCTGTGACATTCAATCGAGTAGAAAATCTGGAAATTAGGGGCATGTAAAAAGGGTAAAGTACCTGGAAGGAGGGAAGGGTTAGAAAGTGATGACAAAATGTAGGAGAGCGAGAAACACAGAATGAGGCTTCTGTTCCCTACAAAAGCGTCTTGGTGTGTTCGTAGACTCAGTTGCTATGTGTATCGCATGTGGAGAGTTGGTTGAGAAAATTGTGGTGGTCATTCATGCCAGATTGCAAGCAGATGCTAGACCACTCACCCTAATTTTCATGCGGTAGTATTTTCGGATTCTAGTGGGTAGTGGACGCTAAGATTTCGTTTGGGAAATCACGACATTTGTAAGAAGATTAAAGAAAGTTGTGCATTCTTTCGTGCCCTGTTTTTACTTGAAAAAATGATTCGAATTTTTCTAAACAAAGTCATCCACCGTCCGGTCCCTGTAAGGAGGTTTTGTAACAGCCTTCCGGATCTCCTGGAACAATCCCAGAGACGTCGCCAAGCGCTTCTTCGTGCGTGAGGCGCTGCCACGAGCCCCGTTCGTAGCAACTGTATGCTGTGAGTTTGAATGAAAATCATGAAATGCCCGAATGCATTTTTTTTACATTGAAGAAGATGACATCTTGAAGAATTGACAGGGATTCATTCACGTACTCAGATGAGGAAACTAAAGATCCGTATGAAATTATATCAAAAACACGTGTGTGACGAATTCCATGTCAGTTGACAAAAAATACGTTCAGGTTCTATAACGGACCGTTGTGACGGCGGTTGTGACGGTCCCTTGTCGGAAGTTCTTCCGTCTCAACGCAGATGGTTATGTTCCTCAAATGAGGAAAATCTGCCTGCCTGCTAGCACTCTGGCAAAAGTTTTTCCTGCGTTGAATCCTGTAATCCTGCGCAGCGCGTGGCGCTTGGGCGTGGCTGGCCGTAAGCGGATGCAGCACCACCGATATCCATCGTCTGAACATCCGAGTGACAGCGGAGACATCGGATGGATTGCGCCTTGTCCGCGTGCTGGAGTGGTGCCCGGGGCACGGACGACGAGATGCCGAGCATGCAGCTCCTCTTCGAGTACCCCAACGCGCCGGCCGCTGCCCGGAGCACTTCAAGCGGGCATCCGAGCTGAAGCAACGGGCAAGTGGCAGCAGCTCATCACGTCGCTAATCGCTCAGCACCGCCCACAGCTGCAACGCTGAGGGCAGTGCTGTCCACCCAGAGATGTGTGTTGGCACCTGGTCAACTGGACGTTGCCCACCAGCAAGCAGGAGTTTGGAGGTCCGTGTTCATCACGATCGGGCGGAGTTCGACTTAAGTAACTGCCAGCTCGTCTACGGACGGGTGGCCTCTCAGTAGCATGGCCAGCAGCAGTGGGTCGGGTGAACGCGCGCAGTCGCAGCGCCCTCGACTGTCCGCTCGTGGCAAGGGAGTGCAGAGAACGAGCAGACAAAGGAATAGGGCGGCGGAATTGGGACGGGCGGACGAAGGGCGAGCAGTTGTACGGAGAACGACAAGAAGAGAAGATGTGACGCAGATGCTGACTACAGAAAGCTCTGGAGGGCAGGTTGGTCATTAGAGCACCCGAGGATCGAACCGCTCTTGTAGGTACAGCAACTACGGATCACTGAGCACAACCTTCTTCCGCTTGTCCGGAAGGAACGGGTTCCTCCGTGTCTCCTGCGGCAGGATTCCGTATGAGGCACCTCCGCTGCGTCCAAACAGTAAAAGCTCACCGTGTTAATCTAATGAGGCATATGGTTCGGTTCGTTTCATAGTAAACGTATCTTTGGATATCATCAAAAGTAATGGAGATAAGAATGTTCCATATATTGAACCAGGGGAATATTTATCAACATTTCCTCATGATTTTGGTAGTACCCACCAATTCTCCTGGTTGGTGCATCCATCAGTGATGGCTTTCAGTGTCAGTGCAAAGAAATCTAGTAGCAATTAATTTAATTCCATGACTGAAAGACTTTCAGCCATTTGTTCCTTACATTTATAGATAGAATAAAGTTCTCTATGCACAGATTTTAAAGTGCATCAGAACGCCAAAGTAGAAATTTTAACTTTGCATACAGTGCTCCTTTATCTAAAGCTTCAACTAGTGTTACTTACAATGCTATTGCAAATATTTTTTCGAATATAATGACGTTTTACCAGCTTATTTAAAGCATGGTATGAAAGCTGAATACCTAACAAACTCATGTATTTCAAACATTCGTAATATTTGACTTGTAATATTTGGCTCAGGATTCAAAAGTCCCTTATTTTTCAATCCACATATGGTGACCGATTAAATACCTCTGATATCTTGTGAACAATAAGAGTAGCCAACAAGGAAAATGGCTGCTTCTCATGCAATCATTTTCCTTGATCAATGAAACCAGTTGCACAATATGCAGTTCAGAAGTGGGAGCATCTTCCGGATATTGCTCACTCCATACTTCCTTTGATTATTTCTAACGGCAGTTCATCGCACTTTACCTCTTCCGGTCCCAAGCGCCCAGCTTGCTGGTGCATGAATAAAATCATGTTCAGCAAGCAATAAATGAGCCGCAGAAACGAGAATTCTATTTTATGTTTAGTAACAATAATTTGGTTGCTATAATTAAGCGCACTTAAGAAGGGCTCCTTACATGTTCTCCCGTTAGTGTATCATATTTGTGCCGTTTGATGTCTTCATAAATTTAATGGCAAATTGAACTAAATGATAATAGTGACAGACTCATTTGGATCTTTCTTCATACCCGTTTGTAGGAAGAACCAAATTAAGATGTCATAAAAGGGTAGTGCTGTGTGAATACTTATTTTTTTTGCGGTTGCTGGCAAAACTATTTGAGGATTTGTCTTGCGCTGAAGCAAAATTTGACCCCAAAATTTGAATTTATTTATGGGTTATATTAATTGCCCCCAGTTGAACCTACTTTAACATATAATCAGTCTTTGCCGGGATTCGGTAATACCTTAACAAGTTGCATTGACATAGACAAGATATATCAGAATTAATGATTGAGTTAATATTTATTGTGTGAGGATGGGACTTCAAAATCTTTATCTGTATTAAAAGCACAACAGTTGCATGATCCGCCACCATTCGGTGGTTTTTCCATTTAATTTCACAATACTTATGGAGAGATCCCTAGACTGAAGACCAAGAACAGGTTTGGATAACTCATGGCACAACACAAATAAATGCCAGATTCATGCAAACTTAGCTGATGCTATTAGATGATCACGTCTCAGTTGAAGACTGTATGCATCCTAGATAAAAGTTTCTAGGATACATTTATCTCAGTTTTGGATCTCTTTTAGCATCATCAAAAGGTCTCCACACAAAGCTAAGACTGATCTTAAGCTTCAAGCAATACAGTAAACAAGTAAAGTCACCTGGTGTTCTTATATTTAATAGTCCAACTTCAAGATCGTCCAGAATGTTGGCTAATCTGTAGTATGGGTAGTTCTGGAAGATTTGTTTTAATTAATTACCCAAGGTGTGCTATCAAAGAGTACACAACCAAGAACTCCAATTTATGATTGGATCAATACCATATAAGTGAACTTCCTTCTAATGCTACTCACATAGGTTCTGGCCAAATGACCATTTTAAGGTTCAACTACATTTTCCATTTGGCCCTCTGGAGAATTACCTACAACTTGAATTATCAATCAAGGCTTCATACACACTTTACATGACCAGTTGGTTTGTTACAATTGTGTTCACGGATTTACTTTTGCTATGCTACATCACAGCATACATCCTGTAAACATTATGTTGCTAATTTCAGTTTCATATAGTAGTGTTTCTTTACATCCCTACAGTTTTTTAAGCAAAAATGCAAACTGCTTTTGAGTTGCATTTTTACAAGTGCTTTGAATACTAATCTATTCTGCAAAGTGTACTCCTTAGTTTGTATGTAAAATAAACATTGAATCAGTCAGCCCTCGAAATGCATACTGTATTCCAGTGCAGAAAAATTCATTGCATTCTAAAGGGCTTTTGCAGTATCTAAGAGAATCTTCTTTCATCCTCAGACAGCTTGGATATGAATCCGTTATAGAATTCTTCAGCTGTATGAACTCGAGGATTGCTATTCAGGGTCAACAGTTTACATACTCCAACCCATCCATCATTGGCATAAATGCCTATAATTTTCCTCCGTTTATGATATATGCAGCATCCAGATTTTAAAGTCGAAAGTTGAAAAGCAGTGAGATCAATTAGGTTCATCTCTGACTCTGGAACCACATCAAGGAAACGTACAGCAAAACCATTCCACATGCAATGTATCGGATAATATTGAGTCAATGCTCGAAACATATTATAAAAATGCTTAACCGATATTGTACTCCAGTTCAGCTTGCAGGTAGACCTCACTATTTTAGGGGCTACATTTCTTGATACAAGAATTAGTTTCCATGTTCTCATACCTTTGGTTACTTTACTTTCATCTTGTATCCATGCTTCATCCATGTAGAAAGATAAATTGGCCAGACACTTAAGTAGCAAAGATGCTCCAATAGGAGCTAGAAGTTCTCTTAAGTGACCAGTAGTTGCTTCCTTGGGTACTTTCACCACCTTCTGCAAAAGGATTCTTCCAGCATCAAACCTACAGAAATGAAAGGATGTAAACATTGTGCTTTTGGCATACTTGGAAGGAGAAACTTGGCAAATGGTGATACCAGTGTTTTCATCTCCATTCAGAATAGTGTAGGGAATGGGAGCAGCTCCTCTCCAACGTGGCAACAGACTTGGATGGACATTTACCATTCCTCTATACAACAGATTTAGGAATATATATTGGATGCATGCACTTACAAAGGAAAACTATTAACAACATGAGCAGGAAGTAACTTGCCAAAAGAGACAACAACACCCACATCATATCCTTCCTGAGCAGCAACAGGCCAATGCTCTATAGGTATTTTACGATCCAGGCTGTAACGTTTTACAGCACAGATCAAATGTGATGTTTGAATACACACAACTTGTATCTTTTCCACCAACCACCTAAATTTCCATCATTACCATTTTATGACTTCTCATACATACGTGGCATTGTGTAGTGCTTTTAAGCTTTCCATGGCAAATTCATCAGTCCCAAAGAACATTATGCGTAACTTCACTTGGTTCTTTGATAAGCACTTGTTGCAGAAATTACGGTACTTCCAAATGAAAAATCTACCAACTTTACTTTGATCCCACCGGATACCCATACTTATGACTTTTAAAACTTTTGGTAGTTGCTGAATTGATTGCATATCTTCATTTGAAAAAGAAAACAGACTTCAAAGAATTGATAATTTTAATGTTTTGACACATTTGTTTGATTTTTCACCATTCATGACTCAAGAGATTTCATTGATATTTGTTTCCTTTACTGTATGCATTTTATCCTAAGATTTATTTCATATTTGATTTTCAGAAGTGATTTTTTTTTCCTTTTAGCTTATAATAAAAGATAATTTATTTCCAGACAAATGCTTATTTTGAATTCACCAAACAGCATCGGTTAGATCGTCTGTTTCTTATACACAGCGCCAATAACAAACGCACCCTACAGGATAATCATAGGATACCACATCAACTGGGCTTATAATATTCGAGGTTTATTGTATGATAAGTTTTAACCTGCATTACACTGATTTGGATCACGGAGAAAAGAAACGGAAAAAGAATCGAACTAATATGCCGAGAAATACTACAAGAAATTTTCCTTTCATACGAGACACTGCAGCCCTAAACTTGTTCACACATACACCCAAGTGTTGCATTTCGGGGAACCAGTAATTCCGGTATCATACCTCCTTAATGCTTTGTACGACATTGGAGATAGCTGAATTATTTATTTGCCTTCATTCTTTTCACCATAAGACACTATTAAATCTTGAATACAGAATGAAATTTAATTCACTGCTGTAGAACGTACGGAAGTGTTTATCTACGTATGTAGATATGTATTCGTAACGTATGTAGATGTACAATACGTTTGCTTACTTTTCTTTCTTCAAACGAAATTTTGAGTATTCCCTTCGAATTAAATTCTCCTGTTCACAACTTACAAACTTGGTAAATAAATAAGTTCAAATTGTAGCTATTGTCCCAGTTTTCCGAAAGACCTACAAGGTTGTTTCAGATTTCTCTTCCCTCTCAGCCAATGGGAGAAACTGATGTGACCAAAAGAGAAGACATTGCAAGTAGTCCCGATGTGCGGGTGCAGGTGCCGTTTAAGGGCTCATGCACTCTACAGTTCCCTTTTTTTCCCCTCTTTTTCCAACCCCTGCACTCTCCTTCATCTGTATCAGACAACACTGCTCTTTTCTTATAGAAGTTTCCTATGCAGTGAACCCTTGGACCAGCCTGTAATGCTGGAACGTTTCTTTTCAAAGACAAATCGGTATTACGAGGCTGCTGAAATTCAAGAAGGGAGCATGAGCCGACTCGTAGACTAGCCACAAAGGAAGACTGTAAGGGCTAGCAGGAGGAGAGAGTAAAGAAGAGGGGAGAGGAAGGCGTCACCGCTTAAACCCAGCATGCCTTCTGCAGTCTACATGCGCTGCAGGAGATGCCATTCATTTCTTTGCACGTGAGGTTACTTTGCCACATCTTCCATCACGGAATGCTCACTCTTGTTGGCGCGCCTCCTGAGAGTGACGTGCAGAGGCAGTTACAAGGTTAAGATGGAGGGTGAGGGAGAAAGCCTTCAGCAGATGAAGCAGTGGCTCAGCAGCTCCTCCGAGGCGTCCGTGATGGAAACAGTTCAGGAGTAAGAGCAGGAAGTTTCCGCCTCTGCTCTCCTGAAGCTGTTCGAAGAGGACCTTGTCCTCTTGCGGAAATGTCCGTGTTGGTCTCTCGGGAAGACCCAGTGCATTAAGCGCAGAGTTTGCAGAGCTCTCTCTGCAGCATGCTGCAACATTCGGGAGTTTTGAGGGTGGAATTTCGAGAATATCGATCCAGATAGTTTGATGCGACCAGTGGAGCTTGCCTCGTTGGCGGCCGCGTGGCACCAAGAGTTGCTGGTTCGATTTCCCCACGGAGTGGTCGACGTCGAAAGCGATTGGTGGGTTGTGGGTTTCGTGTCCACCCCTTTCCCCCTCAGAATGATGCCGGTTGGCTCACAGGCCTTGGGTGCTCCATTGGCATGCCGCCTGCACGCCTTGGAGACTGGCTGACCCCTTTGACTATCCGGGATTGGAAGTGACTCTTGGGGTTCTTCCAGGAATCACAGAGCCACGGGGTTCCCCCCCAGTTGTGCGGATGGCGCTGCGCTCACCCGAGGGAGTGAACCAGCCCGCGTTCCATCAGGCTGGTTCACCCCTCTCGGGGAATGCCTCTTTCTCCCTTCGGGGATCGTCCCTCTTTGGAGAAGAAATTCAGAATAGGATCCTTTCCGGGGGCTTCTCCGGAGAAGAAATCGAGAGCGGCCTCCACAAACCGAGAGCCACTCCGCGTACAATAGAAAAGAGGTTTCCTTTGGGATTTCCTTCGGAGGCAATCAGGGAGAGAGTTCCCTCCCAGGAGTCAGAGAGGAACGGACTGCATTGATGAGGGTGCTACCGTCGAGGATTGCCTGATTTGCACACGTCTGGGGGTTGCTCTGACAGATACCTCGTAAGTGGAGATATCGTCAGGGACGCTTCTATGAGAAGGACGGTCCTCGAGATCTCAGCAAAAGAAAAGGTGCTTCGTTGGTCAACTGACACGCCAACCCTTCGCCAAGGAGTTTCATTAATGCTGCTGCTAAGGAGCACGAAGTCACCCACTTTGCTGGTAGGCAACCGTCATTCCTCTCCCATAGAGAGACGGCACTGAGGGGAATGGAGGTCTTTGGACCCACCTCTTCGGATCTTTCTAGCGTTTTCCTTTGAGACTCTTTCACGGTCCTGTGACACAGACTACTACTCGTCGCCATGGGCTGTAGTTTATGAGAAGGTAAAGGGATCCTCTGATGCTCTTCAAACTGGGAAGCAACCTGCCTCATTGGGAACCGGCAAGCATCCAGAATCGGTTGCGAGGAGACAGAGGCCCGGGTCTCTCGTGACCGACCGACCGCACGGTGTAGGATGAGCAAGTGCTTTCTTCAGGAGACATTCTTCCACGCACCCTCTTGCAGAGAGGTTAAGGCAAAAAGGGGGAAGGCTGGAGGGGGGAACCAACGAAAGCTCCACAGCAGAAGAAAAGATTGCCCTTCTGGAACGGGGAGAAATCACTTATACCTTTTGGAAATCCCCTGAGGTGACAACACGACATTCTTGTTGTGGATTGACATTCCACGAAAGTGCCAGCCGATGCGGCCATACCCTGCTTGCAGGCGAAGAGACTTAACTGGTGGGGGCTGAAATTATGGATCTCACCCCGGAAGAACTGTGCGCCCCGCTCCTGTGACTGAACAATCCTGTGCCCTCTCTCTGTTGGCAACACGACGTGGTGCTCCTCTTGCACTAGGGTCCCCTTTGCAACGGGCACCTGCAGCACGTGACAAGGAGGAGCATCCCTCCTTAGTGTGGGAGGTTAGCGGCGGTCAATCTGTCGAGTCATATGCACCTGCTAATAAGCTGCGGCGTCCTTGGTCAGCTGTGGGAGCGGCTGGCTTCAGAGCTCCTGCGACCACAGAAGAGGCCCGCTGAAGTGCTTTTGCAGGTTTCTCTCGCCTGCCTCCGTGATCACAACGTCATGATGCAGCCGTGGCATCTCCATGGCCCGCTGCTTGCCCAAGCTGCACTCAACGGCAACAGGAAACGCCACTTCCACTGTTTCCGCGTCATCAGGGAGGGCGCGCAGGTGATCCCAGCGGGAAGCAAAAACGAGTAAGGAGGTCCCACCATCTTGCGGAGACTGTACAACGGGAGCAGGAATTCCATCTTCTGCCCACCAATTATTTATTCATTTTCCTGATCCCACCAAAGTTTGAAAATTTTTCCAGCTGACCTGCGGGTTTTTTTCTCTATGATAAATAAAAGTACTGGGGTGACCTAGCGAAAAGCCTTTTAGAGGCATTCGGACCAGAGGGCGGGACAGAGGTTTCCTAAGGTAATGCCTGAGTATAGTAGGGATAGTAGGGTCACGGAGGTCCGATGCGGCTCGCCTGCCCACAGCTGCGGTCCTTGATTTCCCCCCATCCATCCGCATGCGAGCTTTCCAGAGGATCAGCTCGCGAGCTGCTCAGGAGACTCTGACAGAGTAGACATGAGTCGCCACAGTTTCCACAGGGAAGGAGTGACATTGCAATGTCTGCAGAGTCGTTATGAATTCTTCCGGCCTCGTCCACTTCAGGATGCCGAAACACACGGAACTCGAACTGCCACCCCGTCTGATTCTGCTCCTCACAAGCGTGCATGGGACGACCCTGAAACTGATGGGCGTGGGAGCGCTGCGCTAAAGGGAGCTCAGGAGATAAGGAAAGGTTGATAGCAAGGTGAACCATGTTTCTGCCGTAGGACTCCAGGCCCTTCCCACTGACGCTGCCAGACGCCTACCGACTCTGACCTTCGAGGCTTCTAGAGTCCATATGTGGTCCTGTGGAGAGGTAACATCAATCCACCAGCTCTATGGTACGAGATGGAGGGTCCCTTCCGAGGAATTGAGGACGGCCTTCTCCTGGTGAGCATTTTCACATCCGGAAGGGAACCCTCTGATTCCTGAAAGGACCACTGAAGGTCAACTTCCAATCCCGGCCACTCGACGGGTGCATCCGGTTTCTCTTAGTGCCTCATCTGAAGCCAACGGGCCAACCAGCGCCATCCTGTCGTGGGGACTCGAAACCCACGAGGCACCAATTTCTCTGGACTCGATCCCTCCCCGGGCGGGATCCGAACCGGGTGCCGCGAGCTGAGACCGCAGCTGCACGACCTCCAACGCTCCAAGTTTCTTCTAAGTAGGAAACGTCCTGGCGTACCCGTGTGGCAAGCAACCTGAGAAAACCTACGCCTTCCGTGCAGCTCGCCACCTCCACGACGAAAAAGGTAGTGGAGTGGTTGCCCTTGAGTTGCCACTCTGTCACACCGGGTGTTTACTGATAATGATGGGACCATGATACCTATGATGGGACAGGTAGGCTCGCCATGCTTGAATCTACAAGAAACCTTCCGGGTTGCCGGTCGGCAGACCGGCGAGGTTCGCCTCGGCAGCAGTGGGGAGGGAGAAAATAAATGAAATAAAAACACTTTGGAGGGCCCGAAAGGGATCACAGTCTGCTGGAAGGAGTCCTCTGCATCCTTTTCAGGATGCCGGCTAAATCCATCTGGATAACGCCAGGTGGGGACATCTGGCTGCAATCCGTGGAAACCAAAGTGCAGAGTCGAAGGCATCTCTTTCGTTCGGTCCTCCTTCAGTGTCGTTCCAGGCCACCACAATTCCGCGGATGCAGCGAAGAGTTCCTAAGACTTCAGCTGGCTGCAGGTAGGCGCTTTAGTTCCTAACACCCTCACCAATTCCTCTCGGGAGGCGGCGCGTTTCCATATGAAGCGCCCTCTAGGGCATTCCATATGAAGAGGAGTTTTGCAGTTACCCTGGGGTTGCCAAACGGGGGCCGCAGGGTTGTACCAAAACGTTCCCATAAGGGTCGGAGGGCAATACAGTCCACAAGCAGGTTCAGAAGACCATCGTTCCACGCCCCTGCAACGGTCAGGGCTCACCCTCTCCAGCGTCCAATGGTAACGGGGGTTGCAGGGAAGACCCCAGTGCAACGGAAGTGTTGAATCCTGCCACTTCAGGGAGAGGGTGCAATCCTTGAGCACCAAGGATCACTCCAGGAGCAAAGACCTGAGCCAAGGTTCGCCTCAGGTCTTTGCTCAGAATATCGAGCAGCTCGCCCAGGCGTTGTAGTCCTTGTGGAAGGGCACTCCCACCTCAGCAGTTGGCTGCTGCCACGTGTCCTCCACTGGAAGGGTGTCATTGAGGCGAGGAGGGTCTTCCCCTGGGAGGGAAAGTAAAAAGGGAAGCGTTCCGGATCTCAGGTAGACCGCCAAAAAGGCGGTGGGTAACCGGGTCCCTCGCTCTTCACTGCTACCTATTTATTTTTCTTTATTCTTTTTATTTATTGCCATTTCGCTCGCAGTTTTCCGATCCTGCAAGCCCAGAAGTCCTTTCTCCGAGGATGCCCGGGTCCTGTCTGGCGAGAGTCCGTCTCCTGCCTCTGCAGTTTGTTCATGTTGATGAGGGCCCAGGCGTGACCTCGTCAGCGCGGATGCTCCAGGCCGTTTATTTAGAATGAACAAATAAATAAATACACGGCATTGTTAAAGAAGAAAAGATCAGCTGCTTGCTGGCGCAAGGGAAAAGAGTGGGCATCTCGCCGGGGCGCGACTCAAGAGGGGCAGAGGGGAGGGCTGGCCATAAATAAAAGGGGGAGACCTCATTGACGTCTCTGTTTATAATGTCGTGGTCGCGATGATCGCCGAAGGCCTGCACCGGACAGTGACGGGAGGGTAATAGAACATCGAAAGGACCTATCGAAGACCCCTGCTCCCCGTTCCCTTTCCTGGATGAGGTAGAAAGGAATGGGATGACAGTGATCCCTGAGGAAGGAACTGCCCGGGACTCCTATTTTAAGACCAGTAGCGACCGTACGGGGAGGTTGTCGCTATTGTTCCAGAATGATAGGAATCTTTTTTGGGGAGGAGGTGAGGAGGGTTCCTCTCTTTCGCTGCTTCCCTTCCAGCTTTCTTCTTCCTTAGGGTTGTCTTCTTTTCCAGGTCCTCAGGAGGTCCTGGAGAACCGTCCACCTCCCCAGGGGGGCGTCAGAGAGGTCTGACGGTGCCATCGCCAAACGGGGGACTCACGGAGCTCTTTGCTTCTTCGCCGCCCGAGGGAAATTGTGGTTCAGTCGGAGGGCAACCCCGTAGGGACCACCCTAATTAATACAGGGAGGTTCCAGAGGAAGGGGTTCGTTCCTCTTAGGCTTGGAAGGAGGAGACTCCGAAAAGGATCCGCCCCGGGTTTGCTCGCCTAAGGGCAGAGCCCTTTTAACTCTGGAGAGGCACCTCCGAGAAGGGTGAACCAGCCTGATAGACATGAGCGCGGCTTCATACGCACAACTGGAGAGGAACTTTGAGACTCCATGATTCCCAGAAAGAACCCGAAAGGTAGTTTCCAATCCCGGATGGTCACAGGGGTCAGCAGGTCTCCAACGCGCTCAGGCGTCATGTAGTGGCTCAGCCGAGGTCCGTAGGTCTATTGGCGTCATCCTGTAGGGTGGATTCGAAACCCACGATGCACCCCCATCATTCTCGGCGTCCACTCCTCCCAGGAGGGATTCGAACCTCCGATGCTGGGCGCCGCGCGCGGCTTCCAGAACCCTCTTCGGGCAACGCAGCCGGACCGTCTGCCGAGCCCGAGGTCGTTCGCTCCTACCAGCATCGCACTGACTTCTTGTGTGGCTCGTTCCCTGCTCTGTCGAAGGAGAGTTGGGTGGCCACTATCCTCCTCCCCCTGAGGTTTTGCGGGGGGTAGCCCCCGAGCTCTGCGGCGGCGTGCCCTCCTCGGCGGGCCGGCTCGCCGGTGTGTTGACCCACCGGGGTCCCCGGGATGCTCCCCATGGGAGAGATCGCCAAGAACCTCTCCCCTTCTTCCTTCCCGCTCTGGCCGGCGGGCCTTCCCGCTGCACCTCCCGACAGTCCTCCGCTTCCGGTCTTCCGCGAAGAGCGCATCACTCTCGGCGCGTCCGTTCATCCCGGCAGCTGCGGAGGAGGCAGCAGCGGCAGCAAGGAGAGCGCGCAGAGGTGTGGTAAGTGACCAACTCTTGCAATCTGTCACGCGATGGCGTCACTTGCTCGCGCGAAGCGCGGACTCGGAGTATCGCGAGTCTGCGTTTGCCTCCGCCTGAGGGCGCTCGGAGCAGGCGGAGCACGTAGAGGAAGAGTCCCCCCCCAAAAAAATGGCTGACGCATGGAGAAGACGAAAGGGGGGCGGGAAGGAGGGGATTCTACACCACCTGCTGTCCAACTGGGAGAGGAAGGAATTCCTGGAGTCTCGGAGACGACGAGCGCGGGAGGCGCTCACAGAGGTCGCCACCCGAGGCCGGGAAGCGAGAAAAGCAGCGCCGGTGGGCGGAGCTTTCGCTCTTATTTTTTTTTTCTTTCTCGCTTTTCCTCTTCTGGAGAGCGCCGGGGGCAGCCACAAGTGACTACCTGTGATAATACGAGGCCCCCCGCGTGAACGCCTCGCGGGGGTGCCGTCTGTCGAGACTACCGCCATCCTCGGGCCTTCAAGGGTCTTGACCGATCTCCCTGACCCAGGAGGGTGGCTGCATGCGCGAGGTGTCTGCGGTTCGGTGGCGCTTCTGCCCCCACGTCGCACGGCGACCTGCTTGGGGTCGATCGGCCACCCAGACTGAAGGTCTCCTGTGGTCTTCGCCTCCGAAAGGCATGTGGGAGCAACCCGGAGGTGTCTCCCTCCTGCCCCTCGGTCCGTGACCGTGAAGGGGACAGTTCCAGGACCCCAGGTCGTCATTCTGATCCTCCGAGCGGGCCGGAGGAGTTTGAGTGGCATAGTCGGGTTCCCTAGGGATCTTTCGGGTAGAGGTGCATGAGGGGGTCGAGAGAAGGTGGGAGACGAGGAACGTCGGCAGGGCAAGATTCCCTGTTCCGAGAGGCGGCCACACCTTGTCCCTGTTTCTGAGCGCCACCTTGAGGTCTGACCTCTCACCCGGAGTCATGGGATTCGTGGTCCCTGCCTCACCTGCGGGGGTCGCCTGAGGTTGTCCACTATACCCGAAATCCCGCCGCAGGAAGAGCTGTAGAAGAAGGCGCGACAGAGGAGGAAGGATGGAGCTTAAGGCTTCTCCTCCCTCTCCTGCCCGTCCCTTGCGCCACCTGACAGTGAGATAGGGAAGGAGTCGCCTTACCGCTCCCCTCGAACTCCTCAACCTGGAAGGGAGATGCGGATGGGATGAGGAAGGGGAGCTTCCGTCCAGTGATCCACATTCCGTTGAACCAAAACGACCTCTTTCGAGGTTCGCGTTCCCGCCCTTCCAAGCTGCCCTCTGGGTGAGCACAGTCGCTCAGAGGAACGAAAGCTCCTTCGGGGAAGGGCTAGGGAGCCCCCCGACATCCATCCACCCACTGGGTCGGAGGAGGCGCTCTCTGAGATGACCCCAGCATTACTCTTGGGAGATGACGCTGGCGGGGGTGAATAGCTGTTGGAACTGAGGAATTTCGAGAGAGAAAGGGGAGAGCAAGGAGAGGGGGAGGCAGTCGGGAACGCCCGCAACACGGCCCCTCGCCTCACTGGCGCATAGACATAGACCCCCCAGTCCCCTGGACCATCTTCGAGAGAAGACAGGCAAACCAGACTGAGATGCTGCATAAGCGCCGCGCCAGCCGGGAAGAACTGGAAGTGGTCACTGCCTTGAGTGACCCGGAGCAGCTAGTTCGGTTCCTCCCTTCCCCTGAGGGCCTTCAGGACCTAGCGGCTCGGAGGTGCCCAGCCCGCTGTCGGCTGCCCATCCTTGACTACAGCTCCCGTCTGCAAACGCCGCTTCCCGCCCTGTTCGACCTGATCTCGCTTTTCGCCACCGCGGTTCCCTCGACAAATCCTGGCGCACAAGCAAGACAAGCAGTCAGGGATGCCCTCGTGGTGCCAGCAGCCAACCCCGTCGTTGATTCCACTGGACAGACCCCACCGGTGAGGGCCTCTCCTCAATTCCCCTGAAGCAGCCCCATGGTGTCCCGTCCCGCCCCAACCCAGAGGCTGCAGTCCAGGACAAGGGGGTCTCCGCTCGCTAGAGGCGGCCACCCGACTACCTCCTGCCCGTACACGAGGAACGTGCTTTCCTCAGCCCCTTTTGATTTCTTCTCTTCTCCTCTGAACGTACAAGCTGTCCATACGGCGTGTCACGCTGCTGTGGCTGTTCAGGTGCGGCGGGGAGTCGGCAAAGCGGCTGCCTATAGGCGGCGCACGGCCTGCAGGGGCAGACGAAGGGAGGCTTTCGTCTTTCCGCTGGACCATTCTTCTGCTTTCCTTCTTCCCCTTTCCTGCATTCCCGTCTCTCGTTCGACTATTTCCATGCCTCATCCTCGCGAGTGAACCGGAAGTTCTACTGATTACGTGCATCCTCCTCTATACCCCTCTTGCTCCGGCGTGGCAGAAGAAAAACTCTTCTCCTTTTCCATGGGCGCGTCTCTCATTGCATTGCGCGGTCTTCCGCATCTGCACCGTTGAATCTTCTGGAAAAAAAAAAAAAACGAAAGTGATGTTTGTGCACTGGTATCGATCAAAACCTGAAAGATCATTAAAAATGAATATATATGTTTATCATTAACATAAATTTAACTAATAATATTTATTAAAAAGATCCTAAAAATAAAAATATATATGTGTCTTGTATATATAAATTAATATGCAAATTTATTCAAGTATTTATATTAATTATTTATCAACATACATATTGTTGAAATAATGAATAATATGCGTCAATATATTATTAATATATGTATATATACATATACATATAACACTCTAAAACATAAATGCATGTGTTTATTATATATATATCGATACACCTTTCTGTATACATTAATGTATATAATAAATATATATTAAACGAATACACGAATGTCGAGTCATAAAAGATAATAAATAATGGTGACAACGAAAAAGAGTGGAAAAGAATTTTAAAAAGCAAGCAAATAGGAAAAACAAAAGAAATTTGGCATTCCTTTTTCCTGTTCTTCTCAACACTCAACAAATGAAACTTCCTCAGGAAATGACGAATTCCATTCTTCGGAAATTTGATCGTTTGAATAATATATGTTAAATATTCATTCAATGTATATTTATCATTTATATTGCTATGTATAAAAATATATAAGAAAACATATGTATCTTTTTTTAGAGTTTTCAATATATATATGTTAATAATAAGTAGGTTAAAGATATGTATTTATTATATATATTAATGCACTTTTATTATGCATGCTGATATATACTTATGATGTGTATTGGCGTGTGTTTATTACGTATATTAATGTATATTTATATATATAGTAAACAGATGACAATATATTTCTAATCTTTAGTATATATATCCATAATATGTTAATACATATTATTTAAGTATATGAAGAATATTGTGTTAGTAAATATTAATAAATATGTACATATATTAATATATATATATGTATACACATGATGGACATGTGCATATATTTTATATGACTGGGAATTTCAACCAACCCCTGCATTTGCCCACACGCATGATACGTACGCATCGGCTCTCCTGAACGCACATGTACATGCGTACACGTACGTACGTATATATAGATGTACCTATCTCTGTTATTCCTGCAAGGAAGCCCTTAGGGTTTACGAAGACGTGTTTTAAGTGGGTAGGAGGATTGAGGGAGAGACATCCCATCGGACAAGGGAAATATCCTCGTCGTATGGAAGAGTCCAGACTCGAGCCCGACTCAGCGTCAGAAGAGGAATGAGAACCCTTTGCTCATCTGACCTCAGGGTCTCTCACGTGGGGGGTTTCCTGATATCGGTTTCTGTTCCTAGCCGAGTTGTGCCTTGCACTCGGGAAGAAAACGTATACCGAGTACGGGATCAGGATCCCCCGCTGCTTCAGGAGGTGCATCGAGACGAAGGGTTTGCATCTCTGGATCTTTCTCTGGGATCGCCTCTAATACACTTTTAGAAGGAATCGAGTCGTAGGGAAGGAATCGCCTTTGAAAGTTCGTGATGTGCAGGAGGGCAGGATTGTTGCATGGGACAGTCCTCAAACGCGGACTTACGCTTCCTCTTTTCAACAAGGCTTTGTGATGCATCTGCCTCCCTATCACCCGTCCTTTGAAAGGCATCAAACATTCCTCTCTTTCGGAATGACCTCCAGTGCTTTGGAGCCGAGGACGCGCGTCTTGGACTCGCGTCACCCGACGTGTAGTGAGCACCGTTTGTTTTCTGGGATGAGAAATTTGGGAACGACCACCACGGTTTATCTTGGGGGACTTTTTTTGTGTGAGGGTAGGGGAGTGGTACAACAGAGGACCAGGATGGGATTCCTCTGGACGCAGTAGGGTGTCGTTGGAGACATACCATTTCGGATGGGGAATTTGAGGGTGGCGAGTGGTGGAAGAAGGGGTTACAATGGGTGCTCTGTCAGGTTAGGAACCCCGTCCGTGTGTGGCAACACTGATTTATCGGCGTTTTGTGATCAGCAGCTCAGACTCGAACCTCCAACAGGACTGCTGGTCTTCTACGTGTGACAAGATTTCCGTTGATGCTGTTCGTGTACACTTGGCATCCTGTTTTCATTTTGCATAGCGTTGTTCATCCAGAAAGTCTTTGTTTCACGAAGAATTCTTGAGGATCAAAAGAGACTGTTTCTATGTCGGTGCAGACTTAGATTATCCTGTATATAACACATCACTCTCTGAACTTTTGGTACCTCTGTCAACACGTCGAACGAGGAAACGCCTTTCAGACATATTCAAAGTATCGCTTTTATCGATATGGGATGATGGAAATCCTTTTGGGTTCTTCTCTGTCTTCGCTGTTTTTTCCCTTCCGGTTTTTTTTTTCTTTTTTTTTTGCCTGTATCGATTTCTCGGAGTGCTTGGGGCAAGAGTGCCGCTTCAACGGCAGATTCTTCAAACAACATTCAACCAACGAGGCCTTGAAAATTCCGAAATTCCAAGATCGAAACTTCAGTCAAAGTCGAGTTCATTTTTGGGCAATCGATGACCCACTTGGATATTATGACACTGATGAATTCGACTCCCTCAGAATAACCAGCACCAGCCGTTCTTGAGAAGCGCTTCCAAATCGTTTCCAGAGAAATGTCTATTTCCAGTCTACGCCTGTTCCAGAATGCAGATGGATGCAAAAAAAAAAAAAATCTGCTCAAAATTTCCGAAAGATCTCTGAGCTCAATCGTCTCTCCAAATAATCCTCTGTTTAGAATTCAGCATCGATAACGAAAGGGTACCGTGCTTCTCGTTATTTGTGGATGCTTGGGAATTTTTTGGCGTTGCAAAACAAAAGATTTTTTGAAAACCAAATTTGCATAAGGTGCAATATTGACTCGGAGGATTTTTCAGCGGGAAGCAGGCTATGGTAACGGATGATTTCCTTGAAAGTTTCCCGGTTTCTCGAGGCAGACTCTTGGCTGCCCTACATCACCTGTGCGAGTGCAAGGGCACCAGCAAAAAACGCGACGTTGTGACGATCCCGATGCCATTTGATCCCACCATGCACCTCCGTCAGACTGCCATCTTTTCTGTCTGTATTAAGACCTTTGCCCTGAAAACCTTCCCTGGCTGCTTGAAAATCTCTGTCCCGGGCGTACGTTTGATCTTTTCTGTTTCCTTCGAGGGAAGAGATGATTTCTTTCTTCACTCTACCTTTCTGCTGATCTGCACTCACCAAAGCTTTTTGGTTCGTTGTCAATTTTTCCCTGCTTCCATGTACTTTCTCTCAGCTTAGGGTGGCATCCAAACCGATAGAGCGATCCTTGTCTGTTATGGCTGGAAGACCAAGTTTTCTCGTACCTCTAACTACCCCATGCCCAAATTTCTGTTACACGAGACGACTTGCTGGAATTCTCCGCGATTTTCGTCTGATAGGAAGAGCCGGATGCCTGCCATTTGCACCTCTGAAGAAATGTTTGTGGAGTAATATGAGCTGGTGGGAAGCGGAACAGGGTGTAAGAATGCTACACGAAAAGAAAGGGCGGCTGATTGCAGAGTTCAACAAACACAGCATGAATCTAAAGAAGGTAAATAGCATCTTCATGATTCCATAGCATTGGACAGAATTCCCTTAACATTCATCGTCATACGAGTTATTGATCAAGATCTCTGAATATGCAGTCATTTTCTTAATGTTGTGTGCAATGACCGCGGAAGGAACCGATACTCTGGAACCTCGTCCAATATTCTGATCGATAACCTACGGAAAGAGATTCCATTTTTCCTAATTCAGTGGATATGAAAACATCCTGAAATTGAACACAGAATGCCCTGTTATGCAGTTCTTTGGAACTCTACGGTGAAAAGCGTTGCCCTATGCACGCTGCCGAATTCTTGAAATCCAATTTCATGGCATTTCCTGACGCCCTCGGCAGTTTCACAAGGAAGCGAAGTAAAGACAAAACGTAAAGACTTTGCATTCTTCCACGTTTTGCCTTCTATTTTCCAAGCCAACGAGCCGGGCAAAGGTACTTCTTCCAAGGGAAGCGAGTTATCGATCTCATCAGCAGAAGGAGCGGCTGGTAAATTGTCACAAAGAGCACGGAGGGAAACCGCGTCTGATTCACGGAAGGATGTTTGTCAGCGACTGGTGACTAGGTGACACGATCACGCACGACAAAGGCGGTCCTTGTCGAGGGTTCGGGATGTGGCGCCTGACGCGTGCCCGCCTGAGCCAACTCACCGCACTCGCCTTGCGACGCAGAGTCGCACGCAGCCTCTATAGCTGCTAGTCCTCAACGAAGAGCGAAAGGGAAGATATTGGGGGAGGTGCAGAGTGTCCTAGCCCGGGAATATGACGAACCTGTCCATATCCTGCTCGTTCCAGTCCGTTTTCCTGAGCACCCCCACTTCTCGAGTGTCCTTGACGTGCTCCCTCTGCGCTTGCATTCCTGAACTCTTCCAGGGAAGTGGAGTCAAGTACATGTTGTGAAAGACTGTTTCCGAGCTATTGTCTTTTGCCCTTGCTCTGCATCATTGTGAATCATTTCACTTTTACTCGAGGTGGGGGGGGGGGATCTCTGCTTGTGCCAGGGACAGGCGTGGTCAGTTGCATTCGAGCCTGGCTCCAGTGCTCCCTGGAAGGCAATCGGACAATGATGACTGGAGTTTTGCTAGTCACTGGATGTGCTTCTAACCCTTGGACAGAACACATCCGTGCAACATAGAAATCGGTTGGTGCCTATTCACTTGTTTCAATTCTTCTTCTTCCCCTATCTTCCTAAGAAGGATGCTAGCAAGATCGGAGACTGGTGGTTGGTCTGCGCGATGCTATCTGTCTTTCTGAGCTGTTTGCGCACCTGACGAATCTCGCCCCAAGGTGTTTGATGCTGAAGAGCTCTGGAGCAGGACCATCCTCAGGACTTCTTGATGGAGCTCACACCCATCCTGCGCTACGTCTACGGCTATTTGATCAACCTGCTGGGAGATACCCCTGTAATGAAGAGTTCCGTCGGGTGGATAAGAGGGTCCATAATGCGCACGGTAGAAAACCGGAACATCTACGCGTTCCGTGGCATTCCTTACGGGACCGCTCCTTTGGGAAAACTCCGCTTCCAGGTAGGGGTCGATCACTTATGAAACTCACGAACGGACGATGTGAATGCGCGGGGTTTCGTCTGGTGTATTCACATCAGTGCATTCACACCAGATCCGTACGTTCAGTTTGTGAATGTACAATTTCGAACGCGTGTGTGTGTTTTCCTCTTCTTTTCCTCATTAAATTAAGAGGTTATGAATGGAGCCCATGTGATACGCGGAATTAAATATCCAGGGGCGGTCTCAGGAAAGACGAAAAATTTCAAGTTCCAAGCAGAGGACCGTTTCCCGTTGAAACCTCTCGTCCTTTTCCTGGTTCCTTTGATAACTTGGAGCACCTGCTCCGTCCTCTTTACAAAAAAAATACCGGACGAATATTTCATCTGTGAAGATCCCCCCTCCCCGCTACCTCTGGGACGAGGAGCCAAATCCTCCGACGGAGTCGCAGCTGCTGACTCTCTTTACAGGTGAGGTCATCGACTCTTCCTCGTGGAGCAGAAATCTCCGTTCGGTCGCGAATCATCTCGAGCCCGTGGGAAACCTGATTACCCGACCCGCTGGGATGCTTCTTCTCGAGGAGCAGGGAAAACTCTCGGCCTAGCTATCGGAGACTCAAAGAGCCGAGCGGATTCCTTGGGATTCCCTCTGCGGAGTGGTGGGGGATCCCGATGGGACGAAATACGTGGACCCCGCGACACCTCGCCCTCTTCTTGAACAGCAGCCAAAGTTCATCCTTTCCCCTTGCCTTTCGGCTGGGGGTCTCGAGCTGCAAGGAGCTCCTTCCAGAAAAGCTGCTCGTCCTGCCCTTCCAGAACCTTCGGTTTCTTCCAACCCTTTCTCGATCAGGGACCTATTGGAAGCGTGTGCAATGGAAGAGGGGAAACCCTCACGACACCCGTTGTGTGCCGCTTCTTTGGCTGCTACGAAGGACGAAGAAGAGATCGATTGGTTCCCTTCAGTTAACATATGAAAAAGCAGAGGAGCTAATTGGAACGTGGCATCAGTAAGCATGGATTCCATACTGGGTTGGCGACTCTGCACCGGCACGGCAAGCTCTCTTCCAAGAAGTATCCTGTTTCATTTACGCAGCCCATTTCATAAATCATTTAAAATGGCGCTGCTGGTCGCATTCGCTTTTCAACATCCCCTACGACGATTCCAGAACGTTCTTCGAAGACTTTCAAACGCTTTCCTTAATGAAGACTTCTCTGCTGAAGAGACCATTAGAAAGTCGGTGCTCTCCACTATAGGAAGCGCAGTCATTTCCCGTGAGATGAGGGAAGACTTTTTTTGCTTATTGCCATCTCGGGTCTCTGGAAGGCTTCCCACTGTTCGACGATTCCTTTCGACTGACACCATCACCTGTCTGCCTTCAGCCTCTAGATGGGTGCCATACTTTAGACATGAAACTGAATGCATTCTCAATACCGCCTAGGGTGGTGACGTCTCTCCGAGATGAATTCCTCGTCTAAACAGTCTCCTGAATAGGAGCACCGTGCACGGCTGCACTCCGCATTGCTAGAAGAAGAGGCCCACTATCTTTAGGGGTGCTGCCTTTCAGACTGCTCCGTGATCCAAAAGCACCGCCCGCAAGTGCGAGATGGATCTCTTGGTTAGCACACTTGCAAATTCGTGATTCAGAGTTCAGAGTGTTCAGAGTGTGCACTCACACGGTCAGCGCGTGTTCTACCAATTGATGGCCAGAGAATCCTTGCACGTTGAGGTTTACCACGAGAAGCATCTCAAAAGTAAGGGTCGATCAGATACAGAGAAAGAACAAATGAGAGAAATAAAAATGTATGAGTGGCCCTAAGCACATAAATCCCCGTGTCATTTTTCTACGGAGTCAGCATTTTTACCCAAACACTTTTGATACCGTGGAAGACGCTTTCTGAAACCCTCTGCATAAAATTCCGTTGCCTTGGAGTTCAGTCAGTTCAGCACTGCAGCTTCCAACTTCGCACTTTCCTCGAATCGTTGAGCCACTTCTGGAGGTTCAGGAAGACGTGGCAGTCACTGGGCGCGAGGTCAGGACCGTAAGATGGGTGATCAGAAAGTTCCCATTTGCATTTCTGAATTGCCTGGAATGTGCGGACAGCAGCAGTGTGTGAGACCAAAAGGTCCACTTTTGGTGGACTTTATGGATCTTATGGATCTTATCACTTCGCAAGTCTAATGTGAAGTCTACTACTCGAAACTGCGGCGTGCCATTCAAAGCCGACGATTTGGAATGCCGAGATACGAATTGTTCTTCACGACAACGCGTACCTTGGCAACATTCCGTCGCCTGGCCCAGGCGGCGGCATTTTATGCGGAGGGTTGCAGAAAGCGTCTTCCACGGTATCAAAAGTGTTTGGGTAAAAATGCTGACTCCGTAGAAAAATGACACGGGGATTTATGTGCTTTGGGCCACTCATACATTTTTATTTCTCTGTATCCGATCGACCCTTACTTTTGAGATGTTTCTCGTATTCCGTCCCCATGCACTTACGTATAGCTGTTTGTATTTAAGTGCTCAGTCGTGCATATGGTGTTTGTGCCCGTGAATATGTACATCTGTTCGACGACACACCATGTTTGTACTGACGTTCTCAAACGGTGTGTCCATTCGTTCGCCGAATCCAACGCTTCTCGCAGCGCACATTGAGGCGAAGCGACGCACAGAGAATTCCTTCACCGTATTTCACGTTTCCTCGTATCCTTACGCTTTTTTAGCACCTGGAGGGAGACCTGGAATCCATGGGAACACGTTCTGTGGAGAGGGGAGGCGACCCGTCGGGATAAAACGCAAGTCAAAACATTAGGCTGGCGCGTCAGTTCTTTCCAACAGTTCGAGGACCACCGTCGAAGGACACGCAAGCGTTCTGGTAGCATGCAGAGCTACGGAGAGTTTCCAGCTGCCGCAAAAGGACCCATCTTTCGTTGTTCCCGGAGCTCAAGTAGCTTCCACAGCGACTTCTTCTTCGCCTCTTCTTGCTTGCGGGGAGAACGCTCGAGAATGCGGAACCAGAGACCGTACGAACTTCAGACGAACTGAGTAGCCGCTCCGTCGATGAGGCAGGGCCTTTTCCAGGGTTTCCTCATGGCTAGCCCAGGGAAAAAGAGTACTCTCGGGAGGCAAGCTACAAGAGGGATGTCGAAAGAACGCGCGGATCGTGGATCTGATGGGGGACGCGTTATTCTAAGGATGATTCCGGTCCATGCGCCCTATGTGATTAGGAGTGGATAAAGATTTACCGCCCCCTTTAGCCTCCACGTCCCTACAAACCCTGGAGCAATGTTTTCGATGCAACGAAGGACGTTCCCGGATGTCTAGGAATTGGAGGGCTCATATTCGAAAAATTTCAAGGAAGAGAGGATTGCCTCACCCTCAACGTGTACACGCCCATGGTGAGTACAGAATTTCACTCACTCCGCCTATCTGTACGAATGCTACGTAGCGGCGCACGTGTGCCTCTCCCGATGTGCTTTTGCGGACGGCTGCCCGAAGCTGCAGCTTTGGGACGAGTACTGGCACAAGGATTTCCGCTTGTGCACGGGAAAGGGGTTTATTGAACAGAGTCTGAGACAGGGAAGCAGCAAGCATTTTCCCTCCACCCTCGTACATGATCCTAAACGCACTTTCATCTCTCCATCACTACCACCTATAACCCTTTCCTTAACCTATCCTATACACGGCAAACACACTCATACTCTGCCACACACCCACAATCCTCAATAGAGGTTCCTTCAAAATCCCGAACGATCGTGAAGAAATATACGTTTTGACTATATATATACATATATGGCATGGAAATTATGGAAATAATAATATAATATGAAAATTATGAAATCTATGTATGTTTCATAATTTTCGTCACATATATATACACACATAGATAGATAGAGATAGATATACAAATAGATATAGATATAGGAAGATATCGATGTAGATAGATAAATCAATATATAATAAATTTACATTAATATACAAATTTATCCTAACATATATTTATTAATATTCATTAACATACAAATTATTAATATAATGAAAAACATTATTATTAATATGTATATAAAAGATTCTAAAAATAAATAATTATTATATATATTAGCGTATATATATACATATGTTGTTATACATGTTTATTATATATACATATATATAATAGTTCTACAATATATATAGAACTATAAAAAATAAAAACTGATGTTGACAATAGTAAAAAAAAAAAAAAACAAAAGCAAACAAATTAAGAAAACAAAAAAGGAATTTGGGATTTCGTTTTCCTGTCCTTTCCAACCCTCAACAAATGAAACTTCCTCAGGAAATGACGAATTCCATTGTTCGGCATTTTGCTCGTTTGATGAATATACATGTTCTTAATTTGATATTTATGTATTCATTTAATATATATTCATTATATGTATAAATATAATGAATATATATATACGTCAACAGACGTAATAAGCATATATTTCTTAATGATATATATTGATTTATATATGAATATTAATATATATAATACGCATACAAATTTATTTTTTATGATTTTTCGGGATTTTGATCGATACCGCCTAAATAGATTCCTCTGCGGGAAAGACAAAAGGATCATTCATTGGTATGCTTCCAACAAAAACAATAAACTCATTGTAATTTTCAGCAGTCACATTCATCACCTTTTTATTTTTGCTTCTTTCTTCTGATCATTCTCCCTTGTCAGATGACGAGTCAGTCCGAAATTCAACGTTTTCTGACCTCTCTCTAACATCTCTATACCTTCTTGTATGGACGCACCACTTTTTAACGCTATGTTCCTTCTAAGATGAGGTGCTTCAGTAAAGCGGACGCATCACTCCGTCTTAAAAGAAAAACTCTCTCGCACTGATTTCATTATTTCTTCCTACTTCCGCCGGCCTCCTGTTCATCATTACTCAAATCATAGAATATTTCATGCTTAGTTGCAAACTCCATCTTTGGTTCTACATTTACAGTGAATTTTTCCTGATAGCCGTGACTGATTCAGTAGGCGAGAGTTACTTTCTCAGTGATCAGGACCGTTGAGCCAGAGTGTATTTCAAAATCCCCTTTGGTTCGTCATGAACCCCAATCCAACTTCATCATCATCCAACCCTCACGTCACCATCATCCAGCCCAGAGATTTTTCCATCCAACCTCCATGTCTCCACCATCCGGTTCAGAGACCTTTCCATCGAGCGCATGCGTCCTCAATGGGCAAAGAAGAAGGCTCTAATCGATCGTGTGGCTTCTTGCCGTTGCTTGAATCTTCTGTGGTTATCCATCCGAAAGTGAGCAGACAATTTTGCGTCTTCCTTTTTGCCCTCTCCCCAGTTCTCAAAAGAAATGAAGGAGATGCGCGTATCTCGCTCACGTCTTCATGTAGCTTAAGGTCCATATGGAGAGCAGGGAAGAGGCACTAGAGCAGAGTCATGTTTTTTTCCTTCTGAGGTTGCGTCGGCAGGTACTTTGCAGCTTTCACGAACTGCAGATGCCTGAAAGCAAGGAATGTCCTGGAGATGAAAGAAATAACTGAGAATCAAGGAATTCAAAGCTGCTGGGGAGCGCACGGGGAAGGGCCAGAGAATCCCCAACAGCGCTTTTCCTCGTTCTGCACGTCATTTTCTTTGGTCTCAAGTCGGAATTTCGTTCACTTTGCGTAGGTCCAGCAAGGATCATTGAGAAAACCTCTTCCATGCATAATAAGATCCTGGCTCCTTGGAGTCTTCATCCTGATTGCTCAGCATCCGATTTCGTCAATTTTTCCAGTAGAATGTCCGGTGATGGTTTTTTTGTTGCTCCATTTCGAAGGGAAATTTTTGCCGAGCTGTGGAATGACTCTTAGATCTTCAGTAAACTCGAAATCCACCTCTCCATGGAGAAGAATGCGAGCTACGGGATTTTACCGTTCAGCGCACTTGGTGGAGGATGAGAGCAAAATCTCTGAATTTGCCCCTTGCAACCTCAAACAGCTGGGATGAGACCGATGAGATACCGCAAGTGGTTCACCTCAGTGGCATTGTTCTGCTGAGCCTCAAATTTGACCAAAGATGAGTTGCATTTCATCCAGTTAGGCTGTTCCGAGGAAGCCGAGGCAGCAGAACCAGGGGTTTCACAACCCTTATCATGTGGCAGTCACCAAAGAGCCCTGGGCGAACTTTACTCTTCGTACAAGGAAAAAGAAATGGAGAAAGCCAAGCGTGTCCACGGCTCGTCTTCACAGAATGAGGAAGACAAGTGAAAATCATGGCCGGCTCGGGGGTTCTTTGTCGCCAGCTTACCCCAGAACTCCACTTTCCCTGATGAGTTCGGGATCGGTGACAGCTAGATGGACGTGTCCCAGAACTTGCTCGAAAAAAAGTCGAACAATTGCAAGTTGGTGTTCCAAAATAAGGGGATGTAACAAGAAGACTTAAGCATTTATCGCGGGCTTTAATGTTCAAGATGTTCCGAGTGCACCATCACCTGTTTGCCTTTGAAAGGAACAGAAACCAAACTTTCCATTTTGTAGCTGAACGTCAATGAGTCGATCTTTTGATCATCTTTGCCATCTTTGCTGAGGTAGTGGAAGTGTCAACGGATGCCGGATGCATTTGACATCTGCACCAAAGCTGAAGAAATAAGGATGCTCTTAAGCAATTTGCGAATTCAGACCATTGAAGTCGTTCACAGGTCAGGGTCTGCGGAAGTCAAGGCAGACTTTGCCTGGATTCAGCGGACGAAGCGAACAGTTTCTTCGAGCCATCCCCAGTACAGCAGCAGACCACTGGGACTCACTCAGGCCGGAAGTCTTCATGCGTCTTTCCTTTCGGATTGGTTAGCTCTGACTTGAAATAAGAATGGAAAGATTTTTCTCGGCGGAAAGAGTGCGCGAAAGACCTCTGTTTCTTTGCTCAAGCAAGAGTCCTTGGTTAAGATCTTCTCTGGAACGGTTTAACTAGCATGCAAGGCAATGCCCCCCATAATCATGAGAGACACGTGGACTAGATACAGAGCCTGCTCCGAATAAACTGGCTGTTGCAATGAAGCTCCAGTGCCTATTCGAGGTAATTATTAGAAAGGAATTTGGATTGAAATCAGCAATGCTCTTCATTCGACGAAGATTGGACAAGGAATTGGAGACGCAGAGGAAGTTTCGCAAGTTAGAAAATACCCGCGAAATCTCCTCTCGGATGTCGTACCGTTGGGCACAACTTAAGAGATGCAAGGTTTCCTTGATGGTTCATCTGGTTGCTTTAGAGGTTCCAGTTGCCACAAGGCGATCTTCTGGTTATTGACCACCAAAAACGCATGCGTTTCGAAACTGTATTCTGGTTCATGAGCAGCGTGATTGCAGTTTGCATGCCACTTTGACTTGACCTTTGTGTTCGAATGCTGTTTTTGCAATTGATTTAATTTTGTAATTGATTTAATCCTTATTCTAGGCACCCTCTGCAAGTGGGTACATTCGTGGCAATCTTTCTGTTATGGTGTTTATTCATGGAGGATCGTTTATGTCGGGCAATTCCAAATCTGTATTGTATAATCCTGGATTTCTATTGGACAAAGACGTAATATTGGTTGTAATAAATTATCGCTTGGGAGCATTTGGTAATATGATTTTGAAACATTTTGAAATAACCTTAATGCTTAATCTTGATCTTGATTACTGATGATTTTCAATTGATGATGAACATTTCCTTGTCGCTTTTCGCGTGCGCGGCTCGCCATAGGGTCGCACACTGGCCTCGAACGCAAGAGAACAAGGGGTACAGTCTTCCAACCGAAAGTTCTCGAGGATTCTTGGCCGCTCCACGCACGCCGGGAATCCTCATGAACCTCTGGAAAGTGTGTAGCGACTGGGCGGCTACGGTCAAGAGTCGAGATTCTTGGCCCGTGTTGCCCTATCGTGCGGCCGCGGTCTCCGCGCTTGGCACCGATCGTTGCGGGTTCGAATCCCACCTAGGGAAGGAAGGATTGACGCCAAGAACCAGGATACAGCGGGGGTTTCGAATTCCTCCGCAGGATGACGCTAGTTGGTCCGTAGGCTTTGAGGAGGCACTGGTTGAATCCGGAAACCCCTAGGCGCCCTTGTCGACTGGAAATGGCCCTACCTCGAAATGGCCCTTCCAGGAATCAAGGAGCCGGTTCTCTTCGGGATTCCCTTCCAGTTGTGAAAGGGTATTACGGAGCTGGTTGATACCCCCTCGGGGGGTTCCTCGCCAGAGTGTAAGAAGAGCAACGCTCTCTGAGGGGAGCACCCTTCAGAGAAATTTGGAAGCGTCCCTTATGAGTGGCATTTCGGGGCCTGTCTCCGGAAGGGTAACCTTCCGAAGACAGCCAAGACCAGGGTTCCCTTCGGGGTTTGCTCATAAGAGTAAGAGGGAAGGACTCATTCCTCCTTTCTGGATTTATAGAGTGGTCCTCTCCTGGGGTACCTCCTATATTGGAGCAAGTTGACATTCACTCTCTCGAGTGGCATGGAACAGTATCAAAGAGCTTCGTCAGCCCTAGGCGAGCAGTTCTTTAGCACTTGGCGGACCCCCCCCAAAAAACTGGAAAGAAAGCAGCGAAGCATGATGGAAATCCTTTCTTCTGTTTCGTGCTGATTTCCTTCCAGCTTTCGGAAATTCTGGATTCCCAGCACTTCCGGACTCGCCCTGTCCTCCCTCTGGCCGATCGCGGATCCCGTAAGCCTCCGGTCCTTCCGGGAGTTTGCGATCCCCCGCACGGAAGAAACGTGAGAAGGAGGTGGCGTGCGCACGCAGCGATGGGAAGTCGGCACCCCACTTCACCTTCCTTGCCTCCGCCGTTTGATGCACAGGATGTGGTTGCGGGCAGGGGGGGGGGGCAGGTGGACGCGGGGCAGTGCTGCTCCTGTTCCTTGCCGAAGAAAGAGCGCCTAGGGAAGAATTCCGGAGGGCAAATATTTACTCAAGAGTGGCATGGGTGAAAGTCTATCCTGTTTTTCATCCTCGAAAAAAATGTGCTCGGAAAAGAAAACTGGTCCACGGTGGTTTCTCAAGCCTTCCCGACTCAATGAGCCAGCTGGTCGCGGACGGATCGAGGCATTGCTGCCAAATTTGCGGGAGCGGACAACTGCACGAAGCAATCGTGCGTTTCCACAGAGAGACACAGCAAGAATGATGTGGAAGTGTAGGAAGCAGGACCCCAGTCAGTACGATCCTTGCATCTCATTTTGGTGCTTGTGATCGAATGTTGAAAAATTTCGACGGATTCTCGGACTCCTAATCGGTGCAGCATTCGTCTGACCGCGAGTTCGAATGCAAGAAGTAGCAGCACAGACCCCTGGAGCGGTCGAAATCCCCTCACGAAAAGCTTGGCTGCCTGCGACGATCCGAGCTTCCTTCTTCGCACTGTCGCATTGGTTGCTCACAGGAAGCGAACTCCGCCATCTTGGAACACGTGGCCTCATAGGGGGGAACACAAGGACTCTCGCTGTAGAGGAGCTCGCCAGTCCCGGTGCTCTGCAGTTCCATGATGACCCGTGTTTTGCTGGCGCTCAACCTCATGGGCACTTCATGGTCGCCCTCGAAGACACGTCCGGTTCGCTCGCCGGAGCAGCTCCTCTCGATTATCGTCCTCTCCCTTCTGTGACGGATTCAAGATGGTGTGCCTCCGAGGGGGGACACCTCAGGTATCGGAGTCGATGGGGGGTGACGAGGGATCTCGTAGGCAACCCGCCTCCCTCCTTCCTCCGGCCTGAGATTCCGGAATCCCACGAGCCCGGATTCTCCATGGAAATGCGATCTTCGGCCATCTTTTGTTTTTTTTTTTCTTTCTTGTGTTACGTCCAGAGCATGAGCGATGGATTTGCTTCCCTTCTTCCTCCTCGGCATCTTCTGGAGAAGCTTTCAAGTCTCCCAAAGGATCAGACTGTCCACCGGTGCTGCCAGGGCTTTCAAGTACTTCGGCATAACGGGCCATCAGCGTCCCCCTGCGTGGATGGTCCGCGAGATGAGTCGCCATGGCCTACCCAGAAAGAGCCTTCTCTTGAATCATCCTTGGAGACCCGTTCTAAACTCCTTGCTCTCGGCGTCTGGTTCTTGACCGAAGGCTCCCTGGAATTCCTTCCGGAGGTCGCATCCCCTAGCGCAGGGCAGACGGTGCGCTGGACCTCTGCCACTTCTCCGGATGCATTTCGGAGGAGGGAGAATGCCGAATGAAATGAACGCTGAATCTTTCCGATTCCCCAGCCGGAATTGGGAGCACTGACGCGAGTGGCAGCACGCGGTGGCATTCGGACCCATCGGGAAGAGGAAGGCGATGCTTCTCGCGGTCAGCCCCCCGGGACCACCTGCCTGAACTGGAAGGGAGGAAGGGGCTGAGTCGGGTAACGGAGGTTCGGAAAACAGTCATTCCCTCCGTTTTGAAGGGGGAAGAGGAGGCTGGGCAGCTCCCGGAGTTGGTCACGCAAGCCTTTTCCCTTCCCTTCCTCCTCCCTGGACGAAGTGAGAACAAGGGGATTCTTGCGTCCAGGGGGGCTGATTCGACCGACGCGGGTTCAGGGAAGGAAAAAAAGGAAACAGAGGAAGACAGCGTCAGCAGTAGAGGGAAGTCAGTAGGAAAGGAATGGCTCCCGGTCTTACCGGACCCCATTCCGCGCGACGATGGTGGAATCCTGTGGGTTCCTCTCCTTGCTACTTCCCTGCCGGCTTTCTTTCCTTTTTGGTCCGCCGAGCGCGCAACAACCAGTCTCCTTCGGGGGGATCGCCCTGTTGATGCCACCACGTGGGGGTTTAGAAGTTCTTCAAGCGAGGTCACACCACCGGAGGGCGCAGATGCGACGAGGTCGGCGGGGAAACCCGAAAGGAGGCACACGCTTCCCGTGAACTAGAGGGGAGGATCCGAGGCACAAGTCTAAGGGTCGAAGGCTCCAGGTTGCGAATTCTTTCGACTCTGGGGAACAGGGAGAAGTAGGGAGAAGTTGGGAGATGGACGTACTTGCACCAACAGGAACTCAGCCGCCTTTCATCTCTCGCGAAGGGTGCTCGCTGTCCAGCGCAGGGACCCTCTCTCCTCTCGCTGAATGCCTCCTCGTTTCCAGGTTTCCTGAGCACGGAGGATCCCGTTTCCCCTGGAAACAACGGGCTGAGGGACCAGATTCTAGCCCTGAAGTGGGTCAAGAGGAACATCGCTCACTTCGGAGGCAATCCAAATGACGTCACTCTGTTCGGGGAAAGTGCGGGCGCTATCTCCATCCACCTACTGCTGCTGTCCCCTTTGAGCAAAGGTGAGGAGGTTGGGGGGTCAGTCAATGGAGACTTGAAGAATTCACAATCAGGGGAACAAGGGAGAAGTTGTGTCTTTGGGGGACAGAAGTTAATCCGGTTCCTTCCTCCTTTCTTTCTTTCTTTGTCCTTGAGACGCTCTCGCGGCCTCCGCGTGTCCTCTTCATCCTTCCTTTGCTGGTCGCCAGCCACTGAGCTCGGGATGTCACTCTCTGACTTGAGAAACAGCTGGTTGACATGCCCGGAGGGAGCAGGCAGAAGACACGTTGCTTTACAAGGAGAGTCCTGACTTCCTCAATGCTGCAAGTGGCTTCGACGCATATAAGGGAGAGCTGGTTCCGGATACTTCATTCTTCTATCACCAGCTACTCGGGAGACTACAGATCGCCTCCTATCTCTCCCATCTTTCTCTGTGTCTTTTCTTTTTCACAATCGGTTTCTATGCGAGCTGGTCGGAGGAGCTTTCGTCGCAACCAAAGGTCAGAAGGAGAAGAGGTGAAGCTATAGATAGCAGAGTGAACGTATCGGATTCTTTCTGATCCTCCTTTCCAAGATGGCCAGTGAAATGCCACGGAAAGGGAGCTGTCTTCTAGAAAGAGAAGAGCCTGGGTCCGGTCCGAAAGTGGAGCCTGTACAGCCACAACCGCTTCTAAGAGACTCGGTGGAAGAAATGAAGCTGCGTTTCTCTTACGGAAGAAAATATGCCTTCGAAGACCTCAAAGATGGATCCACTTCCATCAACCTCAAGCTCTAAAGAACAAAAATCGGAAAGCAAGCAAGCTTGCCACGAGCAGTAGTTCCGAAGAGTCTTATTTTGTTCTGCGCCTCACTTGGCGTCAGCCGCCCTGCTGCGCCACCTTGGTTATGCGAATGGACACCAGGCAGGTTGACGGGGTCCCAACTGCAGCGCTGCGTTCTTTCTGCATGCCACCACCGCTCCCAGGTGCATCTTTCTGAGCAGAGCACTCGGTGCTTGCTTTCTCATTGGCAGTCGCAGTCCAGATCTTTTGCTTCCTCTAGCCGCTGGGTTTCTGATGATCCTCGCCGTTGCATGTGCTGTCGTCTTATCGAACGCTGCGCGACTTGAAGTTTTGTGTTGCCATGGCCATGCGGTGGTTTCACTTTCCATTCCTTGCTGCGTACATTCTGGAAGACGGTACGTGTGCATTCCATGATGCATCTTCTTGAGCACTGTACACTCTCATATCTTGGACCGTTCTGGATTCTCCTTACTTTCTTTTTGCTTATAAAATTACTTATTCGTGTGCACACAGCCACACACATGTGGAGGCTGTTCCCTAGGATCTGCGAACGAAACTATTCCGCGTGTTCATTCCTCTATGCGGATGGTGTTCCACATGCCTGTCGATCACAGTGCAGGCGCTGCTAGCCTTGTACAGATTCGTTCTTCTCCACCGGAGATGTATCGTTTCCCTGGCACTTAGCTGGATTCTGCTTTCAGGACTGTTTCAGAAAGCCATATCTCAGAGCGGCAGCGCCTTGTGCCCAAACTACAGGTACTCCAAGGTCATCAGGAACAAAACCATCGAGCTTGCTCGGCTGCTCTCGTGCCCTACGGATTCCAGCGCGAGGATCCTACGCTGCCTACAAAATAGGGATCCCATGGCGATTGCCAAGAAGCAGAACCGCTTATACGTGCGTGCCACTCCCACTTTCAGGCCTTTCCCCTAATGCGAAATCTCAGGATTGGGGGGTGTTTCCCTTCCCTTTCACTCCTCGGGTCGACGCTGAATCCGAAACACCGGTGATTCCCGAGGAACCTCTGAAGATGCTCTCGGATGGCAGGTTCCATCGCGTTCCTTGGTTGGTTGGACTTAACTTGGAGGAAGGAACGTACTGGAACCTTCACAGTTTGTAATGATTTCTTTTCTTTGCGCAACCCGCAGAATGGTATGCAAAAGATTCCCGAAGTTTCTTCTCACATATCACTTGTAACTTGATTTCAGTGCTACGAAAGATCCGTGTATAAATGCGAAGAGAATCAGTACTATTGCTCACATTTCTAGATTGTGTGGCAATTTCCCAAACAAGAAATCCATAATTGGATCGTCATTCTTGTTTGCGAATAGAATGGCGTCTACATATCACGTAAAAGCGGAAGTTTCACTTCACGCTTGGCAGTGCGCGTCTTTTCTTATTTTTCCATTCTTCCAAACCGTTCATAGGAACCAAATGGATTCAGTTTTACGGTTTAAGAATCAAATTCAACAGCTGCCGAGTAGATACATTGCATCAGCATCGTGCATTCAGCGATTGCATGAGGGACGAGTAAGTACTCGTCTCTCGTGGCAGCACTGATCTTAATCAGTGGTTCGTTTCTGCTCTTTGCTGAAAAAGATGGCGAGACACGTGGTGTCTTTATCCGCCGTTTTCATTTGCAGTGCCTTGAGGGCAGTCTACTTTGCAAAACAAGTGATGGCATGCGCTTCGATGTGACGTGTAATCCTATTTTGACTGTATACGTCCCCAAGAAGAATGATAACTGAATCTGAGATGATTGAGAACGCAGGAACATTAAGTGATCTAAAAAGCGTGACAGCAGTTGGTGCTGACCACTCATGCGTTGGCAAGGCGTTAGAACCCATTATGAAACCGATGTTTTCCAGAGAAAATCCCCTCCTTGAAGCTGTTCAAGAGGTCGCCCAAGGAGTTCGAAAGAATATGCGGCATCGTTACGGGACTGACCTACGAGAACCGTTCTCATTTATGCAAGTTTGCGTACAGACGCTATGTCAGGAAGAATCCCCTCCTCCATGATCACAGACTGTTTGGAATGGTAAGGCAAAAAGTACGTGCGTTCTCACTTGTAGAACGATTTTTCTTGACAGCTCCTGGCTGATGCATTTTTCAATGCCCCAGTGCGGTACGCACAGAGAATCCATTCTATTTACAGCACCACTTACGCCTACGTTTTCATCTACCGTGGAAGATTTTCTATAACTAATTTCATTTCTCTGCTGTCCTTCTTCGTTGGTAACATATTTTTGTAACCATGCTTACCGAAAAAACCTCTTTTTTTGCCCGATGCTGAGTCGATATACTTTTAGAATCGGGAGCAACACATGCAGACGAGCTCTACTATCTGTTTGGACCCAGCCTTCACGCGCCGTTTGATGAAGGCGATGACGAGTACAGAATGATGAAAATAATGACTGAGTTTTGGGTGAACTTCGCCAAAACAGGGTAACGGTGTTTCTTGTTTGGGGACTCATCCAATAGCTGCAGCACCATTCTGTGCTGTTCGTTTTCCATTCGTTCTTTTCGCTACTCTTTTCCTTGCATCCGGCATGTTCACTGCCGGCTTTCAGTCAGCGGAGGTTTCATCAAGTCCCGTTATGCTTCTGATGCAAGAGCGACAAACACTGGTCACTTGCCAAAAGCTGCCAGCAGCCCCGGCGTTGTGGCGAAACACGACTCTCATGTAACACACCACGTGAACGGGCCGGTCGCTTTTTGTTTCCTGTTTACGAGAATGACGTCACTCACTTTCCTGTGGCATCCATCCATTCGCGCATCTCCCGACCGCGTCATATTGAAATTCTTAGTCAGCAGGGATGGCCGAAGACTGTGAATTTCTAAAACATACCATTCCATTAGATAAATGCTGCTGCTCCTCCAGAGTTGAAACGCGCCTAGATAGGTCCTTGAAAGGAGTGAAGGTTCTTCTGTCCAAGAGCGTTCTGCCTAACCTCCAGTTTCCCTCGGATGGAAAGTTAAGCTCCATTTAACCAATTGCAGCTCCAACTTGCGAAACGATCTCGTCAGACAATGATGATGACCGGACATTCGTGGAGAAGAAGGCTCTTTTTCCGTACGGATGGTCCTCGACTTACGACGGGGTTCCGATCCAACGTCTCCGTCGTAAGTCGATTCTGACACGTCAAGTCGGAGAATTTTTTTTATTCTTGATTTGTTTGATTTCTATTATAGCATTTCCATAGCAGGTTTTTAATTAACTTAAAATAATTACAAAATGCATAAACTTACATAAGCATTTATAAATTATCTATTAGTGTATAGGTAAATATGTCTACAATTAAGAAAGAAAAATTCAAGAAATTCTTCGTAATATATTTCGTGATAACATTTAATTGCTTTCCAAATTTGCTTTTCGACTATGGCGAAGTGATCAGTGTCCATATTTTCGAGTGGCTGAGGTCCTTCATATGGAAAATACTTCAGCTAATCCTTATCCTTTTAGATTGAATTTTTTTGACGATTTCTCTTTTTCATCTTCCTCATTCTTTCTTTCTTCTTCTTCAACTCTTTTATTTTGGAAATTAAGTCTTGATCAGTGAGTCCACCTTCTTCGTGCTCTACCAATTCTCCTACGTCGGTAATATCGATTCCCAGATCCAGCTTCCTTGCAATTCTTATGATCTCCCCATCAATTTGATCCTGCATACTGTGTCCATTGTACTCTTTGAGTGTGTGCTGTGAAGCAGCTGAACGCGGTACTTTTTCTTCTCGTGCTATTTCACCGACTTCCTTTCCTTTATCAAATGCTTTAATGATGTTCATTTTAACATCTGAACTTGAAGCTTTCCTCGCCTTCCTTATTATGCCGGAATTTTCACCAGCAGTGCTGTTTCTCTCACCAGACAGGCATGGTTGCACGGGGAAATACGAAAGTTGCAGCGAGAGTAGTGAACACTTCGATTCACAATTGCCAAAGGCTGTAATAAGTTGAAAGAATCCCTAGAACCCAGAATCTTCTCCATCGACTCCTCCAGGAAACTCGGGAATTCACTGGTACCAGCATGAGGAGAGGATGGGGGGTCCACCGGGGCTAAGATTACATATATGCCGGGGGCAAAGTTAAGTTGGAGGGTTGGCCGTCGTAAGTGCGAATCGCCGTAAGTCGAGGACTACTTGTACTTTGTCGTATTGCTCCTGTGTACTTTGTTCACGGATCTGGAACTCAAAGGTAGCTGGACCTTCCCTTGTTCTCTCCAGGCTGCAGGTGTCCGAAGTTGCAAATTACTTTAGCACTGATTCCCAAAATGCATTGCTTCATCCTTTGGAATTTTTGCTTTTCTAAATTAATTTTTGGATGTGCTTCCTTATCCTGTGCAAGTTCCTGTTTAAGATGGATTTCGTTGTACTAAATGCAAGCAAAACAAAGTATTCAGATCGAATCTCTGTACTAGCTGTTGTTGCTGGGTTTTTTTGTCTCAGTGAGCTGCATGCCTATCCAAGGAATGTGCTGCCGCCAATTTCCTGAATTCTAAATTTACAACGCCAATGTCGTTATTCCGTCCTTTTTTCTTCTTCTGTGCCTTTACATTACATAATACCTTCTGCTTTCATCGGTTCAGCTATTAGGTTAGTTATCTTGATGGAGTTGCAAGTACTGGGGTTTCCATTGGAGAAAAAAAGTTATTAGGACAGAAACACACGTTTTCTTCTCCCTGTACGTGACAGATGAAACAGATACGGAGGAGAAGCAAAGAGATTCAAATCTAGGTAACTCAGGCGTTTCTCATCTGGACCAGATACTCGGAAAACAGTTTCGAAAAAGCCTCAAGGGCTCACATCAAAACTCAGTTTTGGTGTGAGTCTCGTACCACCCACAGGTCACGGGTCCTGGCTGGCTTGTGTACACTACATACACACCGCCTTTTAGCGACGCCTATGTTGTACATTGGTTTTTAACCACATACTCGAAAGGACAAAAGTAAATTCAAAAACCTTCTTCAACTTAAGCAACGTATACAAAATACATAATAAAATTGCATCGCTCTTTCGTATTTACGTTTTCTTCAGTTCGCTCTCAAATGTCTCGAGAGATATTGGTGTGTATAATTTCACCATCCGTTCTTTTTTGCTCAAGACTTGCTTTATTTTGCTCACGGACATGGCTTTTGTATTTTTTAGGAATCCCAATGCTCACGGCAGTGGGATCAAATGGGAAAAATTTGGCATTGCGGAAGAACGCCATCTGAACCTCACCATCGAGCCTGCAATGGATGCTCGATACAAGCAGTCCGCGGTCGAGTTTTGGAGACAACTGTACGGCTGGCCAAAGTTCCTTTTCAAACCTACCGATCGTACACCAGCTCAGGACAATCCTGAGAACGCATCCTTGAGCGCATTTTGAGAAAGGGAAAGGCTGGATGCAAAACGCTCTCCCATCAACGGATCAGCTAGTTTTCCAGAAATTCACTAGACAAGAAGAGTTTCTGATGATTTCTGCTGTAGTTCATTTGCAGCGTCATCTGTCGGCAAACCACTCCGTATGCAAATTTCAAGTGAAAGTCTGGCAAATACAAATAAATTCCGCCATTTCACCACGGCATTTTCATCTTTCATATTCTGTCGATTCGTTGATATCGGCTTGCTCTGATAGACACGACACATTTCGAATTCATCTTGACCGATTACTCCATTTGATTTTTTTCAGATGAATGAGTTCCTCGGAAAGCGGCCACATTGTCCTGAGTCCGGCAAGCGGAGGGTCGCGCGATCTGCATGCAAAAACAACAGCAGCTGCACAAAGCGCAGCAGATTTCTTTCTTTCTTTCTTTGTCCTAGATGCACCAAGCGCCGCGCTATGGTGAAATCGGGATTTTGTGTCACCGAAATCTGGTTACTAGGAGATCTTGGGCATTGCTCTCGCCTAGTCAGTGTCCTCAATCTTTTTCAAGATGATGCATCCAGGCTGGGGTTCGGTCACAGTCAATCTCCCTCCGAATTCCTTACTCCGTTCAGGATATCTCCATGCCAGGCGTCACTCTTCCTGATTTTCTCATTTCTGCCCTCCACAACACTTGTGATTAAGAAGGCAGTCGTTAGGGTGAGATTGTATCGGGGGTCGAGGGAATGCTGCCATTTCTTTCAAACAACCTCAGCAAGATCGTCATCCACGAAATCATCTGCAGGTCTTCCAATACGCCATTCAGCGTTGTCCAATCCTGGAGCATCATTGGGCAGGTACAGACGTGCAAATGAGTTTTCTAAGCCGCCCACACTCAGTAGAGTTCACCTCGAATGTTGCTTGTCCAATGTTTGATCCACGAACCACTCAAGATTCTTCCGTAGAAAACATAAGAGGAGGTCATCCTGAGTGCCTAGTGGTAGGTCACATCTTCAGACTGTCTCTTGAGGATTCTAGGTTGTGGTTTCAAGTTGCGGATTGCTTGGAGGCTGGCAGGCTTGGCGAGAACTTCGCTTACTTTTCCTTTTCGAGAGATGAGTTTCCGGAGAGTTTTCTTCATGACCTTGAACTACGCGCAGTTGTTTTGGTTCTTCCACATTCCGCGTGTCCTGTGTGCAAATCGTCTAATTATTTACTGGTAGTAAAGGAACAGTCGCACTGGGTGTAAGTTCCCACTGCTGGTGTAGGTGTTCGCTATCACCAGATTTCAGGCTGGGTCTCTGGAGTGTCCACTTTCCCAGCTTCGTTTCCGTGGAACGGGAAGGAGGACAGGAGTCCGTCCCCGAGGCCAGTTCTTCTTTCCGCACTTCCTTGTTGCGAGCCACTAATGTGAACTGGTGAATCCTCACCAGTGTTTGCTTTCTTCTTAAAATGGGTAGATGTCACTCCAGCTCTACCGATCAGGGCTGACATCAGGCCACTCGAGTTGTTCAGCAGCTCCGAGTGACTTCTGAGAGCCGTAAATGGCCTCCTGCCCCATTCCAAAGCGGGATTCAGGAGTCTTCGCATGTACATGGCTGCCACGGAGTGTTCCTGAGACTTGATCCCGTTCTCACCTTCCTTCCTTAGGCAGCACAAGAGTCTGAGCCTAGCCTGAGGTTCTAATTCTCTCCCCAGAAGCTTCTTCTGTGGCTGTTCCACTTCTTTCCGTATCTTCCTGTCAATCAGGAAGAAGCCTTCCCCAAAGAGCCCCATTTGAGCACGCTGTTCTGCAATTTGGAGCTCTTTTCCACGCCGAATTCAACCCAGGTGTGCTTTGCTGCTGCTTTCCTTACTTTTCCTCTGATTGTATCCAGCAAAAACTGCACAGCCGATGCGTCGCCGATGCAAAGTCTCAGGCACTCGATGTCTTTCATCACTCGCAATTCCATCTCCGCTCAGCGCGAAGGAGTCCAGGGTTCCGATTGAGCATCAGCTGGGACTCAATGCATTGATCTCAAGGTCTAAGGCTTTTTCCATGAACTTGACTACACCCAGGGACGCATGCTGATCTCTCTCGTCCTGAAGAAGGGACTCAAGAGGAAGAGAAGATCGTCAGGTGTGTCCTCATGCGCCGCATACTCCAGTTGTGTCCGTCTATCCTTCCTCCTCAATCGAGACTCCTTGAAGGTGGTCTCCGCTGTCAGGTCTAGGTCAGCGATTGACACAGCTTCCATGAAGATCGCGAAACAACGTCGGACTGAGGGCGTCTCCTTGGAGCATTCTCTTCTTCACTCGAACTGTGCCCGCATCCTCCTCGTTGATGGAAATCTTGAAATGTTGCGAGGACACTCTCTAGGTACTGGCTGAAGAATCTCGGGAAGTCCAGTTTCTCTAGCAGCATCCCGTGGTCCACGGTGCCGAACTCCTCAACCGCGAAACCCAGCACGAGGTTTTCGCCGACATACCGGTTGTAGCCAGGAATGTCTTGGGAAAGTGACCACGTTTTTACTAGAGCAATGCTATCTTGGATTCAGCCCACTGTATTTGCCCCATTGCGCTACTGTGCTTTTGTCTTGGCGTTCATGACTTTTCTCTTGCAAGGAAACGGAACCTAAGACCCGGTAAGTGATTGGTTGGAAGCGAACACAAGTGTTTCTCAGCTTTGCCGGAGCAGCCATGCGACGAACTCAATGGATGCCATCTGGAAAGTCTTTTTTTGAGCTCACAGTGGGTCCTTAGCGTCTCTCACGAAGGCATTGGCAAGGAATAAAGTGGAGGATGGTCTCAATGGGAACACCAAAAATAGATCACTTACTGAGACGGTTGTGTAGAAGCGACCTCAGACGGAAGGCCGAATCTTGGTGGTACACTGAATTCTTAGATATGCAACGTGATGGAATCCCAGTATGGAGCACCGTTTTCATTCCGAAAAATGTGGCAGTCAGTCTTCTGGAAATTGCAAAGGGTTGTTTTTTTGTCTTTCTCTTCGCGAAAACACGCTATTGTCGCGGAATCCGTGAGCCTGTGGGTGGATGGTCAATAAGTTCCGTCTTCAATCACTGCAAAATGAAGATCGTCTGCATCGTCCCTGCAGTGAGGCGAGCCACGGTTCATCATAGAAGGTTCTCGATGAGGGTTTGCTCTCAGGAACTACGTATGGCTGGCACAGGTCATGTGTGATATTGTGAGACCATGATTTGACCCCGTGCACGTAACGTGCTGGAGAGAAAACGTCCCATTTAGAGGATTCTTTTGGAATTCCTGTGCGTTCCGAAAGTTCCCCATCAAACCTGAAAAGAAAACTAAAACAAAAAAAGAAGAAATGTCCGCATTGACGGTCGTGTGGCTGCGGTTTCCGCGCATTGCACCAAGCTTCGCGGGTTCGAATCTCACGCAGGGAAGGGTCGACACCGAGGAAGAGGTGGTTTTAAGTCTCTCCCGCAGGGTGTCCTGTAGGCTTCTTCGGGTACGCACTGTTAGAAACCGGCTGCCCTCGTTGAGTGGCCGGGATTCATGTTCCTCGCACCTGACAAAATTGCGTTCCCTCTCGGGTCCAGTGATATCCGCGTGCGTCGCACGGGAGACCCCAGTGCAGCAGCATCAACGCTGACTCCTTCACTGCCACTTTAAAGTGGGGTGCGTGTGTCCAAGAGCACTGCGAGCCACTGTAGATCTTCCAATGGAACATCCAGCAGCTCACCACAGCGCAGAAGTCCTCGAGGTGGGGCACTTGGGGTCGCAGCATCTGCAACCTGGCCCGTCGTCCACTTATTCAGTGCTTTCCTCCTATCGGAGATTTGCACCGAGACTTCTTATCTAGCCAGAAGACTGCTGCCCATTTGTTCCTTCAAGGTGAGCAGCGCTGTAGAAAGGGAGGTTCTACTTGCCCACGCACTTTTCGTGGGATGTTCGATTATCTCCCGGAGCAAGCAGTTGCTATAGAAACTTTATTATTCATTTTAGGTTATTACAAAGCTATTTTTGGAATGGTTCTGGAGAATCTTCCGCGATATTTATTTCCTCCGGTTCTTCGGTGCTTTGCTCGATTTCTTCCGGAGGGAGAGCATTATCCAGATCATCGGGTTGGGCTGCTTTTTTCCTTCTTACGTGGGATGCTTACATGCTACTTGAATACCGGATGCAGGTGCTACCATCCGTTGTCTTAGCTTCAAAGGCTTCTTTGTTGGTAGTCCTAGGTATTGTAGTACCTCTTCCTTTCCAGGATCCCATACTCCCAGTAAGTCCACAATGATCGCATGCACTTTTGTGTGCTTTCACAGTTTCCAAGTTGCACTGTGATATCTTGGTACCTTCCTTCTTTGAACTTCCTCGCTGTGGTGAACGTCTCCTTTTCATTTTCGAATGGGCAGGAGATGTCCGGCACACTTCTTTGGTCTCGTTTTTCTAAAACCACGTCTGGTTTTAGTTTGGAGATGGTTCCTGGTACTCTGCGATTACTCGATACAGGACTCCACTTCACTTCATCCGCTGCGGCCTTTCTGATGATTTCTAGAATGGCATCATGGCGTTGCATCGTCAGAGGGACGTGCTTCTTGCGTCTATTTAATACGTGGGATAACGTTTCGTCCTCCGTACCGCAACGCTGACATATTCTTCCGTGTGCTTTTTTGGTTGGCCCAGCGTTGACTGGAAGTAATTTGAGTCTTGCAGAATGGATGAACTTGTAGTCTGGAATCTCAAGTGGGTTTCGTTCGTTTGGAAGAAGCTTGAAGAGTGATGCATGCCCACACACTGCATGGTCTTCTCTTAACTAATGTGTTTTGAATTAGGGATTGCCATGCATATTCCCGCTGCAATGCTCTCACGCCGGGGGCGAGCCCTCTTCTTGCACTCCTGGTGAAGATTACGCCGTTATACGGGGTTATCCTTGTTGAAACTCCCAGCGGACTTTAATTCTTCTAGAGGCCTTCCTTCCTTTCGTCCAGAGGTTCTCTATATCACTTCTGGGCTTTGCGGTCTTGCCCGTCATGAATTCCCCGAGATTCTCATCTATCGGGGATCCATGGTTACGTTTTTTGAGGATTCCTTCCAGGGTGTCTTGTGCTAACTTTCTTACCGCTTTGTCTGGTGATGTAAGCAGTCTAAAGCAGCTGTCCATAATGAAGAGGTCGGATTCTCCAGCTAGCTCCATTACACCTAGGCAGCTTTTGCTCCTGTCTTCGTACAAATATTCGTTAGCTGCCCGGGATGGTAGGTGCAAGGCCTTGATTTTCTTCCTGATTTCTTCGTCTACATGCTGCCATTCCTCTTTTCGGTGAGTTTCCAGCCTCTTCTAATGAACTAGGCTGAGATAAAAGAATGTTTCCAGAATATCCATCTTCTGCCATCCTGAGAGTTCACTCTCCAGTATGGCACTCGCCTTCTTCTGTCTTCCTTGGAAGGGTGTGTGTTGAATACCCTTACACCGAAGGATTTTCCCAAGTATTTGCATGCCTGTGATAAGGCAATACAAGGATTTTTCCTTCCTTTACCCGGATGTCCACGTCCTTTATACCTTTCGGTTTTTGCCGCTGTAGCATATCGAGGCGCATTTACAGTACAGCATTCGCTATGCCTGTTCCGGGCGCCTCTCGTTGTTCACTCACATGCGGACGTTTTCCTGCAGCCAGGCAATGGTTCTCAGGGCGGCAAGAGATTCAGCTGTTCTTTTTCGTAAGAGTAGCCACTTGCCGAAGATGCAGTCTGCAGTGGGAGACGTTGCAGAGATAGCGCGCAAGGAAGGACGCAAGTCCACGCTGCTGGTGGCTTGCGGAACGAGGAGGCGCACAGGTTTGCACCAGGTGGTGCTCCATAACTTCGTCACGAGGGCAAGTACTCCATTCGCTCCAGCGTCAGGAGGCTGAGGTCATCGGACACGAAGCGCGTAAGTCCTTCAGACGGACTCGGGACTTCCTCGTGCCCCAAAGGGCGAACCTGAGGAGGTCCTTCGTCCGCTTTTGCATGCTACTTGGTGGGAGGCAAACAAAAAGCAGAGGGCGAAAGAGGGGAACCACGAAAGTGTCCCACACCGCGGTCCGTTCCAGCAAGTGGAACCTGCCTCCTTGGAACGGGTCGAGCTCCTGCTCTGTCTTCTGGAGACGGCTGGAGCAGGCTTGTGCAACGCAGAAGTCCCCCAAGGGAACTGCAAGGTACTTCAAGTACCCTCCCGTAGCGATGTCCAAGCGGATATAGTCCGGTCTTCCTGTCCACGCCTCACTAACTGGGACCATGGACGACTTAGCACTCAGTACCGTCCCACGGCTGAGCAAATTGAAGAGTCTCTCGGCTCCCGCTGTATACTCCGCAAGCCACCGAACGTCGGGTGTTCGTCCGCTGGTTACGCAAGGATTCGACCACAATTACGCCCTCTCGAATTACGAAGCTTTTAAAAAAAAATAGAAAAAAGCCAAACCTGAGTTAATTGGCATGAGCAGAATAGTCTTGCTCCTCGTGTTCATGGTCTACCAAGTCGACCAGACCCACGCATATAGCATCATCAACCCAAAATGTCTACTTCTGCTGGTGGAAAATCAAGATCAAGTAGGAAGATGTACGAACAAGATCGAACTCTGCCACGTCTTGTAGAAGTGTTCCATCTACGAAGAAGGTGAATCTGAGACCTAACACCTGCATTGCTCAGAGAAATAGTTGAATGCAAAACGTTTTACCATCAAGAAGGTGAGCTGGTGAAGCGCTTCTTGCTGACAGTCAACGCTCGGATGCTCATCACGCTCGGATGCTTTTCGTCTTTTAGCAGCATTGAAAATTGCAAGAGGAAAATCTCATTCCTCTTCCGTTTGAGAAAAAGCGTGGCGTCTTCAAACAGCGCCTAGGGCGAAGCCACTGCAGGTGGAGTTTTTGGCTATGCGGACCGTTTGCGAAAACGGGTTTCGCTGGGTCGCCATGTCGCCGTCTTGCTGGTCTTCTGAACGCTCCTCATGGGTGAACTTCGGGGACATCATTTCAGGAGTCGAAGCGATGCGTGCTTTCTCAAGAGAGGCGTGGCACATCTTCTGGAGAGTCAGGTGGACTAGCAGAAGCTTTCGAAATCGCCATATTTGGGGGCGCGGGATGCAATTCAAGAAGAAATGAAGTGGTGGAAACCGAGGAAATTGCAGCAAAACCAGTGCTCAGCTTAATATTGGTCTAGGATGATGGCAATCCTTTTGTTTGTTTGTTTCGCTGTTTTCCTTCCAGTTTTTTTTTTTTTTTTTTTAGGGGGGGTGGGGGGTGCTAAGCATTCCAGAACCTAGTTTGCCTAGGGACTCGCTAAGCTCCTTAACACTGTTCACGTCATCCAGGGGTGCGTGTGTTAACTCTTCAAGATAGCAAGTTCCCTGGGAGGAAACCACTCTATGAATCAATGGAGGCTCCGGAGGAATGACTCCGCTCCTCTTACGCTTGGGAGGGGAACCCCGGAAGGAACCTACGCCCTGGCTGTCTCCGAAGGGTACCCCGAAGGGAACCTCTTTCTTATCCTCTCCGGAAAGGTTCCCCGGAGGGACCTCTCCCGGAATTTCTTCCCTGGAAGCAACTCGCATGGGAACCGCATTTCTCTGAAGGGAGCAGAGCGCTTCTTCACACTCTGGAGATGAATCGACCGACCAGCTCCATGATACTACTGGATGGCTCCATTTTCACAACCGGGGGGGACCCATGAAGGAAACTGACTTCTTGATTCTTTAAATGACCCCGGAAGGTCAAGTCCCATCTCCTACCAGCCAATGAGGACATCCGGTTTCCGGCTTTCGCTGGTGCCAAGCCCGAAACCAACCGGGGTCAAGCAGCATCGTCCTGAGAGGGAGAATCGAACCCATTTGTCAGCATCAGTCCTCCACGTGGGGATTCGAACTCGCAACGCTTGTCACAATGTGAGAAGACCACAGCTACATGACCTCCCAACGTATTCCTGGTAGAGTGCCTACATGGCTGAAGGTCAGTCCGAAAGGAAATTCGATTTGCTCCTAAGCAGGTGATTTCATGAAAAATGGAAGATTGCAACGTGATGGTGCCACATTTTCAAGAAGCACAAGCTGACCAATGGCAAGGAGGCATCAGGAACAACGCGGAATATCTCAACCGCACAAGCTCCCTCCAAAAGCAGAATGATGACAGTTGTACGCGAAAGCAATGGAAGAAAAAGGAGCAATTGAGCGAGAAGCCTTCAAACCGCTTTTGCTTCTTTCTTGCGCAAGTTCTTATTGATGACTTTTGAGGGTGGCAAGCACACCGTGGATTGCAACAGATGCACCCAATAAATAGGGCTTCGCTTCACTGATTCACTCAGCAGCTGGCCACCATCTCTGGGCAGGGCGATGCAGATCATTGCCGCGAGTTCCTTGAAAATGACCGTTTTCAGTTGGAACGGAGCGGCGGTGCAGTTCGTCCCTGGTCTTAAGTATTTTCCAGAAATCGGCTTCGCATCGGGAACACGTAGCATTTGGAGACGAACCAGAGGGTTCGTCTTCCAGAGCGCCGATTCGGTCCACAGGCTCAGGGGAAGGACCAAGACAGGACGAATGCCATGATGAGCTCACGGCTCTGCGCAAGAACTGGCTGAGGAGTCCGACTGGCTGGGCCAGCACGTGATCAAAACAGATATCGTGGGAAAAGCTCTACAGCCGCGAAGCTCGCAACTAGGCGACTGGATTCTTACGAGGGCAGCGGTCAAGGCACCGTAGGGTACGAGCACCAAATCGAAAATAGTCACAATCACATGTTCATGTGCTGCTCAGGAACAGCTGAAGAGGCCCTGCAGTCGAATCACCTCAGTTCTGACAGGGACAACTTTTGACGGAGAAAGAAAAAAACTGCGCAGCAGACTGGAAGTACCATTTGCTTTATGAGCTTTCATGAACTCTCTCGTGAACTCACGAGGTGGGATTCTGAGCAGCTGATGGAAGAGCAGCACTTTCATGAGATGCACTTCATTTATCCTTGATCTGCATGGAGAGAAAACGCTTTTCTACATTTTTCTGCCTTTCCGAACCACAAAAGTCATGGAGGGAAGCTCAGAGCTAGAAGATATGCGTGTTTTCAGGAACCAAAGTTTTCAGGATTCTCCTTCCGTGCTTCGTTCAAAAACGCTCCAGTATTGGGTCCAGTGTTCCAGCTCAGGTCCCGTCTCTGCTGGAGAAGAGCTTAGTGGATGTGCAATCGTCAGTCCGAACATGCCTACTTGAGAAAACCCCAGGTCTTGAAGGTCCACCACAGTAGTGTATTCTCTCTCCTCTGGTCTTTGTTCGTCGCTGGCTGCGGAATTTTTGTCTTCATAGACTTGGCAAACGCCTTCGGGACAGTTTGCTACAGTTTCCTATAAGATGATCCTGAAAACACTGAAGGAAACAGGGGCAGACAGAGTTTATTAACACAATCCAAGACATATACTCTGGAAGTTCCACTTAAGTTCAACTGGAGTTGACTTCAGCGAAGACTTTTTCCGTGCGGCGGGGAGTGAAGCAGGGCTGTCCACTGAGCTCACTCCTTTTTATCTTAGCAGTCAAACCCATCCTTCGTTTGATGAGAGAAAGCTACAGGGAGAATGTAATTCTGGCATACGCCGACGTCATCGTCATCTTAGCCAAGGACGCGCTAGAATTGAAAACTAAGGTAGCCCAATTTCAAGATTTATTGGAGCGGGTCAGTTTATCCATCAATCCGGAGAAGTGTGCCTCGATTCATTACAAAGGGAAAATCTCGAAAGGACTCAGGGAAATCGATATAGAGGTGAGAAAGGGAGAATCCCTGTATTGCTTCATTAGAGACTTACATATACTTGGGAAAATCCTTTGGGATACAGGTGTTCAACTCGTGTCCGTCGAAGGAGGAAATTTGTTGGAAGGCAAGTGCATCCTAGATAGTGAACTATTGGGATGGCAGAAGATGGATGTCACAAAGACCTTCTTTTTCAGCGTAGTTCACTACAAGAGGCTGGCAAACCACCGAAAGGAAGAGTGGCAATATATGTACGAAGTCAGACGGAGAGTAAAGGAAACCTTGCATCTCCCATCCTCGGCAGCCAGTAAATACCTTTTCGGAGAAAGAAGCAAAGGCTGCCTGGGTCTGATGGAGATGGCTAATGAGTTGGACATGTTCATCATCGGTAGCTGATTCAATTTACTCAGCTCTGCAGACAGTGAGGTGAAGAGATTGGTTTAAGTGACACTAAACGAGGTGATCCAAAAGAGACTCCTCGAAACGCCAACAGATGAGGGCCTCGGAGACTTCATGACGAGCGCTTCCTTCGGAGAATTCGCACAGCGTAGCAAAGACGTCGAGAGCCTAAGGTCCAAAGGAAGAAGAGCCTCGAGAAGAACAAAAGCCCACTGGAAGTTTACTGATAGAGAGCCCAACATAACGGTTAACGGCGTCATCTTCAGCAGCAGCATGAGGAGAATTACATCCAGCGTGAGAGCACTGCAGAGAGAACACGCATGGCAATCCCTGGTCCAGAAACACATCAGAAAGCCATGCATTGTGTGGGAATGCACCATGCCTCAACCTTTTTCCTCATCAATGGAGATTACCTGAGGTTCCAGGATTACAGATTCATCCACGCAGCCCGACTAAACTTCTACCAATCAGAACTGGGTCCAGGATGAAACAGGAGGTACGCGCATGTCGGCGCTGCCGGACAGAAGACGAAACTTGCCTCATATATTAAACAAATGTAGAAGGCACTTTTATCTGTCCATTGCGTGAAAAAATGCGATTCAAGAAATGATCAGCATGACCGCGGTGGATGAAGCAAAGTGAACCCTAGTGTGTACCAACTGGAGAGCTCCAGGAACGGAATCCCTCTTGCAACCAGACATAGTACTGAAGGAAGGAAGTCATACAACAGTGCTGGACGTCTGCTGACCGTACGAGGGTGCAGGAAAGGAGTACAGAGCAGCTAGGAGGATAAAACAGGAAAAGTACAGAAACAGGAAAGGAAGTAGCCCTCCAGCTGGGCAGAGAAGGGATGCAATGCAAGGTTCATGTTCTCATCGTTGGCGCTCTGGTGGTCTGGGACCCAGGTAACGGAAAAGTGCTGCAGGATCTCGGAATTCCGAAGAAGAAATTGATGACGATGAGGCAACGGATAATGGCTTCATGCTTCCGATACTCCAGCGACATCATTGCAGCCCACGTTACACGAAGGACCGACAATCAGATGCAGCCGGAGAATCCCAGTGGTCAGCTCTCTCCAGACGGAGGACAGGAAGCTGAGGAAGCAACATGCTAATAGGAGATGAGCGCCCCAGATGAACAGAGGAGGAATTCCGGAAGAATGTCAAGAGTCCCCCCTGCAACATGTTGTGTAATTGCACATCTAAGCAATAAAAACCTCCGGTCTTGAAGGTCCACCATAGTAGTGTTTTCTCTCTCCTCCGCCACTTGAAACATCATCTATCACTTGGTTGAAGACAAAACGCGCATAAGATGGCGTTCTCGTGCTATTCAACAGTTTGGCTGTAAGGGAAACACGCCGATTTCTTTCACAAATAGGTAATCAAGATGCCTCTTTCATCTATAAGCATCTTCATCTTTCGCTTCCTTTTTTGTACATTGGACAGCCCTTGCTGGTTTCTCTTTCGGTGATCCAGGAAGTCCATGAACAGTCAGTGCATCCTGATATAAAATGTGAACGAGCGCGCAAAAAATATGAACAGCATGAATGAGAATCAAACAGATCACACCCACATGCTGCTCATACACCACTAATGCAGCGGGAAATTTTCGAAGGCATTTGTTTCCAAAATGCTCCAGAAGCTTCCGAGCCTAAGTGTCAAGATGCAATCAATCAAATTCGGGCCATGTTCTTCTCTTCCATGCCTTGGAGAGCTTACTGCTCCTTTGCTCTTTGGGGTAACTTCAGGCCATTTTGTGATTTGCCCCATTCATCACAGGCTTGTATCATTTCCTTATCGGACGTGTCGTCTCTGTTGAGTCGATGCTCCACCTTAAATTTCACGAATCTAATGAAAATGTTCTCGGATTTCTTTTCAAGGATTAAAAAGCAGATATTACTTTGCTTTTAAGGAGTTTTTCAGCAGCTCTATCCGTGTTAAGAACTAGAGGAATCACTCTGAATCAGAACTGACTTCTTGCTGCTTCCTTAGCCAGGATATTGCTTCGGTGACCACTTTTCGGTGACCTAGCTCTCTGGAGGTTTCCTCGAGGTGTCATTCTAACTGCAGCAAAGGATGACGCATCTTTTCGCTCAACATTAGGAACTGTAAGTTAGGTTCCCCATCTTCCCGTCATGTCCCCCACGTCGGGTTGTTCGACCAGTCCTCTTTGGCAAAGTGGGATGGTGGTGCGTCCAATTTTTCCTTCGACGCCAAGTAAAACCATCTGATGCTGTTGGAACATCACAGCAGACGCCGGACTGGGTTGCCTGCCCTTAGCGCGGAGATTTAGCGACGAATAGGAGTTCTGGCGCTCAGCAAGACCTCTTGCTTGTCGCTAGAAGACTCCGCGCTTTTCCGGAATTTACTTCGTCTCATCTTTGCGTGGTCTCGCTTTGTACCTCATGTCCACTGGACTCACGATGTTATCACCATTTCTTCACAACAGGCACTCACCAATCCATCGCCCGAGGGCGAATTTCTCTCTTCGTTGTTTCTCGAGTCCCGAGGAATAATACCAGCCATCATATCAATCATGCTGAGCTTCTTTTGTAAAGCAGTTGCTCCCGAGAGCAAACCCACACGCGTCGGATGGTTTTGAGGAACGAATAATTACCAGTTGTGCGAATTATAGCATTCATTGTAGTTAGCATGATGTCTTCGGACATTGAACTCTAGGAAGATGCTAAGTGAAGTCACATGAACTATTGATTGGATCTTCTCATTTTTTCTCTTTATCAATAATTATTGCTTCTTCCCCCACTCCAAACCACAACGAATGACTTCCGTCTTCCAAACTAATTTCCCTATATATACATATATACACACATACATATAGAGAGATAAAGTGAAATCCAGGAACCCATGAATCCTATGAAGCAACAAGAACAGTCCTCAAGTTTTGCAAATCGTTCCTTTCAAACTTGCAAAAAAAAAAAAAAAAAAAAGGCATTCCTGTTGTCTTTCCGTCCACATCTCTTAGCAGCACGAGTGAGCATTCCATGACATTATCGCTAGTTGTAGAAAAACAGACATCTCGATCATTCCGGCACATCGTTCCTGTTAGATGTGTCCACTCACAGAGCTGGAAGCTTGTAGCGGATTAGTAATACGGAATGCTCGAGTCTCATTTATACAAAGGGAAGAGACGCAATCGGGACCCTTGGCAATCGATAGCAACCTCAACCCAAGTTTCGACGAAGAAAAGTTTCGTTGATCAACTCCGCTATCTGCGCTTCTCACTCGAGAAACTCATTGAGAATCCTTTCTTTAAGTTTCGTGCAAAATTTCGTGCCTAGAAGAATCTCTTTCTTTCATGGTACTTGCTGATCACCAGCCGGATGCTGAGAAGTGAAGAACGCTGCCTAAGGTTCGAAACTGAGGAAAACCAGCTGCTTGCCCTCCCCTTTTTAGTTTACCAGTTCCTAGGTTTCCATCTTATCCCCCTCTCCCCAAACTGTTTCCCAGCCACCCTGATTCTCACATCATCAGCCAAAATGATGGGCAAAAAAGAGATCGTCGCATCAATCCTTAGGCTGCTTCAACGAGGCCATCTGAGGAAGCTGGTGACATCCTGGAAAGTCCATCTTTCTGTGCATCCAGAATTGCGGACAGGTAAGAACTTTTGTATGGATCCTCGAAACCAAAGATTTTATCCCTCATGATGCTCGAAAACGAGGGATTTTTCTTTGTGCCGCACGTGAGGAAACCAACGCGCCAATCCTGAACGTCTTCCTGAGATCCTTTCTTACATTTTCAGCTGAAGCTTATTGTCAATTCTTCTCATTTCTGGAAGATGGGAAGTTGCTGGACACAAAAACTGTGTAGATTCCCCTACGCTAAAAACGTATTCTGGTATGGTGACGCCTGCAATTCCGGGAATTTAGGAAAAGATTCTTCAGCGGCAGGAAACCACCTTTTACGAGCACGAGAGATGAGATGTTTATTTGGAGGGAGTTGCACATTCCCGGTCCAATAAAGCGAAAATCCCATTCCCATCAAGGGAGGTGTGAAGATGAGACCGCCTGGAACCCTATGGAGAAAGCTTCCCTCTATGCAAGCAAGAGTTTCCATGGAAAGCTCGGCAGTCATCCCTGCAGCCATGGTTACAACATCTAGACTCTCAGGGTAAGATCTGCATGAAGCTGCTGCTGCTAAGAACTCAAGTGATGAGCATACTGCTCTTTCCCTTTGCTTTCGGGGAACAGAGGAGGAGGGAGGGTGCCTGGTCTGCGCAAGCCAAGGCGGAAGGAGCCCCACCTTTTTCGCACACACTCGGCTTGACGAACATCGGCAAATCAGTTTGTCGTGCTGACTTTGGAAAGAACGCGTCGTCAAAAGCGGCAAACGACCGGATCCGAGTTTCCACGGAGCCTGCCCGCCACATCTTCAAGAGGACAAAAGCTGCTGCTCCACGAAAACAATGCAAGCTGCAGCGCAACGCTGGAAGCACTTTAAAAAGCACTTATAAAAAAGTATTCCTTTCCCCAGATGTACAGACAGGAATCGCACAATTTTCATGTCATCTTTCCTGATCAGCTGGTTACCTGTGCTGAATGAGCAGCCGTTGAGGCCATGGAAAAGCCTCGATTTGTATGCTCTCACCAGCTAAATCGACAGCACCTTTATGCTCCTATGTGTCGACAGAAGCATTGATGCCCGACGTTGCTGCCATCAGCGGCAGCATCGAACACTTTCAAAAGTATGGTAGTGGATCACCACCATACTTTTGAAGTCATAAGGTAATTGCTATTTTCCCAAACATCAAAGAGTTTCCTATCAGCACAGTACGGAGGACTTCCGGCAATAAGGAAGTTTACGAGGCGAAGAGTAGTAATCGCCGCCTTACATCATCCACTCCGCTTCAGCGTCTCCCACGGTCACATGAGGGTGATTTAACTAGACAGGTAGTGAGGAACTCTTGGAATCTCCATTCTAAAAAAAGAATGCCTGCTTGGTCTGAGGTGAAGAGCTTATCCATCCATGTCTCTCAGCGGTATCGAACGTTTTGGTTCGCCAAGTGCTGAAGAACCGTTCGTCTCCTTTAGGGGCGGCTCACGAGACTCCCTGTCACTGTCCACGCCACCCGAGGGTGTGTGTGACTCTTCAAGGTAGGGGTAAACCCCATACGGACCACCTTATGAATCCAAGTCCGTTACTCTTCCACTTGGGAAGGGACTCTGAAGAGAACCCTCCACCCTGGTTGACTCCGAAGGGAACCTCCTCTTCCTTATTATCTCCGGAGGCAGTACCCTCAAGGGAACCTCTCCTCGTTCCTTCTCCTCTCAAGAGGATCCCAAAGGGATGCTTCCAAATCTCTCTGAAGAGCCACTTCCTGAAGAGAGCAGTGCGCTTCTTACACTCTGGAGAGGCAACCCTCCAAGGAGGACATCAATCAGCTCCATGGTACAGCTCCACTTTCACAACTGGAGGGAAACCCCGAAGGGAACCGGTGCACCTTGCTTACTGGAACGTCATCTTCCAAATCCCGGTAATCACTAAATACGGATCCGGTTTCCGGCTTCCACCAGTGCCTCACCCGAAGCCAGAGTCATCTTGCGGGGGGAACTCGAAATCTGCAGTGGCCCCGGTGCTCATGAACACCCGCACCCCTCCCTTACAGTGGCAGGAGTCAGCATTGATGCTGCTGCACTGGGGCCTCCAGTGCAACGCCTGCCGGCATCACTGGACACGGGGGGGAGGGATAGACCCGAACTGTGCCACGTACAAAGAACGGGAATCCTTCTCGCACCTCTTATTAGACTGTGTTGCCCCTTTGGGGAACCACCGGCGGCAACGTTAGAGACGTTTGAAAATTCCTCTTCCTGTGCGGCGCCTTCATGCCGGCCGCATCCCCAGGAGCACTTTGCTGCCCACGAGGGATCGTGACTGCATGGAGCAGGAGCTCCAGAGGAGGCCAGAACGACAGGGATACCATCTATTTTTCTGTCCTTTTTATGAGGACAGAGTCGAGATAGCCGCATCTAGGAGTCCTGAAACAGGAACTTGCCAATATCCTTACAAGGATGCAGAGGACACCTTCCAGCACATATGGATCCCTTTCCGCAACCCCCCATTTTTTGACTGTATGTTTTTCGTTTTATATTTTTTTCTCTTTGTTTATTTCCCCTTCCCCTGTGCTGCGGAGGTGAATCCCACTGGCCTGATTGCCAGTTTCCGGCAGGTTCCTCCTCGTATTCATAAGAAACGTGGCAGGATCAAACGTCCTGCCACAGACATGTATGTTTCTTTTTTATAAATAAACTCCCCGGGATGACTGGGTGTTAGCCAGTGCCTCCCCGAAGCCTATAGGCTGAATAGCGTCATCCTGCGGGGAGGGAACCTACAGCGCACCCATTTCTCGGAGCTGATCCTTTCCGGGTGAGATTCGAACCCTCAACGCTTTGTGCCACGCGAGGAGACCGCAGCCACACGGCGTCCAACGTGGCCAACGGGTGCGTTGACGTTTGAGGTCTTCCGCAACACCTTCCCTAATCTCGAGTTTTCTTTTTGGCTTTTTCCACTCCCAGCCTACTATGAATCAGTATTCTCTGTTAGAACGAAGAGGGCGATAATCAGAAAAGCCTTCTTCCATGGCTCAACTTTCACGTGCCGATCTCCATTGCTTGCTTCATAAACCACCATCATTTGTCTCATCTGACAGTCTCCACTCTCGAGTACCAGTCTTCGTGGTCTGGAAGTTCCATGGCATTTGCATCTTGAGAATTGCAAAAGTCTTCACTTTCACGGGGCTGTTGCTTACCAATGCGCGCCTGCGACCAAGAGCTGCAAGCTAGCCGGGCAAGGGGGAGAGGAAAGATACGGAAATTCGCGAATTATTCACGAAGGGCTTTCCTTTCGCCGTGCTCCCCCTTCTTCGGCCATTTCCACACCTGCACTTTCCTTCAAAAGCATGGTGAACAAGCTCTCGTTCGAAAGCTGATTCATGGCTTCGTGGGAAAACCACGGTGCCTGCGGTCGCCTTTCGGCGAGTGGCCTTCGGTGAAGGCAAGAAGAACAATGGCTGGTAATAAGTGCTATTTTTCTTGTTCGCGTCGTCATAACTTCTCTGTCCTTCGGAGTTGTTATAGGGATCAATAAATGATCCGTGGACCTCGCTTGCGTATGACGTGACTTACCTAACCCCTTTAAAATATGCGACTCCCAGCAGTGTTCCGTTTCCGTTTTTGTACTACGCGTAAGCGAAACTGCAGTCCCAGCTGTGGATTTTCCGCTTTCAAAACTACCGTTAAATTTGAATTATGACCTCACGCTTCCTCGGAACCGTGACGTTACATACAGACTCCGAAGAATCCCACGTTGTGCTTCATTTTCCGTAGACCGACCCTGCCTGTGTATGCTTCCTTTTGCGTCTCCCACAACCGCAAACATGGACCATAAATTACCAGGCCATTCACTTCCTATAAAACGACCACGGCAGGGACTGAAGAACCGACAAGATCCTTCTGGCCATGTTGCACTCATGCACTATTCCATGCTAAGTAGCATTCTTGAAAGGCAGACTTAGTCGTCACGGCTGTTGGGCATAACAGAAGCCTGGGGGTCATTGGGCTTTTTGGGCTTTTTCCAGTTTTCTGGAATGTTGTTTCCCCAGCCTTCACTGCTTCTAGGGGTGCAGTAGCTCGAACACGCAATTTGCCACGATGCACAGGGTGCAGGCTGTGTGGTCATGGAAGGATGTGTTTCGCGTTCTTGCAGCCTCGGTGACGGTGAGCGAGAGAAGCGAATAACTCTATGCATCCTACAAATTGTAAGCGTTTTGGGCGGTCGAGAGAGAACGGTCAGCATGCGTGAGCGAGGTGAGTTCCAAAACTGATGAGGCGTATCGAATCCACGAAGATGGATAAACTCCTATATGAGCGGAGTCCTATGAAAGTAGCTCCAACACCGGAAGAGCTACGGCGTTGGCAACCGCAAACGAAAATCGCTGGGGAGTCCCTTCTGGAGCACGCAAACTGTAAATCTGCACGGAACATTCCTTTGTCCGCCGATTCAGGAAGACCAACTTCCCGCCATCGAGACCATTGAAGGCTCGGGACATTCACTTTGGTTTCATCCCGCTAACAGGAGGGAGGAACTGAACTCGATTGGCCCCACTGATGACGCTAGCTAGCCAATTTGCAGGAAGTGAACGACATCGCTGTTATCCAGTCATGATTTGAGCATCCATGCAAACATCGGCATTGGCATCGTCATAAGCTGAAATGCAAACGGAAACGCACCACGAATGTGGGCAAAAGGAGATGGGATAAAAAAGTGGAAGATTTAAAGAAGAAATCGATATCAGCAAAGAATCAGCTTGCAGCATGAGCAATGCCTCGCAGGCTACAAGGCTGTTAACCAAGTTCTGGCAACCGAAGGGAACAGGTCGAGGGCTCCTCTTTCAAATTAAGCGTTCTTCGGTGAGGCTACAGGGAAAGTTCATTGATGGCGGTGCTGCAAACTGATCGCTTTCTCAAAGTGGTCAGCACCGGTCATGATAGTTGCTTTCATGAAAAACATGCTTAATTTCTAACTTTACTTTAAGAATTAATGTACATGAATAATTATTGCAAAGTGGTAACTGATTAAGAAACATTGTCATGTCATTTTAATCATGATATTAGGTTGCTTCTAGAAACCAATGTCGTACATTGGTTTGCAGAAGCGTCTTGAAGCTCTCAGCCCTTCCAGGTCCACTTGTATTTATCAGGGCACTGTTTCTTTGATATTCCATCAAAACGATCGTTTCCCTTATTAGTACAGGAGACGTTGTTTGAATGGAACCTTTCTTGAAGGGTGCGTAAATTCCTAAGGCGTAGTTTCCAGTTACATCGCCACCAGATTTCTCATGGGGTGGTAATGCTTTGACGGCATACCTAAACGCATCCATAACTTCACTTCGGATCTCCCTAGGGTCTCTGAACTAGCTTTTCGGCTTGATAGAACAGTGGATTTCTGTTAGTTTCTGTTGATCTGAAAATCGCAATAGGAGGAATTTTCTATTAATATCTTTTTTTTTTGCAGCAGATGTTCAGTTTTGAAAATTTTCACTTTTGAAATGCCCAACTGCTTTATGATCTGTAAAGTTCTCCTATGGAAACTCCAGCACATTTATAAAGTCTCCATCGAACGAATCTAACACATTCTAAGTATCCTGATTAACTACTCACCCCGCTTAATTTGAACAGAATTTTTCATTTCAAATTTCTTGAACTTTGGTCCTTAACCTCTCTACGGATAAAGCATTTGTTGTTTGTAATGCTTCATAATTACAAAAAATAACGCACACACGAGAAAAAAATCTGCAACCTTCACTAAGATTCATCAAGCTGGAGAAGATGCGGTGATTTCTGTGAAAATTTTGGCATTTTGGATGGGGAAGAAATAAAAAAAAATTAGCAGTTGTTGATCATACCAACCGAAGGTCTGATGAGAATGAGGAATAAGAAAATTTACAGCCTTCTTATCTTCAGAGAGTGAAATTTGGTTTAACATAGGGAACTATTATATGCAAAATATCAAATGGCATAATGGCTACTGCATCAGCCGAAAACATCTGACGTCCACGTTTCCTCCAGCAGATGAAGTGCAGTGATAGTTGATGGAGGTTGAAAAGTGACAGATGTACTTGTCTTAAGCTAGAAGTAGCACTGCATTTAGGAATTTTCGGTAGGATTTTTCACATATCGGTTACAGTAAGCGTGCTCAAATTATCGTATACAGCTAAGCAGGGGAATTTGCTCTTCAGAATACTGTTTTTATAACCTTTGAGTCTACTGCGTTTGGGATATATTTCTTTCTTTTTATTCACTGTTGCAACTGTTCCTTATTTTTACAAAGAAGAAAGGTAATTTTCTGATCGCATCAAGTGTTTACTACTGCTAACCCGTGAATATTAAAGCGATACTATTTCTTTATGGTTTCTCTCGTAATCGCATTAACTTTTGAAGGTCTCTCTGATTTTTTTGATTTATTCTTCGTCGTACAGATTGAAATCTCATTTCATTATAAGTAGATATTCTAAGTAAAATTCTCTTGTAATATCTATTGAATTGAGTTTCTTGATTTCTCAACTCTCAACGGTAAATCATCTGCCTTTTTGAAAGGAAACAAATTTCAAGTAAAAGCATCGGTAAGATAGGCACCAGAATACTTGCATATTGCTATTTTCGCGTATTTGTGTATTATTTAAAATGCTAAAAGAAGGAATGGATTAACTGAAGATAATAAGGGGAAGTTAACAGTGAAATTTGTAATTGTCAAGTTGGGTGATGACAAAATACGCATTATAAGTATCCCCCCACCCCCTCTTGAAAAAAAAAAAAAATTTCTTTGGCTTCTCTTAAACAAAGAAAAGATCACAAATTACTCAACAGTCATATGTGAACTTAACTGAGAATTCTACTGGAAAATAAATGAAACAAAATTGATTTACTACGGAGGTTACAGTGATTGAAACCTTGACTTGGAACTACATTTCTGTGGAAAGTAATACGATGCCAAGAGCGGATATCCATACAAGATAGAATATCAAAAAATAAGCGACGACAAAGTCTGTTAATTGATAACGTGAAATGGAATCAATGAAAAATTCAAACAAATACTATCTATACAATACAATACAATACAATGTCGCCTTTCAGTGTGTTCATCTATACTTGCATTGAACTAAGCTGCAGGTAGAAGGTAAATGATTTCAAACATCACTCTGAAAGAAATATAAAACTTTTCGTTATAGGGATAAAAAGGATAGCATTTTGTCTTAAAAAAATAAATAGATCATTTCCAATTGCTAAATAACTATGATAATGTAACATAAAAAAGGATTAATTACTCCTTGTACGAAACATAAACTTCAAATTCTTAATTAAACTATATATTTTACATTTGTCCAAAAGAAAACCTTGGTATGCTTGAGTAACTAATACAAACCGTATGGAAGGAAAATTGCGAGTTTCAGGTTTAGGTATTTCTCTTAAGAAGTGTGGTTTCAGTGTGTTCAATCTATGCAGTTGTCTACCTTGTGCTTTCCTTGACTTGGGTACGCTCAACTATAACTGCTAGTCAAGTAAATTTCATTTTTATATTCTATCTGCAGAGTTTCATAGAACAAAAATTCGAAAATACAATTTTTTGCTAGAAAAATATATATCAAAACTTGCTTCTTGGAAGCTTTTTGTGTCTGTAGTAGAACAAGGATCCAATAAATGAAATTCTTTTAGAACTGCAGAGAAATAAAAAGAACAAAAATTAGAATGAAGCAGACATATGAAAATCGAAATTTACCACCTCCCCAAATCTTTGGACACGAATCTTGAACTCAATCAAGATCTTGAATTATAATTTGCTATCAACAAGCAGTGATCCAAGCAAGATCAAGTAATAATACTGATTCAGTGTGAGGTGAATGGTGTGGATGAAATTCTTTGTCCGTGGCATGAAATTGTAAAGCGAGACATCAGGATATCGTATACATGCATATCCGATGTGAAAGATATTTGAATTTACCCGAAATTCAGCCATCGTTTACACGTTTCGATGTCTAATGATGATAACTCAGTGTGAGTTCGGATAAAGAAACCCAAGCCATTGATACATGATATAAGGTAATTTAAGGCTTTCGAAATTCCCCAGCAGAACTCATTTTTGAATTCGACTAATGTTGCAAAATATTCTTGCTAGTTTTTCGAATCAAGGCAACAAAATACGTCAGTTGAAAAATATATATTGAACATTGTGGTTGAAAAAGTTTTTTTTCTCATAAAAGCAAATTTGACAGTCAGTCAACTAGTTGGGTTCAGGTATTATTGGAAAGTATTTGTTCCAATGCTGACGTGACTTCAAAACAAATTCTCAAATATATATACATAACAGAATATGTTTAGAAATGCAAATTATGTGACTAGCTCCATGCTTCAGTGCCACCATATACTGCCTGAGAGATATGGGACCAAAAAGCCCCCTACTCATACTTCATGAAATCATTATTATACATGTGGGTAGTTTTGTGATTGATCTCATTTGATAAATGAGCAAAAGTAGCAGGACGAACTCCTTGTTATTGTCTCTTATGACCCTTCCAGTTTTCACAGATCTGCAGGTTTCTGGTCGTTTTTCCTCAACTTCATCATTAGTTGATCTGTTTCCTTGTGGTATTCATTCCGAAAACGGAATTCAGGCCCGAAGTATATGAATTAATAATTTTGGATCACATCAACACTACTCTTTATGCAGGACAAACTTTAATGTTATCATTAATGAAGTGAGTGTAAGGACCAAACTGATACTTTTGTCTTTTGTTCCTTACTGTTTTTACTTATTAATCATCAATTTATTGTTTAATGATCTCGAATTAGATGTTGATTTACTTCAAATAACCTTGTAATAAGATAACATTCTTTTAAACAGCTGGATTTTCGGGAATTTTATTATATGAAGATCTTATTTATATAATAGCTTCGAAATCTCATTATCTTGATGCTTTACATCTATAAGAGGCCAGTGTGTAAGTGGGATGCTCTGATGCAGTGTGTATGCTTACTAAATATGTAAACTTTTCCCAAAGTTTATCAAGACTAGCATATGAGGATACATAACAAGGATACCCAACAAGGATCCTTATTATGAATCCAAAAGCAAATATATATTAGCAATTTTTTTTTATGTTATCTGTGCACACTTGTGAACTTTGCAGTAGGACTATTGTTGTAATCATTTATAGTCTAATAAGTTTTGTAAGTTTTGATTTAATTTTGCTGTAATTTTCAAATGGCTGATTATATGGCCTTGCTCACTGACTTTAAGGTTACAATGGAAAGTTGATGTGTAGATACATGATTAGAAAGTTGGTTGTTGATATTGGTAAGCTGTGTACTGCAGCATCAATTTATCTGGGTGAGAGACTTGGTGGAAGAGCAGCCCCAATTGTGTTTGAAGAGAAGGGAACATGCTTATAGAGAGCTAAGAAGTGCATTGAATGTACAACTTTATTTGTAACATCCGAAGTAGCTAATCATAAGTCTTGATTTGTGAGGCTTGTTAGTCTAGTTAGGGTACTGAGAAATTGGTTGCAGTTTCTGAAATGAGTGAAATGATTTGGCAATTTGGAATCGAGAACTTTTGATAACCTGCAGTAATGACTTTTGTGAAAGCATTTCTCATGAGGTGGGAGCAAGGTAGTATAATTTTCAATTTGAATCATGTTATTTGGTAATTAGGGATACTACACAAGAATAGCAGATAACTCCTGATTTTGGAAATATGATGGCATTATTTAAAAGGATTGAGTACTGGTATTTAAAGAAGATTAGTAGAATACAGATCAGTGGGAGATAAAGCAGTGTGGAGCCTCATCTTTGGATCAATAATCGAAGTTTTTGTAAAAGGAAACAGCTGGTTCAGTTCCTATATGCCAAAGTTGTTTCAGACTTCAGTGCACATTAGCATGATTGACCTTGGAAGCATCAACAAGGTGAAGGTTCAGGATGTGTCTTGTAACAAGCATAGTTTAGAATTTTAGATCTCAAATGAATAGGTGTTCCCCTTTAGATGGTTGACTAGGGCAAATGCAACTGTATTTACCAGATACTGTTTTTGCAAGGTATGCAACTGGAGTAGGTGTATGCATTTTGTACAAAAACTTGCATATGGTTCTCAAAGATTGAAGTTTTAAATTTTATATGTAGCTAGTGCGTTGGTTCTGTGTTCAGAATTCCAAAAAGCCTACCATTGAAATGTCTAAATATGGTGAAATTTTAAAACAAAATTGGCCTTTTCCAGTGCATATCAAAATGACATGAGAACTTTTGTATTGTACATATTGTACATTGCAGAAGTTCTTGCCTATAAGGAACAGTATGTACACCAGTAAGGTTTATCGTGAATTCTGGCAATTTCACGCAACAACTCTTATGAAAGCTACTGCTTTGGTGAACGAATATCAAATGTTGAGATCTGCCAAATTATTTCCTCGCGTAATACGGGATTTCTCTTCAGCTTGGCTTGAAAATCAGACTGTTGCTTCCAACTGTGTAAGACTGCATAAGAAATGTAAAGCACGAGATTGTACGCTTAAGCGTTATGTAATCAACTAGAATCCTTTGTGAACCTCGGTGTTTGTAAGATTCTCATCGCTTAGTGCTTAGCGTTCTGTTCAAAACAAGTTCCATTCACTGTACACATTGTACGATTTTCATCAGCAAGCCGCATCGGATACATTGGTTGAGGATCGTTAAAACGTTCGTTTCAGTTTTCTTGGATCCTTAAATCCAATTAAATCCATTAATCAATGATGGCATATCATTGGTTTTTTGTTTGCTTTCTGCCAGCATCATTGCAAAGGACCTGGAAGTCTCCTTGCAAGTCTTTTTGATGTTCCTCTTCACATCTTTGTCGCATTTGCGTGGTTCGCTCGTCTCCACGCGGAAATTCCTTCTCTAGATGAGGATTTCTGCAAGCTCTGCAGTTTAATGTGTTAACGTTGACTTCAGTATTCGTTCTGACCTGCGAGCTGCTATCACCCAGCTTTTTCGTGTGAGTTACATCTGTTTCAAAATGCTCCCGAAGTGATCCTACTGGTTCCAAAGCCACGGATTCACTATCACTTTGGCCTACCTTGACTGAGAGTCAAGGACTGGTTATTTCTGGAATTTTCCGTTCTGAAGATAAGAATATTCTCCCGATTTTTTTTTTTTTTTTTTTTTTCTCCTACTCAGCAGTGTGCGGAGGCGGATGCAGAAACAGAACAGTATTCAGAAAGTGAACTGCTTTTTTGGTATCTTTCGGGCTGATTGGGAGTGAGTCTACAGAATCTCCAACTCGCGAGTATTTCCTCAGTCGGTTTGAATAGAGAGAGAATAAACAAAAAGCACCAATATCCAACTCTTAAAACAGAAGGTCTTGAGGAAGAAGTTTTTGTTGCTAACGTTTTTGCACCTGAAGCAACAGAAAAGAAGTCACAGGAAAAAAATCACAGGAAAAGTAAATGAAAGTCTTCAATTGTGAAAGGAGAGGTGGAGACCATCTCTTGTTAGGTCCAAAAGCTTTGATGGTGGTTAGCACGATAGTTTTGCATCAAAGACTAGAAGGTAAAAGCACGATAGAAGCCTCAAAAGGCTTTCTATTCGACGTTTACTTTCGTCACATCGAAATATGAATAAAAAAAGAGACATGAACGGGAAAAGCAATGCACACAGGAAAGATTTGAGGATGAAATTTTCGGGTTAACGTATCCCATTAAGCATTCCACATTTCGAAGCTCTCTATGGGTCTTACGACCTCCCCCCCCCCCCCCCCCAAATCCTCAAACTGTGTTTTCTGGTCCAGCACAGGATTTCGAACAGTCCTCTGCCGATGTTCTCGAATGATTTTTCTAAAAGGAAAATAAACCTGGACTGAATGTCCCCCATGTCCACGTGCTGTACATCACGATTGCAGCTATCCTAAAGAGACATCATTTCATTTTCTTAATTTCTCTGAGCAGTGGAGAACATTTTCTAGGAACTACTTTTAGGCTTTTGAGATAAAATACCGTACTAAAAAAAATTTGATTTCATTGAATTCCTCGCGAGAGTGTCCAGGTAACCTGTTAGTGCTCAGTAAAAAAAAAAAAGTGAGCGAGAAAAGGGAGTGGGTAAAAAAAATTCGTTATGGAGTTCTTTCGAACTCAGCGTTTTGCGTGACCGGGGTTGACATGAGACAGTGCTTTTGGTCATGAAAATCCGAAGGCTTTTTAGAACGTGCAAAAAGAAGCGTAAATGCAGAAGTTTCTAATATCGTGTCGATGCAGTGTTCCTGTGTTCCAAAAGAATGCGTCTTGAACGAAAGCCGGAAGATAACATGGATCAGGTAAGTGAATTGCCGAGTAACGTAGCGCAAAAACAAACAAAAACAAACAAACAAACAAAAAAAAAAAAAAAACAAGAACAAAGAAATTGGATGAGCGGAAAAATCCGAAATTGCAAAACGAAACTCTTCTCGAGTCATCACGACGGAAATAAATTTTCGCACTGCGGTGAGACGTCGGTTTTCTGGAATCGAACAGCTTTCGATGGTAGGTCGTCCAACGAATGAGACTTACCGCAGTGCGTTGGTCCAGAAGTACGGCCTGCAGATGCGTTTTCTCGAGGTTTCCCGTTCTACCTTTCCAACGTTCGGGTCTCCGACGACTTCTTTTCGCAACTGCGTCGTTTCTCTTTTCTTTTTCTCAACCCTTGCCATTCCACCTCGAGATAGTGTGACTCACTCGTCGAGTGGGCAGCTTCCTGCCATGGCGGCCATGGTCCGGCAGGACAGCTGGGTGATGCCAAACGAGTAGCCAGCGAAAACGGAGCAATGCAACCGGCGCGAAGGACGCTGGATGCTGTGAGTGGAAAGACGCATGCAATCTGAGCTAGTTAAGAAATGAGTAAAGCATGCCCGGCGAAAAGGTAGAAATCACGGTCTCGAGAAAAAGAGAGCACTCGGTGCGGTGGAGGAACAAACTCTGATCCGCCGGTGTGGATGCAAGTATTTGAAAGCATCCGAGAGGAAGAACGGCAAAATTCAAGTGCCCTTTCGTCTTGGAGAAGTGCTGCAAGACAAGAGCTCAATGAAAAAGAATGCTTTGGGCAAGGTGCCCTTGCATCTGGAAATTACATCTAGCAGCTCCCCGAACGCCTTTTATTGATGCGCACGCTTTCTCAGCATGAACTCGTAGACACTAATGGAACTGTACACTCTAGTACGAATCTGGCGAAATCCTGTCTCAATATGGGATTTCGCGCCTCCGTCCCGGGAATGGTAACTGTGAAGCTGCACCATCGTCGCCACTATTCTGTCTGTCTTTTTCACCTTGTCAAAATGAAAGCATCCGACAGCTAAACGTCCAGTAGGCACAAATGCATCGCAAGTAAATTAACCGCGAAGGGCGTTGGCATGGAAGGTTCAGGTAGAAACGCAGGACCGGGAAGGTTGAAAAAGCCCGGCATCGGGAAGGCAAACGAACGACATCATCTGTCTCCCTCGTGTAATGATGGAAGGAGATCAAAGGGTGTCGAAATCGACGTCTTTTGTGCTCACTAGGCCGCAAGAGGACGACCGACCTAGCCGCGACCTGTACTTTTTGGGGAACTTTGTTTCACTCTAGGGTGCCTTGACTCGGTTCCATTACTGACTCCTTCGTTCCCTGCATGGCAAACGAGCGAACAAAAGCCGCCCATTCATTTCAGGTGTCTGTATGTATACATGAGGATAATAATCATGTCGAATTCGTCTGAGGCCGTGTGGCTAAAGTAACCACAGAGCCCGACACGGACCAACTTTTGAGATACGCAACAAGCCTGCACTGCTGCCGAAACGAAGTCGTTGGAATCTGCAGCAGCATGGTGCTTGCGCTCGCTCAAGTGGCATCGTGAACCTCCAAAGAAAACTAAGAATTTGGCGTGGTCCATCTTCCGCAGCTGTCGCCTTTATCGATGTATCCAAGCGCGGGTTATCTGCGTGCGTGATGGCAGAATTAATGAAATTGCCTTACGCCGTGTAATTACACGGTTTTCCCCAGTTTCTTAGCTCCTCCAGCCGTGTGATTCAACACCTCGGACGACGCAGTGATTCACGAGCACCGGATCCATCTTCACAAACAAGCACATAAGATGATTCGACTTCTTCTAGAGCGCATCCAGGCCACCTTTAGCACTCTGTCAGTGGTTACCGTTTCCTTTAACTGCTACATTCTTTTGGTCTTGTTGGATGAGATCGTTGTTCCATGAAGTCTGTCCCCATCCGCCTTGATCTGCAAGTTCGTTTCCTCTTATAGAGTTAGAAAAAAAAAGATGATTTTTCGTATCCTCTCCTGTTCCTTCCTCTAAATCGTTTCTCGCTATGCCGAACTTGCAACTGTTTCTTGGAGCAGTGTCAATAGCTTAGCGATGGATTTCTCAGCAACATGACGAAAGCACTTTACTCCCGAAGGAAGAGACACTCATTTTTATGGTCACCGCGCGCTCTCTCATAAGTGATGCGTTACGCCGAGAATCGTCTCTTGGAGATTTTTAAACATGTGAATGCATTTTTATCCGCGACAGTTTGCATTAGCAATTTGGAAGTGGTGCAAGCCAACATTTTTCTGGTGGCAGCTGTGCTTCGCACGCCTTGCCTCCGTGCTAACCGCATTGGCCGAATTCTTTTCCATATGGTTCGCTACGTTGCTTCTGTTTCTTAAGTGATTTTGTACTACGACGAGTCATGACACAGCTTCTGGAGAGGAAAAAAAAAAAAAAAAGGAAAAAGAAATTTCCTTCTTCTTCTTCTCGACACCATGGCGATGCAAATAATCTATTCCCAAGTAAGGAAGGAGATAAAAGAATGTCAGGCAGGTTGCAGTCGCTTCGTCTTTTCGTATGGTCGCTAAAAGCAGCCCAGGAGTAAAATGCACCACACAACGTTGATTTTGCACGGTTGTTAACGGAAGCAGAAACGCAGCCCAAACGAAATCCCATAGAGAATCGGCAGGAGGGGAAGAAAAGCAAAAAGAAAAGAAACGCATTTCCCCTTTACAGAGATTCTTTTAATTGTTTTCAGCAAAAAACGCAAAATCGAGAAACGAGCAGTAAACCCTTTCATTGTGTTTACATTGAAAAATTCTCACACAAATCTCCAAGTTTTCTCGTATCTTCGAGAACGCGTTCGCGGGACCCACTTTGCGAACCACCGGCGTAGAGGATTAAAGAAACAATTGTTCTTTCTGCCTACGCTACGGGTGGTTGCGTTGGGCGCTTAGCACAACACGCGAGCGCGGCATCACGCTGCAAGCTTCCGCAGCTGGTCCAGAGGCTCGCCTCTCCGACACCGTGGCAACGAGAGCCGTCTCCCGGCCCGGATGCCTGCGCTCCGCGATCTATTGGCTTGCCACCTACGGATGCCACCGCAGCCTCAGGTGAACTTATCTGTTGACCCGTCCCCATGCCTGACCATCGCATCACGAGAGGGGACTGGGCGTCGATCGGCTGCTCGCCACCTCAGCTTGCGGTGGCCCGGTGGGTCGCCTGCATCCTTTCCGTGCGCAAGTCTCCCAGCTCCGTGATTTTGCAGACGCTCCATCCGTACACTGGCATCAAGTTCAAGCGCAGCATCGTTTAGCAGCGTCAGTTTGTACGTCGCAAATGTGTGTACAAAGTGAGGATGAAAAAAAAGAAAAAGAAGGAAATACTCGAAAAGTTCAAGTAAATTCACAAATTTCCAGGTTTTCGGATTTTTCGCATCCGCTGGTAAAGGAATAGAGAAAACAACAACAGTAATAAAGAAGAAGAAGAAGAAAAAAAAAATCTTGTGCGGAAAGCAGCAGCAATTACGACCCGGAATGCGCAAAAGTGATGGAGGCGAATCATCCAAGTTCTTCGGTTCCCACTTGCCACGCGGTTTCGCCCAGTCGTGCACTCTTTCGGCAGAGCGCACGCCTGCAAGGGATCGACACTGTGAGCGTTTTTTGTTCTTTTCCAAACACTCGAAATTTCAGACTTGCTTCAGGGGAAACCTTCGGGGAATTCGGGAACTCTCTTCCTTCCCGACGCGCTCCGGTTAGGTGCCAGAATGGTTGAGCGCGCGTGTATGGAATCTCCAAGCCAAGGCCCTCTTGAAGTGTTTGAGCAATGATGAAGCAGGTTCGAATCCATCGCTCACCATCCACTTTGTCTGCACGTCATCCGCTGGAGATGTCTCTGCTCTCCTTCCAGCGTCGGCGGACTCGCCCGGTCGGGACAGGATCATTGGCTTCCGATTCACTTCTTTTCCTCTCTGCGGGGAAACCTCACCTTCAGAGGCACACAGCGTGGCTTTCCGAAACTCACTCTCCGGATCCGAATCGTCGGCGCCGATTTCTTTCCTGCCGGAAGGCGCAGCGCGGATTCTTCGAAGCGTGCCGTTCGGATCCGCTGATGATGAGCGAGCCACCTGGGATAACTCACGGGGATAATTCTGAGTGCCTCGTGGTCAAAGGGGCGCACAAGACTCGCTGTTTCCAATTCAGTGAGGAAGACGCCGCTTTGAACATTTTGCCGCTTTCAGCGCGCAAAATGGATGGCGGGCAGATAGTCTTCAAAACTCTTCTTTCTTTTGTGCTGCTGTTCAGATCTGAAAGACTCGTGGCGCTTGCAGATTTTCGTGCATCGGGGTCCAGTTTCCGACGCCACTCGCAATCCTGGTAGTTTCCGCGTTGCCGATTGATTTTCCCATTCGGATGGCAAACACACCCGTCCAGTGCGGTCATAAAACACTTCCTGACATCTGTTAAACCACACTTTGATCTGAGCCAAGAGGCTGAGAAGCGATAACCCGATTGCTGAGCACTCCAGAACCTCTGTAGTGCACGGAGTTCCGGACCACGTACGTGCTTGCGGAAGTGAGGTCGTCAACTGGCACGGAGTTGCACCTTTGGTCTGCTTTAATGCTGCAGTGTGATCTCCGGCTTTGAGATGTTTCGTTGCTGCAAGGATTTGCATCCTGGAAACTTTCAGAGTGGGACCTCATTCTCCTAGACAGCTCGTACGCCCAAAGGATTCCTAGCTCCAGCAGCTGCTTTCAAGGTCTTCCTCATAGAAAAATGGGGGCACAGTGCATTTACTTTACACAAATATAGTTTCCCTTTGGTTTCAAACACCACGTTTTCGTCTCTTTCTCTCCTTGTCTTGCATACCTGAAGAAACGAAAAGAGGTAGGAACACTATGATCATCAGTTCATTCACCTCATTACTGACGATTCATTAACTGTGGTAGAGAACGAAAAAGAAAGGAAGGAAGAATCGGAGTTCAATCAAAGGATGCAATAAATCAGCTTTTCCTGAGTTTGATATCCACTGAGGACTAGGAGCGAGTTAGGCAAGTGGTGTTGGAGTTTACGTGGCTAAAGAAGTGCCTTCACGATCTGATTCCTTCGTTACTTCGTTACTCTCCTCCCTCTTGAGATTTCGAGATAAAATGACACAAGGGTTTGCGGTTGACGTTGCTGACCTCAAATCTTCCGAAGACTCTTCACATCAATCGCGTAACTCTGGAACTGCTTTCTGAGGAGGAAAAAAAAAAAAAAAAAACAGTTCCAGGGTTTGCGAAAAAACACCATGAAAGAAACTCCTAAGAACGTTAACCACGACGTTAGCATCCCCTAAACAGTGTACGAGTGGTGTAGGATGGTCCAAAGATTTTGGGAGTCCGTCAACGTTCTTTCCACATCAGCGGGAATTGACGTGGCCAGTTGCTAGGAAAGAAATGCACAACAGATTCCACTGTTTCACGGCTCCCGCGTTCATCAACTCAGTTTCTGCGGTTGATGCAGCGGCTGTGACTCAGTGCTCCTGACTTTTGTCTGGAGTCACGAAGGATGGTTGTGACATCACATTGGAACATCGTTCTCGTTTGACATCGAAGTTGGAAGTTCCATTATGCTGTCACATTTACTGATGTGGGAAACCAGGGGTGCTCTTGTTGTTGCATGCACTTCAGGTTCGCATAGACCCAGGTCAAGGTTTTCTGTGACCCGTTCTTAGTCTCACATGCGCTAAATTTGGAGAGCTTCGAAAATGACTTAGGAATTGCGAGCAATCACAGTACGGCTGCAGAGATTGCCAGAAAAGGATGCTACTGAGGTCGACCCTCACGTTTGACTCCAACGATATTCCTTCTTTCCCAGCATAAAGAATTGGTTTCAGTTGGTTTATACCAAGGAAGTCATTGTCCAGGGGTTCAGGAGCCACCAGCATTGTGCTTGGTAAGGAGCCAAACCTTTTAATCACTTGGAGCTAGAGATGTCCCTTGTTTCCATGAAGAACGAGTTCGGCCATTAGGTTTTGTTCTTGTTTCGTGAGGAGAGGAATTTCATCTACCCAGCTGACATGCAAAACAGAAGCTGCGAAGTGTGGTCTTTGACTTTTTCAGCTTCTATAGAAAGAGAAGATAAGTTATGGAATTTTTTTTTCCTGAGGTTCGTCTAAGTGTTTTTATAAAATTTCCAACACTGGAAATAGAAATGATGGTAACCCTTCAGTTGAGCTGCATGAATTGTCGTGTGTAAGATAAAATTCCTTAGACACAGCGCTTCCAAAATCCAAAGTTAAAAGAATATGGAAAAGAATCTCCCAGACCCTTCTGTGCGACTCAGGTGGAAGAAACCTGTCTGGAACTACCTGGAACTTGAAAATCCAATCAAGTCGTCATTTCGTTTTAGTTCCGTACTCAGCTGGAATCCCGTGAACTCTTTTAAGCAAGGACCAAGAGAACAAACGAGGAAATGTCCTTAGGAATCCTACAAATTTCTTCGCAGCACTCACCAAATGCTTGCTGTTTCCTGAGTGAAAGTACATCTTCCGTGTCCACAAACAATCCGAGTTGTTCTGAGAAGCAACGCAAGCAGAACATGAAAGAGGAAATGAAAGCCATGTTTCTTCTGGAAATCGTCGATCTTTTCCCGAAAATCATCTTCCCAAAAGAGGATAATTCCACGTCACACGACTCGTGATGCATCTCTTCCTGATCTGGGGGCGAGGCATGGCGCCCACACTGATATGCCAAGAGGTCTGCGCTTGCGATTCGCTGGAGAGAGAGGAAGTTGCGACTCGATCAAGCATGCTGCTCGGCACCTGATGCTTCGCTTTTAATGGTGAAGCAAGCTGGCATTCATCTGGAAGAAACGGAGGACACAAGACTGCCTACTCCGAGACAATCCAGCTGCAAGGCTCACCTCTAATTTCATTAGATTTCGAATTTCCCTTTCCAGAGATGCGCGCTTTAGCATTTTTCATGCCTGGCCTATAGAACAAACCATCACCATGCAACCGCTGACGTCATTCCAAGCAACATTTGTGCTTGGAATGACGTGCAGCAGTGCGTTGCATGGTCATGATTTTCCTTTGATGAAAGGTCAATGATAAGCGTAGGTAATTTTTATCTTGAAGTAATCAATGTGTCTTCTCTCTCAGCATCGCGACTGATAGCTGTTTCCTACCCGCTTTCTCACCATTGGCGGCATTACATTACATCATTGCAATCAAATACCTGCCTCTGTATTACCCAGTGATTTCCTTATTCCCAGGAGCTCTCGTATAGATATGTGCTTCCTGATGTCCTCCAATCCATTTCATTGTAGGATGTTTCTTTCACTGAGGTGTGGAGGAAACAGAAGAGGATTCCGTTGCAGCCTTTGCAGGGCACCAGCCTTTGAACGAATGCACCCATCATCTTGAGATTATTGGTTTCTATGAAGCATTTCAAATCCAGATATCTACAACTTAGAAGTGCTTTCTTTTGTGTGTGTGTGTGTGTTCAGCTCGATGAGATGTTCTCTCGGTGTCACGCTCAAAGATCAGTTTGCGGATGAGTTACTTTAAAGCCTTCTTGAAAAAAATGCTTTCAATTTTTCCAGTTATTCGTAGTCCTCGAAATGCACTGTGCAACACATTGGTTATTGTCCATCCCACCTAAAACTGTTCTGGATCTCACAGTTTGGGCATGCATTCGGGTTTTTGCAGCAGCAACAACAGCCATTTATTCCGCATTCCGAACTATCTCATGTGTCTTTGGATGGCTTTAACATGCTCAATCCACGTGGCTGTTCAAATGGGTAGACAAGCTGCTTATAAATACAAAAAAGGAAGAACAGTCCTGCCACGGGGAATAGCGTGCTCAACGTCACCCGACAGCTGGAGCTTTGGCTCACGTTACGGATCACGTGAGCTTTGGCTATTACTCTCCATGTAACTAAGGAAACGTCGGTGGAAGCGACACATCTACCATACCTGATGCGCTAAGAGACTTTCATTGGTCTTTTACAAGTCGAATCGCACGCTTTTCACGTTTGCTGAGGACGCCTTTCATCTTCGTGGCGTTTCTTCTTTGTTTTCACAGCTCAGCACAGGCACGGGGAAAATCGATTCTTTTGGTACCGCACACACGGTGTTCTTCTCGTTCATCACAAATTCTCTAGTCCTGCATCGAGACAAGTGAATGGAGTTGGTTAGCGATTTTGTTCCAGAATTTCCACACCTACACCTTGACTGCAGCATTCTTACGAAAGGATTCCCATCCACCGTCGGAAGATTTCAGCAGTAGCGGAGAAACCGAAAGGAATTCTGTTTGACTTTCTGTTCCTTCTGCGATTTAGAAATTTTGTGAAATCATTGTCACAGCATAAACTCCTTCATCGGAGTCAAATCTAAACAGCGAACCCACGAGTCGGAGTGGGAGCAGCAAACCCTACAATCAAATCTGCGTGTTGGCCTTCCACGGAACTCGGTGTCACCCACCTCGAAGCAGCTCTTCTTCACATTATCGCGCTCTTCCCGCACCACTCGGATGCTCCTCTTTCCGTGTAGACCTGCCTCAAGTTTAGGTGTTCACAGCACGATTGCAAAAAAAGAAAAAAAAACGCTCTACCTTATCTCTCGATCCGTGCCTCTTGATCTTCTCATACTTATCAACAACGCCTCCATCATTCTACTCATGCTGCCCCCCCCTGTGATCCCATCATCCATGCAGCTGCATTCATCTCCATCCACGCTCTAAGAGGAAATTCAGAAACATCAGAAATGATTTATCCATTATCTTCAAATCTCCTGATCAAAATTTCCTTCTTCCTTCCCGTCCTGTTTACTGATCTGTCAAGATTATCCTACGCCCTTGTCTGACTACGCAGGTTAGGGTTAGGAAACACAGGTATGGGGTTAGGAAATGAAGAAAAAGTACACATTTTCGCCCCATCCACTTTGACACCCTGTAGAAAAGTGAAATTCCGTGGACCCTTGGGAGTACTTTCTCCATTTTCCTCCGGTGACACGAATCCATCTGCCATGTAGATACGCTTCACCCATTCCTAATGGAATTCACAGCTTCCTGGGCTCAACGGCTGCGCCATTGCCTGCCTGGTCGCTGCAATTCGACTGACCTTTGCGATGCCTTCATGAAGATGCGATAAGAAACTTTCCGGGTGAAAGTCACACTTCAGTATTCGCTTTGAGGATCTGAGATTATTCACGATCTCAAGCTCGAGGAGGACGGTGTTTCACACTCCATCCATGGATCTGCAGGAGACTGAGAATACGGCGTTCCATTATAGTCCCTAAATGAATCAAAAAATCTATCCAAGGCCAGTCGGTTTGGAAAGATCACAGGATTCCTTGAGCATCTTCTTCTTACAATTCCTCAATGCGTGTTCACAAACGTTTTCGCGTGTTCTTTTCAGATGTGAAACATGCATGCCCCTCACTTTGGCACAACAAGCGGCCCGGTGAGAAGTCAGTGGTGCCAGAACTCGGAAAGGGAACTGGGGAGCGCAGCGCCATCTCGGAACACTGGGAAGTCGAATGGTATAACTGGCGGCGATGTTGCAGTTGGCGTGATTGGTGACCGCCAGCTGCAAAGACGTGGTTTGCGGACCCTGAGAGCCATCTCCGTGTTCCTTTGATGCTGCTGCTTCTCAGTGTCATTTACGGTTCTTGGGCTGGCGACGGATGCAGCGCTGGTCTGACCGACAAAAATGATCCCAGCAGCCCTGAGCTCCCTTCGAAAACGCCGGCAGCTTAGGCGGCGATCGAAAAGGGATGCTGCTGGTTACTGTACATGCTCATGTGATCAGAACTGCCCTGGAATCTGTCTGTTTGGGATGGCGGAAAAAGGAGAGAAATCGCTTCATCACCGAAGAGGTCGAAAAAGATAAATAAACGTACGGAAAAAAAAGGAAAGGAAGAGAAAAGCACGAACGAATACCTTTGTTGTTTCTCAGAGGAGAGCAAGGGATAGGCCGGAAGATTGGCGGCAGTCCAGCTTTCGTGGGGGGAGGGGGAGGGGCCCAAGTCCAAAAGGCCTTCCTGCGGGGCGAGGTTTACTCTCCCCGGTGACGAAAATCCTTCCATTGGTTCGAGTACCTTATCCTTTGCCATTCCGCGGTTCTTCGGCTCTGGTTGGGAACCGCTGTGCTGCGTTCCCCATCGGAGCTCTCGAGATCGGCAGAAGAGCATCGCAAGTACGAAGGCAAACTGGCACTGGTGGTTCCCTGGAGAAGCCTCGGTTGCGTCCGAAATTCCCGTGAAAACACCTTGAAAGTTTTTTGCACCAGGGAGCTTCACCGAAAGCGCTCGTCCCAGCATCCGCCACAGCTTTCGCTGAGCCGTGGACGCATCGCACCCCCGGAGAAGTCGTGATGTCTAATCTCGACAGACGCTGCGTCTTTGGAGAGTGGATTCGCACGTGCTTCACGACCGGAGGACCGTATGCACATATTAGAAAGTAACCACGTTGTTTCAACAACATCGGAGCAAACGATTGCTGGTGATTTACCGTACGATTCGTGACCTCCTCTTCGGAAGAGGGGAAGTTTCGGAGGACTGTTCCATTACAGATTAGATGGATACCGAAATGTCCGTCATTTTCTCTCCCTATAGCCGCGTTCGGCTGCTCGACGATTTTTTCTTACCCAAAAGAGCAGAGCGACTGCAGAGGAGAGCTTAACGGCTCCGTTTTTTTTGCAGAATGCTTCAAAGTGCAGAATCAGAATGCAGGATCGACTTGAGAATTTCTCAAGTTAATAGGGTTATCGTGCAAGAGTTCTCCACGTCCAATCATTCCTGTGTACAAGAAGAAATGGCAATTTTTTTTTTTCTTCGGATGGAGATGAATTTTCAATTGTTTTATGAAATAGATTCAATTTATCGTTCCTAGCATGCTCTCACGCAGGAGATAGTGTGCAACCCGCGGAAGATGCTGTGGGCTTCCTCTACATCCCTTGCCCCAGTGCTGCCCTCCATTAGGGAAGAAAGGGACGGACCTCCCAGCAAGGTGGGAAGTGACGTGCTGCACTGCAGTCAAAAGGAAGCTTCCGGGAGCGTGGGCAACTCGGGAGATCACGGTCGCTGCGACTCCAGGTGTCCCACCCAAAGGACTTCTACGTTGGGAGAACTGCTCGCAATCCCTCCGGAGGACGTGAAGTGGCCTCCAGCCTGTTGGGATAGTGGCGCTCTCCTTATGAAGTGGCAGCAGGGGTTGGCGCTACTGGCGTTGCATTCGGGAATCCCATGCGGAGCACGCCTTCATCATTGCACACTGGGGGAGGGTGGAGACCCGGTGAATGAGACCCTCCCGCACCTGCTGCTAGGCAATGCTGTCCTCCGACCTCTTTGGGATCCCCTCGCCAAGACCCTTGTAATCTTGGCGGACGGCCGCAGGGACATTTCCAGACGCCTCTTCGTGAATGCCGCAACGCCTCCAGCTGCGTCCCACGCAGTTATCTGCTGTCTTCGAGGGATCGTGGCGGCCTGGAACGCAGGAAGAAGAGTCCAAAATGGAAGCAATGCCATCCACCGGGCGTGAGTCTTCTGCGATGAGCCTCAACTGGGCGACATAAGGACCGAACTTGCCAGCATCCTGGACAGGATGCAGAGGACGCCTCGCAGAGAGCAGTCATTCCTTCCTCGGTTTCTCGCCCTTCCCCCCATTTCCTGAGTAAAACTTTCCCTCCCTTTTTCTTTTTTGTTTGTTTTCGTTTTCGGTTTTCCCTTCCCCTTCGCTGCCGAAGTGGACCTCGCCGGTCTGCGTACCGGTCTTTGGCAGGTTCAAAACACGTGGTAGTACCAAGTTTTATACCAAAAAAATGCATTTTTATTAGTTTTGATAATGAATGCCCCCGCATATCCGGGTGGAAAACCTGCTCTCGCTGGAAAAAAAGGAAAAGAAAAGCATCATTGTGAGCCAAAAGCCACTGCCACGAAAACATTGTTCAAGCAAAAGCCGAAGAAATGCCTTTGGAAAAGATCTGGAGGATGAAAATCCGTGCTCTTTTACAGCTGGCATTTCCTTTTCCTACAACGTGGGGGACGGTGGATGTTAAGCAGGCTGTTGAGCACTCTTCAAGGTGGTTCCGCCATAAACTTCTATAGAAATCGAGGTGTTTCACCAAATACCGAAGACTCGAAATGACCGTTTTCGGGATTCGTTGCTAGGGAAACTTCCATGCCGGGCCAAACTGATCCTCTGATGCCTTCTTTGTCGTTTAAACGCGTGTCGCCATGCACTCGAAGATTGTGCAGTGGAGTCACTTGGGAATATCTAAGAGGAAGCTGCTGTTGTATCAAATATTTCAGAAGTATTTCGGCGGAGAAGATTCCACGACAGTTTCGAGATAGGGATGGAAGAGTCGCCGCGTAAAGCGTGGCTTTCGGAAGGGAGTCAAAGCTAGGAAACCTTTGAGAGTGTCATGAAGAGCAAGCGAGCCCAACCAGATGAAAGCGAGAGCTCATAGGTGCAGCAGCAATGTTGCTATTCTGTAGGCGCTCCTGCGATGCAATTCTGCCGGAAAGAGTGAAGGAAACTGCATCTGCGTACCACACATATTCTTGCTTCTCTACCACCGGATAAGGAAAACCAACTGATTATCGAAAAAAAAAAGGGGGGGTTCGTGAGGGGAGCTGCGACTTTCTTGCAACACACTCAGTTTTGTCAGGTGTCACGCAGCGCCTATATGAAATAAGAAAATTCGAGATCTTTCCAGAAGGCAAAGAAAATGGCGTTCATTTCCCATTTCCCATTTCAGCGTCAGCGGGATCATGGGTGACACATCTTCAGAGCACCAGAACAGAAGGACCACTGCAGTAGGAACGACAGTGGGGATCACGGGAACCATCCATGAGTTCCTCCCCGCTCTCTGAGGCAGCGAAAGGGGAGGTTGGCTGATCTCCTCGCTACCGCAGCGTCAGAAGTGCATCGGCGCCACTCTTGGAAACAAGACCTGGAGATGCAGCGAGAAGGCCGGGCAGAAATTTCCCCATCAGGAAGCCCGGGAGAAGCGGAAACGCAAAACGCCCCAATTCCAGGAGGCCGAGCGTCCTCTTCTCCGCAGGAATCGAAGCATCGGGCAGCAGATGTTCCCGGCAGTTGCGGAGAAATGGTTTCTCCTTGCAATTCTGGTTTCCTTCAAGAAGCTGGACGGACGTGATGGCTCGAACATTTCGACCTTCAGAGAGCTTTCCGCTTGCTCCGTTGATTCTCGGAGATGACGATCACGACGAGGATGCTTTTGCCGAATTTCCCATGTTCACCACGGAACACTTTCGCCTTCTTGGAATCGGACCACAGAAAGACATCGTCGATGCATGCGGCCAGCGGCCGGTATTGAACAAGAAAAGCGAGGTCATCAGGATCGTTTCTTCGGCTAAAGGCAACGCGTTTTAAGCCCGTTTTTATTCTACATCCCGTGGACGGATCATTCGCTGTAGGGAGGATGGAAAAAATCGAGCTCGAAAAAGTTCGGGGAGGAGACAAAGCGTTGCAATGCCCATTGTGCTGAGGTATGTAGATGGACAGGCTGCAGCGCTCATCCTGGTTCTAATTCCCTTTGCAAAGAGCGACTCTGGAGACCGTGCCCGAGCAGCAGCAGAGCATGTCAACTGACTTATTTTTCGTTCCTGACCTCAGTGAAAGTGGGAAATGAGCAAACATCAGTGCTGCGTGAATGGCTGCAACGATAAGATGGTTGCATGGATGGGAATGCCAAACAAAAAGGCTGCTGCTGTCTTGCCGCGTTTTCACGGCTGCGGGCGAAAGTCCAACCACTGCTCGGTCTGCGACGGAATTCCGTTTCGGGCATTTCGTGCCGAATTCGCCGCTTGGCGAGGGTTTTTCGGTCGGGACCGAACCCGCGACTGATATGACAGCGTGAGGTGGGCAGCGTCTCTCTCTCTCTCTCTCATGATGCTGCATTCGGGAAGTGCGTCTCAGAATTCAATGCATTCTCGTCCCCCCCTCTTGAGGCGAAACAGGACCGATGTACCACTTTTGATCGTTTGCTCGCATCTCACCCTTAAGAAGAAGAAAATAAATGAAGATGAAGACCTCTAACGTCGCTCTCTTTCTCTGCGAAAGTTTTCATGGAAACGAAAACACAAGTTCTTGCAAGTTCTCGTGTGAAAATGGGACGACTACGAAATCTTTTCCAAAAACCTTCTCACTTCCGACGTGGTTAAGGGGGAAGACAGGCATCCCTGGAAACCATCGAAAGGCAAGCAAAGCAAAACAAAACAAAGAACGGAAAAACCACGGAATTGCTGCTGACTCATTGCTTGGTGTCGGAGCGGTCCGTTTCGTTCCGCTGCCGTCTTTCGCCCGTTGCCGACCAGCAAGCAAACGCGGAGGCAGCAGCGCCCGCGAACAGGGGCACCCCACCCAACAGTGAGGGAAAAGGGATCGAAATGTTCCCGGTTCCACCTCGAGAAGAGCGAACAAGGGTCGCCCGGTCCCTCCATCTTGGGACGCACGTGAGAACTAGGCGGGGGCTACCCACCGTCAGATGGCGATCTCTTCCGAGGGGAAGGTGCGTCGTCGCGGGCGGCGCCACACGCGGAGTAGCCACCCAGATCGATTTTCGTGATGCGAGCACGCAGCTCTTGTTACCGCCTGTCACTACACAATCATTTGCGGGAACTGCCACTTCATCAATCCTCGTAAAGTGATCTAATTTGTCAATTAAATCTCGTGTGGAGTCCAGGCGTCCGCAGGAAGGAAAGGACTGCCCATTCGTGCCGGGCACGACCCGTTCCGATACCGCGGAGAACAGAGAAGGGATGTTGATTTGCTGCCGAGCTTCGAAGAGGAGGAACCCGGGAACGTCCGGGAAAAGGATTCTTCTTTCCTTTTCCTACTCATCATGAGGAAGGTCGCGAAAACAGGGAAAGGGAAGAAGAGTGGGTTTGGACGTCGCCGAGGAGTGCTCGCGCGACTCTTCCTTCGGACTCCCGTCCGATCTTTGAAACGGCTCCATATATTCTCTTCGGAGGGACTTCCCCGCTGGGGATCGTTCCTGTTTCTTCTCCGGAGGGATCCGCTCTTTGTTGCTCCTTTGAAGGGTGCTCCCCGAAGGGAGCAGCGCGCTTCTTAACACTCCGGAGAGTCAACCTCCTCCCAAGGAGGGTATCAACCATCTCCATAGTACGGCTCCGTTTTCGCAACCGGAGGGGGAGACCCCGAAGGGAGCTGACTGCTTGGTTCCTGGAAGGGCCTCGGAGGGTCAATTTCCAATCCTGGTCAGTCAACGGGGGCATCCAGGCGTTTCCGGATTCCAGCGGCGCCGCACCCGAACGAGACAGCCAAGGTCATCTTGAAGTGGGGGGAGGGGGGGAAGGAAACCCTCCCCTTTCTCGGAGGGTCGATCTTGTGGGATTCGAACCTGCAACGCTTGGTGCCACGCAGCCAACACGGTTCGGCGGCGTTCCACGCCTTCTATTTGCTAACGGCAAGAGAGGCACGCAAGTCAAAGGTTCATTCGAGAACTTTCGATGCTACGGGAGGATATAGCAGGAAAAAAAAAATAAAAAATAAAAAGTCGAGGAGGCTTTTCTCGCTGTTATGTTTAGCCCAAAAATAGCAAAGGTAAATAAATATCTGCTCCCTTTCTCTCTCGCTTTTCGGGGCCATAAAATCACCGTCGATAAACGGAATGACGGGAGTTTTACTGCCGCAATTAATTCGGCCGAACGACAAAGTCACTCAAGGGCTAATCTAGATAAACATGAAACTCGCTTGAAGAACTTTCTCACGCTTTCCGTGGTATCTCCGACATGGTGTCCAGCGAGAGACACTCTTGCAGGAAAAAAATTCTGGAACGCGTAAACCCCTACGTGGCGGTGTTGGGATGCGGTCTGCGGAGGTTCGGACCGAAATGCAATTTTCCTCAGGTTAATCGAAGGAGCGTTCGCGGGGGGAGGCTCGGCCAGGCATCCACTTGTGGCCTTCGTCCGAGTTGATTTGGGGGGGGGGGGGGAAGCCCAGCCGGAATGAACCGCGGCAGAGGAGGAAAGATGGGCAAAAAAGTCGCGCCTTTGTTTAGCAGGATTTCCTTCTTTGTCGGGAAGGGAGGGCTCATCGTACGACAGTCTGGGGATTCGCCGACTTCCGGAAAAGTCCGTGGAAAGCAGAGCGGAAGAGGGACGGTTCCAGGGGCGAACTCTGCCCGGCTTGTCGGGGAAAAGGGGGCTCCCGCGGACCCCAGGAAAAGGAAGCAAGGGACTCCCAGATTCGGCCGCGGGAACGGTGCGTAAGACCGGGATGAAAGCGGGCGAACACACACGCTCTGGGCCCGCTTACCATATGAGCGGCTTGGGCTTCGACGGCCCTTCCATCAAGCGCGCGACCCGTAGGGATTCGGGGGTCCGTGAAGAACGCGACGTCCCTCTTGTCCCCTCCCCCCTTCCCAGAAGAAGGAAAAAATCAGTTAAACCGTGTCTGGCGTTCCCCTGCCCTTCTCACGCCGCTGTCCGTCCCGCTGCCCACCACCCGGAGGAAGGGGGATCATAAAGAAATTGAACCGAATTTTTGCCAGGAAGAAGAAAGCAGCGCGGGGGATTCGCGGGGCGACAGCCGACGTGACATGCTAACTTCTCGTGTCTCTCAGTGGCTCGAGAGAGCTGGAGGTGGGAAGAAGATGCGTCGGAGAGCGGACGCCAGGACAACCGCCTCACTTCTGACGCATCCGAGGAACCGGGTAAGTCATCGATGAATTCTCGACTTCCCCCCTCGCACCACCCCATCTCAGGGAAAGCCGCCGGCAGTTTCTCGGTTGCTCTTTGGCCGCCTCCCGTTCTTGTCGCTTTCCTGAACGGTGCCAGGGAACAGCACGCATGCCACGAACGTCTCCTGGCTACGCGGATATCTCTGAGGAAAAACGCTTCCTCCCTGAACCGCGCTGGACCTCGAGAGAAATCATAGGGAAGTTCCATCCCTGAAACGGTCGCGAAAGATTGGGCCAGAGCATCCAGGAATTCCTGACGACGGGAAGTCTCCTGAAGGCAGCGTGGGGTGGGGTGAGGTCAGGTCGCAGGGAACCAGCTGCACGCGCATCGACCTTTTCCCGAAAGCGCCTCCCTTCCCCATTTCGCCTCCTCTTCCAAGAGCAGCAGCCACGGGACACGGAAGCGAATCCCATGCGGGGCCTCTGCGTCCGCGAGGCGCAGACGCACGATCTGCTCTCCGGAAGCCTCGCTCGCGGTCGGGCTGTCCTTTCTTCCGGTTCCACCTTCGCGCCTCCTCGTCGTTTGCTTTCGATATCCCCTGTTTGCTTCCCTTCTGGCTGGCGACTTTGCTGGTTCCATCACGCGGGCGAACCCCGGGTACGCGCCGTACGCGGCTTGTGCCGCGATGGCGCCGCCGTCGCGACACGTGCATGCCTGCGCGGGCGATGCGGTCCCCCCGAGTCCCCGGCGGGCCCCTTTTTAACTTCAATTACTCGGATGAAAAGTTGCGTCTCCAAACGAGGAGACCCGTAATTGAAAAACGCTGCTTTCTGGAAAGATCCATGCCGGTCTGCGCGGAGAACGCGTTGCCTGCTAACCGGACGAGACGTGCAGCTACCGAGACGCTTCGCCTCATCGAGCCCCGGGAGATACGTCCGTCCCCCCACCGTGGAAGCTGATTAGTGACGAAGAGGAATTAGGCATGCTGCTCGCACCGTCCTCGGGTCGCGGGCGGAACGCGGATGATTCGAGAAAACGCCGTTCGGTCCTCTTCGGCGGTGCCCGCTCACACACCTAGGGATGCGAAGGCGCGGTCCGAGCTGACGCGTGAAGCAGGATGCGTCTCTCCGGGAGAGAGTTCCCGGATTTCCCTCCCGAGCAGTTCGTCGAGGGCGGAAGTGCGTGGTGAACTCGCTGTGAGGCATCTTCGGATCCAGACCTCAGACCAAGGCGCCCAGGCGGACGGCTGGCCGCATCTGGAACGCGCCCGGCGCGCCGTCCGGCAGGGCACGATGCCTGGCTGCCGAATCCGACCAGAGCGTCGAACGCTGCGGTCGAACTCGGCTCTCTCTCCTGCCTCTCTCTCCTTCTCTTTTTCAATTCCTACGTTGGCGACCGTTGCTTTGGCTGAAGGGAATGCCATTAGCAAGCCCGGTATTGCAAATCGCGTGCACAATTTTCGGGCCAGTTTACAAATTCCAGAGTGGGTTCGCGGGAGATGATGATCTGCCTGGACGCTTCTAGAACTTGTTTGTCGGTGCCCTGTCAACGGAATCAACGCCACAAACGGCTCCGTTGAACCGCTCCGAGTCCAAATCGATGAGCGTTTAAGGCGCAGGCGCCGAGCTTTCGATCGGGCTGATTTTCATAATGAGGGTGGGTATCGAGCGCACCACCGCTCCTCCGAGATACCCACCAACTTAATAAAACTGGTTTCGTTCCAGTTTTATTAAGGGACATTCGCGCTTATTAAGGGAGGGTGCCCTTGAGCCAGCACTCCTGAAGCAAACGGGAGTCAGCATCCCCTGATGGGAAGTCAGTCCCGCTGGATGCTCGCGAAATCTCGGAGGTCCTTTCTCGTAAGGGAGACACGGGAGACGAGCCTTACTCTGAGGTGCCGGTCCATTCTTCACCGCATCTCGTCATCGGGACGAGGACGTGCGCCGCATCTGGTCCCCGAGAGCGGAGTCCGATACTCCTCCCCGTAGGGTCTCCTGGAAGAAACACTCTGCATTCGAAGGATGCCGACCTCTGGTGGCCCGTTCAACCAGACGCGCATGGGTTTCTGGCGTTGCTTGCATCCAGCTTCCCTCTCACGGACACGAAGAAGCAACAGCTGCTTCTCTTTCCGACTGCGGCACGCCGAGTCATCCCAGCTTACCTTCTACCCCTGTTGCGGTCTTCTCGGAACGCGGCCGTCGTGTTGGAGTGGAGTTCTTGAGCTTCCACGTTCACTTTTTTTGTCCGAGGTCCTGAGATTCAGCGCCCCGTCAAGTGAACCCCTGTCCTTCCTCCACCGACGACGAGAAGGAAAGCTCTTTGAAATCTTCCGCAATGAGGAAATGCTTTGGCTTCGCTAGAAGGCAACCAGGCATGAGCATTGGTCCAACAAAGCAACGGAAGTTGATCTCTTCTGCTCGCCATTTCCTCCTTCATTTCACCGGCCATCCGTGGGAGTTTGCAAGCTGTTGGGTTTCTCTGTTGGGCTTCCTAAAAGCAACTGTTATTATTACTTTTATTATTATCACTACCTAATCAACGAGAAGGAGAGGAAATCCCGAAAGGTAATAAGTACTGAGATTTTGGAATCCTTTGCAAGGGGTGCCGTGCATTTCAGCCGGTTATAATTAGGAAGCCCAGCAGCGACCAGGAACCTTATGCAGTTTCATCCTAGTCGAGATGAAAGATGATCGAGAGAACCTGGAATGGGCCGTGGACGCAGTCTTCCTGAAAGAGATTTTTGAAACGGCTCCATCAGTCACGAGTCGCAAGGCGCGTCGGGAGGACGGGAAAAGGCAACTGGGAGATGCGCCATTTCTTCTGAACTGCACGCGATGCTTCGCCGAAGCCTGCAAGATCGTTCAAAGAGCAGTCGTTCCTCCAGTAGTCAAAACAGCATCAGCACCTGCCAACGGTTGACAACCTGAGTTGACACTACGTCGACGCTGAATGAATGGCAAGAGGATATAGACGTCAGCATTCGAAGCATCCCCGAGAGTTCATCAAGGCGAAGACACGAGGGATGAGGGAAGAAGCTGGAGAAAGCTCACGCTTTCCGTGTCTGGAGGGTCTTCTAGTTGAAACGCATCTGCATTTGGTCTGAAAGAAGTTGGTTCATATCCCAGCCCTAACTCTGGGAATGAGTTCCTCTTGAGAGTCTTCTATCATCAGGATGCATTCCAGCCCGGCCGGAGACAGAGGTGTTCCTGAGACTTGTCCTCCGTCTCTTTCGGTTCCTGGACATGGCAACAGTGCTCTTCCGTGATCCGAAGGTCTTTACGAGATCGCGAGGTCCACACGTGGTCGGAGCACATGTGGTCGTGGATGATCTTCAGGATACATCCGCCTCTGGCTGCTAACGCCATCTTTCTTGCAATTTCACGAATTCTCGAGGGGAATTTTCGACACTGAACGATGCCTGCAGCTCCTACAATAGACTGCTGCTTTTGGGAGACCACCGCAGGTGGGGAACAGCGTATCTACGCCCAACCAAGTCAGAGCACATCACCGCATCCCCATCCTGGAATGCTCTTCTTCTCTCTTACCCGTGACTCGTCCGAGAGTGAGTTTCCTTCCTCGATAAGATAATTTTATCTGCGAAGGTGGCCGCAACTGCGCACGAACGTTTGCTCACCCTGCTGAAGGATGCCTTTTCGATCTTGTTTAGGGTGCAAGAAGGGGATCGCCCTCGTGTTTCAGATTGAGGGTGTCGATTTCCTGACCACGTGGCATGCAAAGAGCGTTGTTCCAGAGGGAATGGGTTACCAGCTCGCTGACAGACGAACTTCCCTCGCATCCCTGGAGATCTTGCTTCATAACCTGGAGCATCTCGCCATTTTGCCGCGGTCCTCTGTTTCAGTGATTTCCGTTTTCTCTCCTATTGATTGCGGCAGCTTCAGATAGGGCGCCCAGCGTCCACCGAAGGGATTGCTTTCACCCTTTCTTCCTTTCGCAGTGTGCGTCTCCCAGCAGCTGAGCTGATGGAGAGCGATGATGAGCCTCGAGGCTGGTGTTCGACCCGTCGGGTTTGCTACATGCACGCAAGAGTCGGTCTTCTCACGATCTTTGAATAGATGCGCCGGTTGCACAGGCTCTCAATGTTTGAGGAAAAATGGTTTCCTGCCCGAGGTCAAACGGACGATCATCCAGAAATTTTCCTTCTTCGTCTTCTTCTTGGGGAGAAGGCATTTTTGTTTTTCTTCTGCTTCCTTCCTTGCTCTAGCCCTTCCCTATTCCGCAGTTCAGTCCTCCTCCTCAGAGCAGCGGAATACGGGACAAATTGACTGTGCCAATTCGATCTCCGTTTGCATGGGTTCGGCAGCCACCACCTCTTGCCGCACCAGTTCGAAAGGCTCATCGTTGGTGGACGCGTCCTCGCCGCCTTCGGCGAGAAGGAAAGAACGGAAGGAGGGGAATCGATGCGAAGATGCCGACCGCGTCCACAGGTACTTGTGGATATGGAATGCCTGGAAGGATGATCTCGCACGGAGTACTCGAAGATGCGGCGACGACATCAACCAGTCCTTCCCTGCTCCCGCCGAAAAAAAAAAAAAAAAAAAAAATGATTGAAAAAAACGGGGAACTTTTTCCCCATTGGAAAAAGCGCAGCAAACACGGAACAAGTTATCCTCTTGCTAACCTGACCACAGTTTCCATTCACATATCGTTGCTAAGCAAACAACCGCACTTTGTAAACATTATTAACGTACCGAAAGCAAAGAGCACTACCGAGAAAGAAAGGAAAGGAGGAACGCAGGCGAGGAACAGCAAGCCTTCCCGGCGAAGAGATCGCCTGCGAACGTTATGAGAGAAGAAAAAATAAACATCGGGAAGGCAGGATGTCTGTCACTTGGGCACCGGAAGGCCGGGAGCGCGCATTCTCTGCACGCAAGGTAGCCGCGCTGCACGCCTTCGATTCGCGCCCTGCTTGAGGACGGTGCGTCTTCTGGTCGGGAGGCAACCACACACACACACACGCACACAAAAAAGATTCCGATGCGCGTCCGTCCGTCCGTTGCTGCGGGAACGCACGTTTCCAAGATGGCGGGCGGGCGCGCGCCAAGCCCCGCCGTCGGGCGCGTTTCCCTGTACTGAGAAGTACGAGGGAGGCCGGCGCGGGGAATCGCGCGCGCCGGAAGTAGTCCCGTCCGCGGCTCCCAGCCAATCAAGACACGGGAAGCATTCTGATTCGCGGAGGGAGTGCTCTTGGAAGGCGTCTTTCCGGTGCTCGGGAGCGGCGTGAGGGCGGCCTGCGTCCCGGAACGGCTGCCCCGAAGGGATGCAGCAGGAGGACAAGGGAGGAGTGCGGCCGGAACTGGGAGAAGCGGCGGGAGAAGGAATGCGCGCGTGTTTGCGCTGGCTCGTCCGTTCCCGTCGCGGCGAGAGAGAGAGCGAAGGTGTTCCCGAAACCAAACAAGGCGTGTTTGTGTTTCCTTTTTCCCTCGCGTCTCCCACCGTCGCCCCCTCTCCACTTGTTTGGAGGCGGCGTCGGCGTCGTCGTCAGCGGAACTGGCAGCGCGTCCGTGACGTCGACGTCGTCCGCAACGGGTCAGCCAGCAACGGGGGGGAATAAATCAATTTCCCATCTTTCAAGAAGCGTCTTGCGGCCGGGAAACGTTTAATTAGAATTCCTCTATCTTTCCGCACCAAAAGCCGAGCGACGTGACGCTTAGCCGCGGGCTCCCGGAGAGAGACGCGCTGCTGCTCGAAGCACGTCTGGCCTGTTGCTGGAGGAGAGAAGAGAAGAGAAGAGAGGAGAAAGAAAAAAAAAAAAAAAGAAGAAGAAAGAAAGAAAGGAAACAAGAAAGACAGAAGAGATGACCCCAAAGAGAAAGGCAGATCGCTTGAAAAACATTTCCGCCGAATTGGGCGTCTCGCTGGAAAAGCCGAAGAAATATTTGGACAGTTCAGAAGTCAAGTGTTCCCTTTGGGTGACAGCGAGACAGAAGGAACACCGGCTGGGGTTGAAAAACGGTTTCGGGGGAGGTGACATACGATTCTATTTACCCCTAAAGCTCTGTTCCCTGCTGGAAATCACCCTCGCACGCACCTAAGAATGGGAGGAATGCCAGAGGAGAGCGTCTCATGGGAGATGCGGGAATTTAATTACGTACACCCCCGGGGGTGCCTCCTTCTTATCTGCCGGTAATCCGCCGAAAATTTTTCCGCGGTTGTCTTCGAGTTGTTGACGGCCATCTATTAAGAGTCAGGGATGGCAGGGGATATCCTCGTAGAATGTCTTCTAATCGCTTTAGCTTCCTGTTAAACGCTCCCGGAGCCTCCGACAACGATGCCACCTCTTTTGAAACCCCTTTGTGTTTTCGGTGTGCATCATCTTCTATCCATCATCCGCGAGGATCGGCCATCAAGTCTCCGGGAGGCGGGGGAGGAGGAAGAAATCGCTCAGGCAGACTCGCGGAATGGCCGCTGTTGATGGCATGATGGAATGCTGACCTGAGATGGCAGGAGGACCGGGGAAGGTCTCCGCCTCGTAAATGTGGAACCCGGTCTTTTCGGACCAGTCACGGCAGATGAGTGATCTGCCCGAGACAATGCTGTCCCCTCCGTGGAAGCAGCCGCATACATCATGTGCCAACAAAGCGGCGAAGAAGTTTTCCTTAATGCAGTCCTTTCAGAGGGATTCCTTTTTTTCTTCCTTCTTTCTTTCTCCCTTTCTGGTTTCCGCAAAGCTGTGGCGGCGTTAATTAGAAGCCGTTTCCGTCGGGATGCCTTCCAGCCCTATTAGTCATCAAGGAACACCCAACAGCGAACAATGCGTTCGGCGAACCTTCCGGGCGCACCACTTTTAATAGCCGAGGTTCCCCTCTTCCGTGATGGATAGATGGGCTCTTTGACGCACGGCGTCCCAGCAGGGCCGACGATGTCTTCTGTCTTCTCGTCCGCCTCCTCCGGGAGGCAGCCGCCGCCCTCGCGATCCGAACGGGAGCGACAGAGGGGTCAAGGATGGACGGAAGAGGGCATCGAGCCCTGTCTCTGGAACGCACTCCTGGAAACCGAGCCTCACCCTGTGGCAACGGAGCCAATCCCCGGCGCGCCCTCGCATTTCGGGGTCCGCGTGTCCGTTCAGGAACGTCCTTACCACCGCTTTCATCCGGACGGGAGACAACTAGGGCAAAGGATACCCTCCGGGGTTCCCCTTCCGGTTGTAATGATGGGACCGTTCCCGTGGAACCGGTTGATGCCCCCCTCGAGAGGTCGCCTCCCCAGAGTGCCAGAAGCGCGCAGCTCCCTTCGGGGAGCATCCTTCAGAAGAGGGAACAAAGAGAGGTTCCCTTGGGGGTTCCTTCTGGAGAAGAAGTGAGGAACGGCCCCTTCCTCTGGGGGGTCCCTCCGGAGATAATCAAGGTGTTCCCTTCCGAGACATCCAGGACGCGGGTTCCCTCCCAAGATCAAGGGGAACCAATTCCTTCCTCCAGAGCCCTCCTGGATCCGTGGGGTAGTCCCTTCCAGGGACTTCATAACTTGAAGGGTGACACGCGCACCCTTGGGTGGCGTGGACCGTGTCGAAAGAGCTTCATGAATCCCAAGGCGGACGGGTCTTCAGCACTTGGCGAATCGAAAAAAAAACTTAACCCTTAAAAAGAAAGCTGGAAGGAAAGCGTCGGAATTGGGAGAGAACCCGGAAGGATTTCCGCCATTGGCTTTACTGTCTCCACAGATCACGGCGGTCTGGAACTCCAGAAGGAGAGGCCGAGATGACAGGAAATCCATCCACTGGGCGCGGATCTTCTTGTGGACCGCCTCGAGATGCCCCCCCCCCCCCAACTGGACAGAACTTGCCAGCATCCTGAACAGGATGCGGAGGACGCCTGACAGCGTACCGTGAGTCCTTCCTCGGTCCTCCCCCACTTCCCCGTGTACAATTTCCTCTCCCCTGTTTTTGTGTATTTATTTTTGTGTGTGTGCCCTTTTCCCCTCCCCTACGCTGCCGAAGCGGACCTCGCCGATCTGAGCACCGCTCTTCGGCAGGTTCGTTGCGCGTAGGAGAACTAATGGTTCCACCGCACCAATGTACTTTTATGTAATAAATGCCCCGGAGTAACCGGGAGGTAATCATTGGCTTCGACTCCCGAATCGGATCCTTCTGTGTGCGCCCAGAGCACCGAGTGCCATCCCGAGATGCCTTCTTCCATCTCCTTCTTCCGTGCCCCCTCAGCTACGCGGAAAGGCAGTTTCAGACGGCGCCACGAGTCGGGGAGAAGGAGGAGAAGGTGGGGGGGAGGGGGGGAGGAAGGCGTTCTCCCCTTCGAAGTGAAAACCCAGCGTCCGCGACACACGCGAGCTGCGTGGAGATCACGAGTGAGGAGGGGGGGGGGGGAGAATGCATTCTTCCCGCCGCCTCGTTTCCCCGCAGCATCGTCGTAAAAACGCAGCAGCAAACAGCGAGGAAGAGCACCGTTTGTTTGAGCTGATCTCGAGTGTCTGGCAGAGCCTCTCCTGGAGCAGCCTTGCGTGTTTGCGAGTGACCTCTCGGAATTCCTCTGTTTATCTTTTGCCAACCTGCATCTCGTGCAGATGCCCGCGCGTGTTTTTTTTTTTTTTTTTTTTTCTTCTCCCTTCCTCTGTCCGTCGAGATCGACGACTGCCTTCGGCAGTGCAGCGGCTGCAGCTCCGCGTTTCCAAGAAATTGCTTTCGATTTTCTCAAGGGTTTGCCACCGCCAAGCAGCGCCGAGGACCGAACCTCTGCTCCATGTGTTGCATCCCCCGACGGGGGAGAGAGAGAGAGAAAGATGAAAAAGGAATGCTAGTGGAAGGATTTTCCTCGGAGACAGGGACCAGAAGATTGCTGCTAAGGGGGAAGAGCAGTCCGTATCCCTGGAGAGGAACGCAGCTCCGAAGGTTCGCCCTAGCGGGAGGGAGGAAGCGCTCGAAAGCGGGGTGGATGGACGGATGCTTTTTCTCGGAGGATCATACGCCAGGTTTTCCCGGGAGGCCCTGGGCCTCCGGAAGCCGAGACGGTGCGCAGTTTCTCTGCTGCTCCCGTTTTGGAAAGGGAGAACTGCTTCTAGATGCCTCCCTGTTGCCAGGGAGCATCGGGTAGTGCATCGGTGCGAGATCACCGAATTCCTCCTTTTTAATCCCTTCCGTGCGAGCGCTGCTCCTTCGAGGAGTGGCGGCGCAGTTGCTTTGTCGCCTCCGTGCGCAGAAGGTCTCTTCCGGAAAACCCCTCTTGTCTTCCCGGTCGACGGAGTGGCCCCAGGGGCACGCGGTATTCCTTCCTGATCACACGGATGCATCACCTTCGATACCCACGGCTGTTTTTGTCCTGCCCTGACCCCGCTTTTCCTGGAAGCCAGATCCGACCCCGAAAGATCGACTCCTGCGAATTCCCACCTCCTTTTTAATCCTTGAGTGAATAGCCGAGGCTGCTGCCCACGCAACAAGAGGCGCGGCCCGAGCCCTTACGTCACTTTATTGCCAGTCCTCCATTATCGCCCAGGCGACGCCGAGAATCGCGGCTTCCAGAACCGACAATCCCAACAGCGCAAAAGACCATAAACCACCGCAGCAACCAGGCAGATGAAAACACCGTTCGACAGGAGAGGTCAGGGATGCAGCGCGGCGGCAACTTGAGGGCACCAACACCGGTGGCTGCGGTATCCGCAGATTCTGTCCGGAGAGGAGATTCAAGACGAGGTCGTCCGGGAAAGAACGCGCACACCTCCCGGTCGGAAGGCTCCGTGGCCTCTTGCCGTCCGTCTTAGGGAGTTACCGTTCTTCCGATGCCCGCCGCGGGTTTTCGCGGGCGCTGGGGGGAAAAACCTGGACGGGCGGGAAGAGGGCACCGAATATTTTCGGAACCGCCAGGTGCTCAGCGACCAGCTCCGGAACGACCTCATCTGAGGTGGTTTTCCTGCCGGAACAGGCTACCCCGAGCGGGACTCCGCAAGCTGCCATCACCTCGCTCGAGGAACTACGGAGGTGCGCGCGGAGGTCCGGAGCAGACGCGGGGGCGCTGGCCGCTGCCTCCCTTCTGTGAGAAGGGATGCAACGACCTTCTTACAGTCCGAGGGACAAACCCTATGCCAGGGAGTGCACTCCTCCCTTCCTCTTCCTCCTCCTTTTCTCTTTATCCTCCTTCTCCCTTCCTCCTTCTCCTCCCGCGAAGCTGCTGCTGCTCGGTCTGTTTGCTGTTTGCTTAGCGCAGCCTTCCTCAGTAGCCGTTTCTCTTGCTCCATTCCCACCCCCACCCACCCACGCAAATAACGACCGTTCCCCATTGCGCGCCACGAATTCTCCCAGGAGCTGAAGAGAAGATCTGGACTAGGGGGAAGGAGGCACGAAGATTTTCGGGACCGTCAAGCGCTCGGCGACCAACTTCCAATAGCCTCCCTCAGCAGCCTCTTCTCCCGTTCCGGCTACCGCTCCCACCCGCCCGCCCACGCAAACGCCGGCCTCTCGTTTCCGTGTACCCACCAAGTTCCTTTCGACGCATCGCCCTGGTGCGCGCTTGGTTTCCTTTCTGCGGGGGAGGCGATCAGCGAGCGTCGCTGGGGCGAGGTTACGACGGGGACTGGTGCTGCTGACCACTGGGAGCCTCACTGGCGTTCGGGACGGTCCATCTCGCCTGACTACACGAGGATGTGCGCAACACTTTCCCTCCGCACCTGTCCCCTTTTCAAGAGGCTCCTACCAGAGCATGTCGTGGGACCGGGTCGTTCTCATCCCCGGGACGGGTAGCTGGGACACTTAGATCGTTCGGTGACGAGGGAGCCCGTCTCATCGGTCCGGGATGCGTTTCCAATGGGCAGCAACTCAGCTTTGAGGCCGCGGTTCCTCCTATGGCCTTGAGGAGCAGCCCGACCGCGCCATTGAAGGCGCATCGCGGTTTTCGCGCGTTCAGCTCGTTTCTCGGTGGCAACAGGCAGAAAAACCGAAGGCTCCAGAGATCTCCCGTCTTCGGAAACAGTCCTCACCTCCCTGTCTTTCCCGTTTTCTCGGTCCGCAGGGTCTCGCGCTGCGCGGGGAAGAGGAGAGCTGGTCCCGTCTGGATCTTCGAGAAGAGGTGAAGGAGCGGAAGATGGCCCCGGAGCATCGATGATAGCGTCCCTCGGATGCTGATCCTCAAGGAACGTGCTCTGTCTTCCTCCGCTTATGTCTCCCGACGGAGACCACGCAGGTCGCCGGTGGCCAGCAGCTGACGAAAGAGGCAAGCGAGCGCCTGCTACAAGTATCGAAGGGACGACCGCCCTTGCGCAGGCCGTAGGACGCCCTTCGCCGAGAACTCGGGGGCGTTCGCTTCTCCTCGTTGCCCGGGGAGAAGACCTGCGACCCCTTAGGGTTTCCCGGCACTGCAGGAGACCTTCAACGGAGGCACCGTGTGCTCCCACTCCGGCGCCGCTGGGTTCCCTGAGGTCGGTCCCCAAGCACACCCGGGTTCCACACCTCCGTGAAGGCGCAACCCGGTCGGTGCCCGCCTCCCGGGAGACGCGTAGCATCCTTACTGCCCGCCATTGCGGAGAGGGAACGAGGCGACCCCTCACCCCGGCGGCGGCTGGAGAGGTGCACCTCGTCCTCATGACCTTGTCCTGCGGCGTCACCTCTCTTCGCGTCCCTCCTCATGGCTTCCCGTAGGCAGGAAACTCCCGGGGCCGCTGGAGGACGCCTCAGGGCTCTACGGGAAGCCAGTCCGATCTCCAAGGCGACGGCCTTGCCAAACCGCAGAACGGAGCGGGTCGGCGGGTCGGCGAAGGTGGTGCGACCAGTAGTCGTGGAAACGCCGCGGGGCTTCTCCGTTCGGCATCCTCTTCAGGAAGTGCCATCCCCAGGTTGCGCTGGGCACCCCGGGGGAGGCCCCTCCGTTCGAGAGGACGGATCCGGAAGAATAGTGGTACGCGGCGGAGTATGAAATCATCCGCGATCTTAGGAATGCAGCAAGGGCGCGGGACATCTCGTCCCGGGGGATGGGGATGAGGAAATTCCCGCTTTCTGCGGCTGCTGTGCCGCCATCTTAGGAGGCCGGAAGGACCTCGGCTTCCCTCGGCGAGACACGCCGTCTCCAAGGATACCGGGGCCCCAAGTTGCGCAAGGGTGCTGAGAGTCCTCCGAAGGTCGCTCTCGTTCCCCTTCTCCCCCCTCCGGTCCCGACTTCATCCTTGTTGAAGCCTGTGGGGGGCGGCGGTTCTCCATGGCGCTGCCGTCTCCTGGGAGACAGAACTCTCTTCCTGTCTCCTCCGACCGGCCGTAGAGTCGCCCTCCCCCGGTCTTTTCCCCATTCACTCATTAAAACGGAAGGGATGGGAAAGGAACAGGGAGGCTGCGCACATTTCTCTTGAGCTTCCCACAAGCCAATCCCCGCTGCGGCATCGCCTGATGCCAGTTTCCTCCACCCTCCGTCCTTCGTCCTCCCTGCGGACCTGCAGCGGCTGGGTGAGGAAGGATGCTACAGCCTCCCCCCCTCCGGACCTCGATCCCTTCAGAGTCTTTCGGGAGACGGAAAGGGCGCTTCTCTCGCCTTCCTCTCTTCGTGGCGCGGGGCTGCAGGACGGATGCCGCTCTCCGGGGCCGTGAGGAAGGGTACACTCCCCCTTCCGACGCCGGGGGGCGAGGAGCAGCTCAACCACCCTATTTTTTCCCTAGTCCCCCTGCGAAGAGTGCGGTGGACTTTCCCCATGCCTTACAGATGCGCCCCACCGCGCACCCGCTCAGCTTCGAACGCGCGGGAGAGAGGGATGCTGCAGTTTTCGGGAATGAAAGCGGGGTGGCACGAAAATAAGGCTGTTCTGTCGCCTCAAAAATCGCATCCTCGAACTCTGCGACTCTCCGGACGGTTACCACGGGAGCGGAAAGTACGCAACCTATCCCGACGTTCCAAGAGGCTAATGGACGGACCCATAGGGTGTGAGAGAGGGGTGGCCTGCGTGCCACACCCAACCTCAGCCCGCCGGAGAGGAGCTTCCCTCGGGCAGGCCGGGCAGGCACTTGGTGAGGACCCGAAAAACGCCAGCCGGCCAGGGCAGAGCTGCCCTGGGGAGACGTGGGCCGCGTACAGCATCCCTGCTCCTCCGCGAAGACTCAGGAAGAGGAGGGGCTGGGGGAAACTCCGGTCGCTCGCGTTATCTGCGCATCCCGGTCTCATCTACGCAGACGCCCGGAGGGCTGCCCGTCCGCGGCCCGCCGGTCGGCTGTGCCTCCTCGCCGGGCGGCGGTCGCCCCCGATGCGCGGACGCTGCCGGCTGTCTCCTCGTTCATGTTTCCCCGACGACGCCCCCGCCTTCTTCGCATGTTTGCGCTCTCCGGAGGGAGAGGCAACAGGGAGGAGGGGGAGAGAGGGGGGGGGGAGGGACCGTCTCCAAGGATGTTTTCGGCCTCTCCTGCCTCCGAGCTTCAGGTGAGGAAGCTGCGGGCCGCCCCGACCAATCGGATGCGCTTTCGGCGGCGCGCCCCCTCGCGGCGTCAGCCGCAGCTCGCGCGAGCGCGCGGGCGGCCCGCCGCGCCGAACCGCGCGGAACATGGCAACAGGCAGTCGCGCTCGTGGCGATAGCAACGAAGATGATTGCGCGGTGCTCTCCTCGGGCTCGCGGGCCGGCGCGGCAGCGCGGCGTCGGTCGTTCCGTTGCTTATGACGACGGTGTGCGTTTCCTCGGCGTCCTCCCCGCCTCCCGCGCGCTCCCGGATGTCGCGGGGTGCACTTGAAAGATGAAGATAAGAGGAACGAGATGCCGCCTCGCCGGGAAATGACAAGAAACTTCTGGAAGATAGCGAACGCATGCCAGAGGATCTTGACCAGATCGTTGCTTGTCTTGTTGCTGGTGTCGAGGGCCGCCATGCCCTGCGGGCCCGGGAAGCGAGGGATCAGCCGGCGGCACCCCAAGAACCTCACCCCCCTCGTGCTCAAACAGCACGTCCCCAACGTGCCCGAACAATCCGTAGGTGCCAGCAGCCTGGCGGAAGGCAGGATAGCCAGGACCGACCCCCGCTTCCGGGGACTCGTCCCCAACTACAACGACGACATCATCTTCAGGGACGAGGAAGGTACGGGGGCGGACAGAGTCATGACGAAGGTAAGTCCCACTCTCTTTCTGCCCCTCCCCCTTTCGACCCTTCCCGTGCCTCCCTGAATGGACCACGGGTCCTGGCAAGAGCGGATTTCTCTTCCACACCTATGGGGTGCGTCCGGGGACGAGGGAGAGTAGTTTTCCTACCGACCCCTACGGGGCCGGCTTGGGAAGGTCGGCTTGCAAAAACTCGGTTCACGGAGCGTTCGCCTTCTCCGCTGCTCCCACCGCAGGGGGTGGCCGGGTCATTTCCACGTGAGACCTTTAGCGTCGTCCCCGAAGCGCACCGCTGGAGTTTCGCATCGGGGAGCGGGTGGGGAGGTTACCCAGCAACGCGACATTCGCCCTCGCTCCCCGTCGCACCCTCAGGACGGGCTGCACAACCGCGTTGGGAAGGAGGGAGGTGCATGGCGGAGTTTCTCGATGGGTGCGCCTGCTTCCGCGAAACCAACGGCGACCACGGCGCCCTCAGTGAAAGGACGCAACTGCAGAACGCTGGGGAGTCCTCCGGAGTTCCTTCCTTGGCCGGGTAGTCTCCCCTTCCGAGGGAGGACCTTGAGAGTGTTCGCTCCGCTCCCGTTGCGAAGCAGCGAACAGCAAGAGCGCGCTTCTCGGAACGCAGAGGTTCTCTCTCCAGTTCTAGTTCCGCAGAGGGCGTGGTCATGGAGCACTGGGGGTATCCCCGTCCTTGACACTTCCTTAACCTCAAGAGTAAGCCCGCCATGGGTCTGGTTTTCCAGATGTCTTCTCCTGCGTCGCCGCCCGCTTGCATCTTTGCGTGTCCCCACCTGGTTTGCGGGCATACTCGGTCAACTCCGTACCCCCCGTCGGGCTCCCTAGCCAACCACATTTCCGACGGAGCTCCCGGAATTTTCTCGCCCTCCTGTTTGAAGTGTGAGCTGGTTGGGAACTGAGGGGCTGGTGCCCGCCTATTCCTTCGTGGATGCTGTGGGTAGGAACCATTATTGAAACATGCCCTCTTTCCCTCCAGTAAGGGTGGGCTGGGGCTTCGGTCAGAGAGGCCATCGGCTCCCAGAAGACTCCGTTCGCTCGTTCATATTCGCGCCGTCGCCTTCCTCGGAGAATCTTTTGAGGGGAGATGCGGCTCGCGCTCAGAGTCCACGCCGTGCAGCGATGCAACATGGCGACGTCCCAGAGAGAGAGAGAGAGAGAGAACGAGTTACCGTACTCGTGTGGCCATGGAAGCAGAGGTTTTCGAAACAGCGTTCGGGAACTGCGTGGTGGCTCGGCTGCGGCCGTGGCGGGATGTGGCGGCATCCGCCCCGAACGGAGCGCGAGCGTGGGCTGCAGAAGGAGGGCCCCGAAATGAAGTCGGGCCTCACCCGAGGGTGTGAAAATCTGCCGTACCCGCGGAAGGCGCAGCGTCGAAGACTACGAAGAAACCTCGGTGGTCTCTCTTTCGGACTGCCTGCGAGGTTTCGGTGTTCACCTCTGTCTTTTCCTCAGCGGAGTGGCCCTCGCGGTCGAGAAGACGTGTGGGCCGCGGTGTCTCCTGGCTCCTCGCGACGGATGAACGTGGGCATCACCGGTTTTCAGTAACCTCAGGAAGACCGGTTCGTGGAGAAGCACGCCTAAGACTCCTGGACGCTCGGGTTGACAGCGGGCAGTGATATTCCCGGGTCAAACACCCTCAAAACGCAGGAGGGGGGGGATTCTCTCAGTCGATTCATCGCAGTTGTGCATCTTGGCAGAAGCCACTCTCTACGTTCCCAGGGCACTTGCGCTGAGGAGGTTGAACACGAGGTCACCGCATGGGCAGGAAACTCATCCTTGCCGATCTCCTTGGTTTCTGCTGGAGGGCAATTTTTTTGTTTTGTTTGCAAATGCAGTGACCATCCAAGATAGCTGGAGGAAAATGGAGAAGGGATCCCAGATCACGGCCCTTGACCGAGTGGTTCTCTGGAACGGAACCTCAGATTCGAAGGAGCCTTTTCGACCCTCCTCCTGGAACGGAACCGGGTCAGGCCAAGCTTCACTCCGCAGGGGCTTTGTGCAGACGTCCCTCTCCCCTCCCCCTCTCTCCGAAGCGGCGCTTCCAGACGTGCACTTGAATGAGGCCTTCCGTGGTCGCCACATTGCGAGCTAGAAGAATGGGAAGGCGAAAAAATTCTTTCCCTTTCGTTTTCATTCCCAGTCCGAATTGCCTCCGTCCGGATTGCCCAAGAGGCCTTGCGCTGCCGGGTGCTGGGCGAAGACCGGGAGGCTTTCCTGCCGCCCGCAACGGTGTCGCGACACCATCTCTCGAGAGCCGCTCACGTTTCATCGCCGGTGTGCCCCGCGGACCCTGGGAAAAGACAGGACAGGGGAAAGAAAGAAATTCTATTGTGCTTCCTCCTGCCCACGACACGTCGGCAGCGCGGCGCTGCCATTCCTTCTTTCCTCGGAGACGCAGAGAAAGAAGCGGTCGCATCACCCAGCACTCATAAAACCAAGAGATTTACAGCCCCCACTGAGTTTATGATGTTGGGAAAGTCGAGGTGTCCCACAGTTCCCCGTCCATCTTCAGCCGCATTCCTCTTCTTGCTAGAATGTTGAAATATCCCACACTTGCAGCTCGGCGAAGTGTCAGCATTGTGAATCGGGAACGAGCGTAATTGCCCGCGCACTTATTCATCGGCGCCTTGTTGAGGATTCCTCCGTGGACCCTGCCGGGAGCGAAGAAGATTTATGCGGAGGAACGGCAGCGCGCTCGCATTGTGCGCGCGCGCGTCTCGGTCGGTCCTCGGCTGCGCGCGTTCGCGCTGCAGGCCGGGATGCGACGACGAGACACCGCGTCCGGGATCGTTGAAGAGGTGCGGAAGCCGCCCTCGCGCCGCGCCGCGCCGCTACCCGGAAGAGTGGAACTCTTCTGGGAAGGAAGAGAAAAAGGGAAGCCCTCCTGTTCCCAGGAGCGTCTGTCTTTTTCGGGATGAAGCGTCCGGTTCGCCGGCGAGGTTCCCATGAATTCCCGGAAAGCAATTCGACTAATAAAAAGGGAAAACGAAGCGGAAGAGCAGAAGCATAAATTATACCAAGGAGGAGGGAAAAGACCCAGTGACGTTTGGGAGACAATGGGCTGTACCGTAATGCGGTCGGTTATCTCGATCGGTGAAGGCCGCACCGTGCGAGCTGGTCTTTCGGAACCGAGCGGAACTCAGCTGGCCACTGGGTGACATCCCGATGTGTGCTTCGTGGGTCTCGTTCACCTACGGGGAGAGGGGCCCGGCGTTCCCGGACTGGAGGGGGGATGCTGGACCCGTGCTCACTCACAGGGTCCCCCCTGGAGAAGGGAAGGGGCCGTCGATCGGGACTTCGACGGGAAGAAACCCTCCCGTTCCGTCTACAAGAAGTTTCAGGACTGCGTTTTGGTGTTTCGCTTCTCCCCTCGAGAGCCTGCCCGATTTTCGCCAGTCCTTTTTTGCTGGGAGCTGCGTCCCGTCCCGTTCGCTCAATCGGGAAGCTGCGGGCGCTCCCCGGAGTCGGCTAGGACGTCGCCCATCACTACAGGAGCGCGCATGACGCACTGACTGACCTCGAGAGGGGTCAGAGTCGCCGTTCCCGGCGATCGCTGCGTCCTCCTTTCGATTCCCTCTCCCCCCAACCCTGGCGTTCGGCTGGCGACACGGCACCCGTCGCAGTCGGGTACAGAAACGGCGACTGAGTGGTGCTGGAGACGAGGCATCTTTCTGGGAGGGAGCAACGGACCCGGTTGCCGTCAGCTATGTAGCTCGCTTCTGTTTTCTGGCACTCCTGATGCGGCACACGGTGGACAAGTCGCAGTTCGTTATCGGTCATTTCGGTCGGAGCGTTTTCGCTCCGAGGGCTACTCGCGGCAGCGACAAGCGCTCGCTCCTGCCGCGATTGCTCTTCGGGGCGCGGCCGGCCGGGACGGTCGCGATCGTTCCAAGTTCCCCGGCGTCGCCGTCCCAGCCGATCAGGCGGGAATCGTAGACGGCGGACCAAAGATCCGGGCAGTCTCCGGTGCGGAGCATGGGACGCCGCCATCACCACCACACCTAGTTGCGTGCAAGAGCGCGGAACCAACTAACACCGCGTATTTTGGCAGGGACGTCGAGGTGGGTGGTGGGAGGGAGCGTCCTGGCAGTCAGCCGCAGGCCCAGGGTGGTGAGACTGAAAGACAGTAGAAGCAAACTCCTCGCGTCCCGGGGCGACAGACACTCCATCATCGGGAACCGGAAAAATAAACCACCACGTTGCTAAGCGGCTGCTGACTCGTTAACGACTGGTTTCAGGGAATGTCAGGAATATCGCTATTTGTATAACCGGAGGGGACCCTCGAAGGACTCCTTGATTCCAACCCCGGGGGGTCAACGGGGGCATCCAGCCTCCACCATTGCCGCGGCAGCCGGAACAGGCCAACCATCGGCATCCTGCGGGGGGACCTGAAACCCACGGCGCACCCATTCATCGGCCATAAGACCGCAATCACACGGCCTCCAACTCGGGAATATCGGTATGGGATCGAGGAACCGAAGGTCAAATTTCCGCGCAGCAGTGCTTACGCCAGAGTGGACATGACCGATCGGTTGTACCCAATCTTGAAGAAGTGGGTCCGGCATACGGTTCAGCAAGCTCCCCCGAGCCGTCCTTTCTCTCCTCAAGAAGCAATGCCTCCTTCGAGAGGATGTCTCCGGGAGAAACGCGCCAGTGGGCTCCTCTTCCGTTGTCTCGGGCGGAACGGCCATCGCGGGCGGAGACGCCGGCGCGTTTTCGCTACCTCTCTCGGCCGAGCGGGCGGCTGCGTTTTGCCCAGGAACCAGGAAATAGGGTCCAGGTCCTGGTCGCTTCGCGCTTCCTCGTTCCAGGGGTGACGGGAGCATCCCGGTCGGCGGAAGGGCGCGCCGTCCGATCCGTCGGATCGCAAACATCGATCTCACGGGAAGAAGCATCGCTCTCTTCGAAGAGCGGGGTACTTTTCTGGATGCGCCAGGTGACGTCCGAAGCTTCCCCCCCATTCAAGGATTTCTGAGGAACGACAATGGGCAGGACGGAATCAAAAGAAAGCAGGAGGGTCCCTCCTTTTCTCTTCACGGCACTCTCATTGACAGTGGGAAGTCACCTCCCTTGGTCAAACGCGCTCCCCGTCTTCCCTCCTCTGTTTTTTTTTTTCTTTATTTTTCCCTCCTCCCCTGCCTCTGCCTGTCGGTTTTCAGCCGTTGCCCCGTTCATTGTGCGACCCACCGCACAGTTTTGTCCATTAACAACAGGTCGGTTTGCAAACATGACCTTTTCTAATTACCTAACACTACCACATCCCTCTTGAGAGAATTCCAGCCTCGGGCTAGACGCTCCGGAGCGGAGCGAGCGAGCCTCCCAGATCGATGGGAGTGCAGGGTGCTCGCCGCCGAGCCGCGCGGAGCGCGCGGGCCGCGCGCCCTTTTGTATCGCGAGCCGGGCGGCGGCGGCGGCGGCGGCGGCGACGGCGGCGGCGGCCATTCAGAAATCCGCGTTCTGCGAGGAGCAGAATCCTCGCCCTCCCCGCTCTTCCGGCAGCCGCAGCTTTGTCTCGCCTTCGTGAAGAGCGCTGCGGGAAGGTCGGGCGGACGGAGGGAAATCTCTGGTCAGCTGGAAACCAACCGGTCGGAACGTCGGATCCCGAGGGAGAGTCCCCCAGTGCTCTTGATGCGAATCTCGGGAGCGTCCCCCCCCCCCCTCTTCTAGCGTGGCAGCGTGTTGCGAGGCAGTGGAGATGCGCGCCTCTACGCTGCTGCCCGCCTCGTTGCTCCTTCTAGCACCTCCGTTCGCAGGGAGGGGGGAATGGGGGTGGAGGGAAGAGGACACGCAGGACGGAATCACCGCGGCTCCGTAGAAAGGAGCTCTCGCGCTGCGACGGCTGTGGTGAAGGTGCCGGAGACGACGCTAGATGCCACTAGAGTTCCCCTCCCCGTGAAGTGGAGACAAAGGAGGCCCGCGCGGCACGCAGGCCACCCCTCTCCCACACTCCATGGGTTCGTCCATTCGTCTCTTGGGACGTCTAAAAAGGTAGCGTACTTTTCGCTCCCGTGGCTACCTGCCGTGGTAACCGTCCGGAGAGTCGCAGAGTTCGGGGATGTGACCTTTGAGGCGATAGGACACCCCCATTCTCGTGCCATCCCTCTTTCATTCCCGAAAACCGCAGCATCCCCCGCGCGTTCGAAGCTGCGCGGGTGCGCGGTGGGGTCGTATCTTCAAGGCACAGGGAGGCCTTACAGGCCCTCACGGGAAAGATAAGAAAGGCAGGTCATGGAGACTTTTTAAAGGTGTGTGGGTGGGCGAGCGGGGAGAATTCCCGGATTTCGTGGAGAGGAGAAGGGGTCTCCAGCTGCAGAGTGCTTCCCCACTCTGAGGCTCACCTTCTTGGGCGGAACCCGCGCTTCTTTTATCCGTCCCGTTCAGAAGGGCCGCCGGGAGTGAAAGAGAAACGGGGTCGCGTGGGTGTGTGACCCACCCCGGGCGAGGGTGCGCCTGGTCGATCTCCCTCCTCTGGGAGGAGAAAAGCCGCGCTCCTCCCGGGAGCGCCGGATGCAGAGTTTCCGCGAAGCCGCTAGTCTGCGCTGCCTCCCGCTGACGCCGCGATCTTCTTCGCTCCCCTCCTTCCCCGTCCCGAGGTCCAGGCGCAGTCGCCGGAGCGGAACGCGCCTGCCGCCGGAGCGCCGATCCCGAGGTTGGAGGAATGCGCGCGCTCCAATCGGAGGGAGGGAAGGCGAGGACTGCAGCAGAGCGGAGAGCCGCTGCTCGGCAGCGCTCAGCCTCCCGCGCCAAAAATGCTGACGGAGCGCAGAGAGTCCACGCCCCCTCGGAGGATCGCGCGCTCAGGACACTGGTCACGCTCCGTGCTGGATTCCTCCCCCTCCACCGCCGCCGCCGCCGAAGCCGCCGCCGCCGCGTGGGATCGGCGAGGCGCCTAGGCAACGAGTCGCCCGCAAGCACGTCCTTAAAAGCACATAAATTCTCAGCGCCCCGCTGTCGGTGCGGCGGGTGTGCGGTGGGGAGCAGTCGGGTGGGTCTACGATCTCCAGGCTGTGCGAAAACACGCGCGCGCGCGCGCTCACTTACGCACGCGCTCGCTCGCTGCTGCCCTCCTCAGAGCGGGGAGGAAGAAGAAGAGATGAAGAGGAAGAAGGAGAAAAGTCCTTTCTTTTTCGGCGGAGGAGGACCGCTCGCTGGCGCGGTTGCTTGGAAACGCCGTCCGGTCGGAGGCACCTCCCTAGGGACGTTTCCCCGAAGAGGTGCTGCAGCGCTGCTTCCGCTCGAACTAGGGTGAGGTAAGGGGTGCGCGTCGCCTTCCGCCCAAGGGGGCGCGCACGGAGAGGGCGATTGAGAAGGGCTGCAGCGCATTCATCCTACGACGCCTGTACTGCGAGGACAGAACCAAGGGGGGCCTGGAATCTAGCGAGGGGCCAGAAGAGGCTCTCTTGGGCCCCCGGCTTGCGCCTTTCCTCGCCCGCAAGGACTCCCTCGAGACGTCCCTGGAAAACGCCGACCGGGCGTTCCGGCGCAAGAAGAGGGCCGGAGGGTGGTCTCCGCCGCTCGGCCACTATGAGGACGCACCCTCTCCACTTGTTGTTTCCCTGGTTGCACTCATGAGCGACTGAATCTCGCGGAGGGAGAGACCCCGGGAACAAACTTCCGGAGACTCCGAAATCTTTCGTCTCGGGCGAGGACATCGCCTCCCGTCACTTCTTGCCCCTTCAGGGCTACCTTCAGAGGAGGAAACGAGGAGCGGCTCCCTTGTGAGTTCCCTCCGGGAAAGAAATTCCAGGAACGGATCTTTTCCGGGTCCCTTGCGGAGACATCCAGCGGCGAGGGCTTCCTCCGGGGTTTCCTGCCAAATGTTAGAGGAACGGACTCCTTCATCCGGAGTCCTTCCTGGATTCACGAGTCTGATAAGTTCCCGGAGAGGAACGGCGTGCTGGACACGGGATCAAGGGAAGGGATGCCACGGGATCCCGAGGGTGCCCCCAACAGTGCCTCCTCGGGATGCGTCTCGCCGCGACACGTGTCCGGAGGAAACGACCATACTTCCACCTGCAAGACTCCCGCCTTTTGGATTCTTCTCTAAACTGAGGGTCACCGGGGGGAGGGAACGAAATTCCCCGACGGAGGCAGGCGGGACCCATGCGACCTCAGGGAGCGCACGAGGGTGCGACGGACGGCGCGTCCTCAGGGCACCCGAGGGAGCGTTGCTAATCTACGCGGTTCCTCAGCGATCTCTTCTTGCACGGCCTCCTCCGTACCGTTTCCTCGCGGAGCTGTCCGTCGCTTCCGTTCCTAAGAGAGGGTTCGGGGGGGATCCGTGTGGTCTTTGGGTAGAGAAGAGCTACTGCGAGTGCGCCCCCCGCTGCAGCAGCCGTCAACTCGGTCTGAGGAAGAGACCGCGCGTTCATCGCGCTGCCGGAAACGTGCGCTACTCTCCCCCCCTCCTCACTTCCTTCCTCTCCTGATTCCCCACCACCTGACTCCATGTAGTAATTGGGAATGTTTTTCCAGAGATGCCTGGAGAAGTTGAATACTTTGGCAGTATCTGTGATGAATCAGTGGCCTGGGGTTAGGCTAAGAGTGATCGAAGGATGGGACGAAGACGGCCATCACTATAAGAACTCTTTGCATTACGAAGGCCGGGCTGTCGATATACTCACGTCGGACAGGGACCGGGCGAAGTACGGCCTCCTGGCCAGGTTGGCCGTGGAGGCTGGATTCGATTGGGTTTATTACGAGTCTCGTTCTCACATACACTGCTCTGTGAAGTCTGGTAAGTACCAAAAGTTGGGCGTGCACGTCTTTGGAGGGGGGGGGGAGGAGAGGGATGGTGGAAGAGGCGGCGGGCATGCGCGCGCGCACCGCGCGGTCGGCACGAACGCACGCACGCAGCTCGGCAGGTGGTGGTGGTTCTCTTCCTGTCCGCGCAAAAGATTTCCATTCTCTTCCGCGACGGTAATCTCCGCGGCGAACTTTCTTTCGCTGGACGAGCCCGTTGTTCCGGGAGAAGCAAGAACAAGAACAACGACGACAGCAACAAAAAGGGAGTGGACCGAACGCGAAAAGAAACACGACTTGCACGCCTACTCATTGATGGATTGCGCGGTGCCCTCCGGGATCCAAGCGTGCCTCCCGGAAGCCGAACGACCCCTGGAACCCCTCCTTTCCCCGCCTCGGGCGTTTTCCACGTGCGGGAAAAGATCTGTGCGTTGGAGGGGGGGGGGGAGTCTCTCACGGGAAGGACTTTTGATTGAGAACGCGTGAAATGGGGAACATGTCCCTGCGCGTGTGCTGGTGGGCTTACGGGTGCGTGCAAAGAGTGATGAGGAGCAGCCTCCATCACCCTGGACTGATCCTTTGAACGCATGCAGATCTTAGGCTCTCTCGGCAGGAATTTCCTTTGTTTGCTTCTTGGAGGAGAGGCGATCTCCTTGGAACAGTGACCACCACGGGCAGCTGGTGGTCTCAAGAGCTGAAGCACGGGTCGATGCAGCGCCGGTTTCTTCTGGAATCTGCGAATCCTCGCCGGCGAGGGCGCCTTGCGCCTTGCTGTCGGCAGATGGAAAACCTCCGAGGTGACGGAACCGTGGAACGGTCCATCCGATGCCACTTCGCACCTCCAGAGCTGTCAGCACTTGGCAGCGTCCCACCTCCGGGAAGCGCATCGACGCGCGCCGTGCGAGGAAGGCAGCGCGGTCGACAACAGAAGAGAACACTTGCGGGTGGTGTCAAGAAGTGGTCCAAGAAGCATCTGCGAATCCCACGTACAAAGGCAAAAAAAAAAAGCGCTTCGATTTGGAATTTGCGTGGGAGGCGCAGGTGAAGACCAAGAAGGTGGCTCAAGGAGATCTGTATTCAGATCCGAGCACAGCAGTGGAACTCGCCGTCCTGGAACACCCGGTTGTGCAACCCCAGAAGGGGGCGGCGGCCTCCTCCTCCAGGGGAGCGCCTCTGGACGCGTCCGAACTTTCTCCTCCTCTGCATCTCCCTGGAGCCACCTACCGAGACGCAGTGCCGATCCTGAAAGTACTACACGGAAAGATTTTTCCATGCCGGTGGTGTTCGAGCTCTGCAGGTGCGGGAACTCGCCGAAAACCCGGACGGTTGGAAGAAAAGCGCTGCATCTGGTCCGGCAGCGTCTGGGTGCGCTCTTCCTGGAAGAAAGGCCGAATGTTTCGTGAAGCTCGCCGCTGTGACGGCGGCTTCGCGCTCGGACTGCAGGAGAAGCCTCGCGGCGCACGCCAACCGACCGATGCCTTGGAGCCCTCCTCCTTCTCCCAGAGGAGACCGCTGGCGCTCCTTTGCTCACCTAACGCCGCAACTCTGCGACGAGCGCCTCGGTCTTTGTGCTCGTCACTCCCAGCACCCCTGAAGCTCCCTTGCGGCAGGGGCTGTCCGCCGTTGCTATCAGATCGAGAGCCCACGGTTAGCGACGGACCGAATTCCCCGTGGTCGCCGAAGGAGCGCAGTCTCCTTCCTCCACCAATCGCTCGAGGGTGCAGCGCTCGCTCTTTAATTTACAGTCGCCTGCCGACAGCTTTGATTTATGGGGAGGTTCTCCGGCTCGCTCGGCCCGGCGCGCATCCCGCCGAGAGGGCCCGAAGGACGGGTCGCCGGTCTCCTACTGGTCGAATTACGAAAACAGAGATTTGCGGTTTGTTCGTGGCCTCCCGAGGCTAATTCCGAGAGGGTTTCTCTCCACCTCCTGCTCCGGGAATCCTATCGGAATCGGAGGCTTCCTTTCGGGAGGGGGGACCTCCTGCCCCCGACGCTGACCGCGCACACAACCGCCGCGCGCTGACCTCGCCCACTCGCGAGCGAGCGCTTTCCAATTACGTCCCGGCGGGAAATTCCTCTTCCTCCCAGGCGGCGGGTACGCGGGCGGCGGCACGCGGAGAGCCGTTCCTGGACAGCCGCCGGCCGGGGAAATTCCCCTGGGGTTGCGCACTGAGGCGGCCATCTCGAAAGGAAGACAGAGGTTGCTTTCCTGGCGTGCCCGCGGGACAATTCGGTGGGGAACCTCGCAGTCAGCGACAGAGAAGAGCACCGATTGGACTCCACTCGGCGAGGACTCCGAGGGTCCCTCCAAGAGATGGGCGGGTGGTTCCCGGCTCCCGAAACAGGTCGGGATAAGTTCGTTGGTATTCTTAGATGCTTCCCATTGGGTGCTTCTTCTCGGGTTCCACATGCCGATCCCCAACGATGGGTTCTCCCTCCGCGTTCCCTTAAAGAAGTCCTGACGGTGCCTTCGTGGAATTCCGGGATTTCCTGCGTCCCGTGAGCTTCTCTGCGCTGATCTGCTCCAGAGATCTGCCCTGCGAACAGTCCTGGTAGCCCGAGTTTAGGTTGAATGGGGGGTTGCTTCCTCTGCTTCTGCCCGAGTCATCTCCGGGACTTGAGGTGCCGAGTGGCACGGCGGGCGCTTACGGAGGGGTCGAGAACCCTTGCCGTCTTCCTCTTCTCAATCGCGCTTTGGCGCTTTGGCATGCTGGACGCCGCCTCTCTCGCGCAAAGTTTCTCGGTGCCCTTCCCGGAAGGAGGTTCCTGATTGGGCGCAAAAAAAAAGGGTGGCAGGATGCGACCCCCCACCCGCGCGCGCATCCGGAAGGAATTTCTGAATACGGTTCGCTTGCCCGTTTCAAGTATCTTCCCTCTCCTTCCAGATTCGATGATATCATCCAAGCACAGCGGATGCTTCTCAGCGGATTCCTTCGTGACCACGAAAGACGGGGCGAAGAGGATCTCGGAGGTGGCGGTCGGCGAAGAGGTCCTGGCGGTGAACGATCACGGCAAGACGGAGTACAGCAAGGTGATCCTTATCCTGGACAGCAGTCAAAATGAGACAAGGACTTTTGTGACGATACAGACTGTCAAGAACAAAAGAATCAGTTTGACCCCGGGTCACTTGATTTACATATGTCCCAGTGATTCCTTTAGAAATTGCAGTGGCGATTTCGAGGACGTTCAGCGAAACCTGATCGTGACATTCTCCTTGAACGTGAAAGTGAACGATTCCCTACTGGTGGAAACCGACGGGAAACTCGCTCTCGAGAAGGTGACCAGGACTTGGGCGAACTTTAAAGTGGGATTCCACGCCCCCCTGACCAGGAAGGGATCGATCCTGGTCAACAACATCGCGGCGTCGTGCTACGCGGTGGTCGATAATCACAGGCTGGCGCACTGGGCGTTCTTCCCCGTGCGCTGGTACGTGGCGATCTGGGAGATATTCGGCAGCTGGAAGCAGCAGCCCCAATCCCGCCAGATCTGGGTCCACTGGTACGCACAGACGCTGTACCGCATAGCGGCTTTCCTCTTACCCGAGCACCTGATTTACAGCATTTGACGACGGGAGTTATCGAAATTTGTATTTATTCAGAGATGGCGGAGACATCCCACCCACCCCACCCCACCCAAAAGAATGATCAACATTCCTTCCTGTTATGTCTTCCGTAGGAGTCTCTATGGAGAGCAAGTTCCTTGTTAGCTCTTTTCAGAGAGAGAGAGAGAGAGAGAGAGAGAGAAATAATTTATTCTAGCAAAATATTCATAATTATAGATATTTATGTATTTCCTTCATTGCTAAAAGAGCCACCCTTCCATCGACCAATGGTGGTTGCAATCACTCGAGGCACACGGACTCTGTGCAACGAACTGGGAGATTCATCGCCGAGGGGTGTTTTCTTTGTCGAAAGTCTTATAGGGATCACGAGTTGTGTGCTATTCTGATGAGAGGAAGCTCGCGGGGGATACGAAACGTTCCTTCAGGCGCAGTAGAAGAAAAAGATTCCGGCACGTTTAATTCCCCTTTCAGGAACCCTTATCTTTTGTGAAGCTGCTCTGCAACACGGAACGCTTTGCGCCCATCACATGCGCAAGATCACGGGTCTCACGATCCTTCGGAAAGATGGGAAAGTCTGAAAATTCCTTTTAAAGATTTTTGAGGCTTGTCCTCGATATAGCAACACTGCTCCAAGCAACCAGCATTCGAAAAAACAAAACAAAACACGCTGAAGACCGTTCGCACGAAAAGTCCCGCATCCTCTCTCCGATGAAAACGAACAATTTGGTTTCCTTCTCTCCCCCCCCCCCCAAAAAAAAAAAAAATCCATTCATTAGGTTAAATCAAAGAAAAGTTGAAAACGAAACCGCAAGATGCCACCATTGTCTGAGTTTGTTTTTCGATTTACCCGTGCTGATCACCATGGTAAACGGCAGAGTACTTTGGCATTCCTGGAATGGGAGGAGGCTTTTGCTGCTTGTCCAGCAAGAACCTTGACTCCAAACATGGAAGTTTCGCAATCTGAAGATGACGCCGTCGGATCGGTATACTGCTGCGTGACATTCTGAAAGGCGCTGTGCAAGAGGAACAGGGAAAAGAAGTGCACGCATCCGTGATGGAGTGCTTCGAGTCTGGACCATTCGTTTCGAAGAGTGCTTTCTTGGAAATGTCGATCGCAGCAGAGCGCGCTTTGCCTGCCCAACTGCGTCCGCGAATCCACTGCAATCACGTCCACGCTGGTGTTTCAAGAGTTGGTCGCGTTCCGTGTGCACGCTTGCGCGCCTGCACACTTTCCAGCATTATCTTATCGCAAGTTGATCCACAGGCTCTCTACCCATTATGCACGGGAATGAGAGATTAAAAGCGCCACTTCTGATAGGCACTCTGATGTGATGGCGAAATCACGTGATGGTGGGTGCACCCAGTACTGCGTGAAGCAGGCTGCATGCACCTACAACCTACACCCCATTCAGCAGACAGCGACTCAACTGATGATGAGTAAAATAAACGGAATATTCTAAAAGAACAGCCAAAAAAAAAAAAAAAAATGCACTGCATCCCATCGTGACACCATGAAGCTATGGGGAGTGACGTGGGTGGGTGATTACCGTGGCACGGCGGTGATATCCCAGATGCCGATTCTAGCTACAAAAGAAGTGGAAGGAAAGCAACTGCTGGCTCCGCAGCCTGTGGAAAGAGGGCGAGCGAAGCAGGTGGGGCTTGTCAGGCCGGACGTTCTGACGAAACGAAACTGCACGGCCCAGGAAACGCACCGTCCGGAGCAACCTCAGCAGCGAAGTCAGGTTCACCTTTCTGATTCGGACTTCACGTGCGGTTCTCGAGTTGATGACTTCAAGCGACCGGCTTGAAGTCCATCCCTCGCCCTGCATCCTCCACGTGAAACCTTCCAGCAGGTCGGAGGCCGTAAACCCACGAGAACCAGTTGAGGAATGGTCTCGCCTCTTCTGAACTGTTTGCATCCAGAATACAGGAGTTTCACATTTCCCTTCATAACCCCATCAACAGCGTCGTCCGAGCGTGCATCCGTAACGAGAAGGAAGAGCAGTGAATTCTTCGTTTCGAGATTGTGCTTGTTAATGCATACATATTTTAAAGGACACCACCTGCTGAAGTTTGGAAGTTCTTAAGCATGTACGTTGAAATGTACATGTTTCACTATGGGTCAAACCCTAAGGCACCAGCATCCAAAGGAGGAGGTATTTCTTGGATAAAATCTATCCGAATCCTTTTTACGACCTTCCATAATTTCAGATGAAGCTTAAGACTCTGGAGTTCTCCTTCCTTTATGCAACCTCAGACGAGTCCCAATTGCTTGTCAATAATTCCTTGCTTGAATCTGTCCGTTCAGCATCCTTCAGAACGGGGAGGATTGCAGTCGTGCAATACTCCCGCCACGAAGGTCCTTTCGAAGTGGCCTTTCGTAAGTGATCGCCATGGAAAACTTGGCAGCAAACGGGAACTGCAGGAAAACGTCCTTAAATGATTTTCGGATCAACAGTCTGCAAAACTGTGTTGTCGCATTGCCGCCACCTCCCGTCATGTCAACGAAATGTCTTCAAGATCTGGAAATGATGGGAAATCTCCCATGATTTGCCTAGCTGGCGCAGCCCAGACTACCGGTTTGTATTTCAAGTGCTTTCTGCCTGCTCAGCATCGTTGGGATCTCCGCGCCAAAAGCTTAGGGGAGATCCCTCCTTCCCTGCTTCCCCCCAAACATATCTAGGCGATTGGAGTCTCTGAGAATAAGTGATGTTGGCTCACCTCTTATCTTCAGCTATCTAAAGTCAAACTCGAGGCTGTCAGAAGCTCGGTGACACGTAAATATACTGCTGGAAACCATGGTGACACTCGGTCCACTTGATGGAATTACTGTCCCACGTTCTCCTGTACGATTTTCGATTAGCATAGGCGAAGGTTATCGTGCATTTCCCCCTTCGGAATGCCGACGAAATGGCTGTAAGAGCCTTTCGCAATGCGCCGAAGCGAAGATGTCCCAATGTTATGGGAAACGTGTGTTCCCGAATTTCTCATTGGATAAGTTGGAACACCCGGAACGTGGTAGTTTTTCCCTCACTCCTGCCCGCGGTCTTCCAGGATTCCTGCCACCCGATCCGCTTCCACCGAAAGGAGAGGGGATTCTATCCCATAGGCGATCAGCGCATGCGTCTGACTATGAGCGGCAGGACAAACGGGGCACATCCGGTTTCACAGTTTTCACATCAGTTTTCATTGCGAGCTCAGCTCAGCTTCCGTGTTGGGAAAGCACAACAAGAGACCGGAAGACCGAGTTGCAAAGGCGTGGTTTTTCGAGTGCCGTGGAGTTCCTCGTTCCTCACATCTCCGGATCTTTGGTTTGAGAGCAAAAAGGTCGGAAATGATCATCCGGAGGGGTCGTAGGCTTCTTGCAGCTTCGAAAACGTTCTTCGATGGATGAGGACGTGTTTCCTGCCACTCCCTTCCTTCGTTATCGAGGAAATCGCCATCTTGTGCGTAGGCGTGCTGCAGTTTCGGTCTTGGCACGATCCATTTCGGATGGAACAGAGTGGGGGGAACAGCTTCGCAGCTTAGAATGGCTGCGCAAGGAAGTTTACGGTGGGGATCCCCACGTGGATTTCAGGTGTTTTGGGGTGTCCACGCGTGAACAAAAGTTTCATTTTGGGGGGCTTTCTCGGAGAGGGAAAACCAAAGCAAGGACTCATTATCCGACGAATCTCTCTTTGCCTTTAGAAAGTAAGATTTTTGCACGCTGAATTGTATGCACATTGGCAATTATGCAACGATATTTTATGACTCCTTGACCTTCGAATTCCAGAGATTTGTTCTCGTTCGAGATGGCATAGAAAACCTCGGAAAATGGATGACCACGTCTTCAAGCGAAAGTCCTTTTTCTGCGGTGCATATTTTTGGCGAGTTCTGACCAGCAGCCCATGTGTTCAAGATGGCGTCATGAGCACGAGTGAAGTTGCACATTCACGTGGTTTGGACAGTGAGGAGGTCTGCATCATGCACCGAATGTCACAATGCTTTCAACGGCGAGGATCGCGTTGGAAACGGGATTACCAACACCTCGGTCCTGCGTCTGACACGAGCTTCTAGCCTTGTGACTCTTCCGCGTGAACTGCGAGTGAGTGTCGGCATTCAGAGGTCCTGCGGCCTAGCCGACAGCTGCGAAGGCACCTTCATGTGAGGACAGGGTGCCCACTACACTTTCGTCCCTTTTTATCCACCTTACACCTACCCCTTTTGTAATTTTCTCTCGACGTTCCATGACTGCTTTCCTTTGCTTACAGCGAAAACAGAAGATCGACCGCCTGAGTTATCATTCGGATGCATCGAAGGTGAACCTCCACTAATCCTGAGCAGAGAGAGGGAAAATCTTCATCTCATCTCGAGATGGCATGGCTTCCTTTTAGGCAGCCCATCTGCTTCAGCAGGGCAGGTCACGACCACTGCAACTCAACTCTTAAAGGCTCAAGAGATGCGATAAAAATAAACGTTATTATAGTTGACCTCATACCCTCCGTCCGATGCAGACCTGGTCGAACTCCAACCCGGAGAAATATGGTGTTCGTTAGTGAAGTCCTAATCATCCCAAAATGCTGCTAGGTTTCATTAGCCTCGTCTAATTAGAAATGGATTCAATCATGAAATGCCAGCAATCTTGGATGGGTAAAGTCAAAATACAACATGCAGTAAATGATGAAAGTGGCCATAAAGCGTTTACAAGGTCACATCGAGTTGCATGACCTGATTTTGATGTCAAAGTTCTTCCTGGATTGCAAACAGAGATCTCCCCAAGAGCTGCTTCTCACGCTTGCATTTCATCTTCCCTGTTTAAACTTCCCTTTGAACCTTCTGACTGTTTCGTTTAACTTTTCCCTTTTCCGCGCATAGCAGGATTCTTTTGCTTCGTTGATCTGACCTCATTCTCCTCTGCTCTTGCAGCGGGGGTAAGCAGCAAGGGAATCGCGAGCAAGTTCAGTCGCCTTTCACTGAACTACTGATGTGAACCGACCAGGCCTGGCAGACAGCTTCGCGGGACCACCAGGGCGTTCAAATGTATGATCAAGGCCGAGCCCACAGGAGATGCCGAGAATCCAGGAAAGCGACTGGAGTTAGCAAGCGGTGAGATCGGCAACCCTGCACGTCCAAAGTCCAATAAGAGGAATGACTCCAGAAACAGGCGCTCCTTCTGAGATGGCTCGCAAGAATTGTATCCCGGCATCCATCCGTGCCCTCAGGATCCCTCGGAAAACAAGCCCACCTAGCTTCCTCCTTCCCGCGTTGTCTGGAAAAGGCAGGAATCCGAAAAATTTTTTTTGGAATTTTTTTTTTATTTATTTTCCCCTCGATTTCGGTTCGAAACCGTCGTTTTTTTTTTTTTTTTTTTTTTTGTGCGACTGGGAAGCATCGGACGTTTTCCTTTCTTTCCTTTTTTTTTTTTTTTTTTTGCGCCTCACCAACCGATCGGACCTGCGTCTGATTTACACGAGCGGAAACCCGAGAGCCCAGCGGTGGCGTTTTCGTCTGTTCCAAATACTTTCCTTCCGAACGGAAAGAGGTGGTGGTTCTGGGTGCAGGCTTCCGTAAGTGATGCGAGCGGTTCGAGGAATGTGACACGGGACGAGAGGTGGGCTTTTGCCCTCTCGAGCTGACAACGCGGGATTTCGGTTCTCCTGTGGGAAGGGAAGATCCAGGTTTGAGATGAGGACAAAGTGGCGACAGAGCTGACGAACGAGCGCGCGCCTCTCGAGTTTCCTCTCCCATCCGAAACCTCGGAGGGTGCAGTTGCCTCCTGAATTAAGCTTCCACCTTCCCGTTTTCTCTCCGTATTTATGCAAGCTGCAAAGAGAAAGGATGCTTCCTCATCTCCATGTTCCTTTCTCGGCTGCACGTTTTTTGATGGAAGATACTCTTCTCTCTGGGAAGCTTTCGTCGAACTTTACTGATGGTTCCCTTAAGAGCAATGTTGCTGGGTATACGAACCTGTGGACATACCAGCGGCAGCGTTTCAATCCCTTCCACTTTAACAGCAGCTCCGTGGATTCCTTCCAAGAACCTCCCTTTAGCTTCAAGATTGCCCCTGAAGCTTTTCTAGTTTGTAGACTCCTTACGGCAGCCGTTGATGTGTTCTGAGCCCACGCCCACCGGCACCGTTCTGAGCCGGCTGGTCGAGCTTGAAGGCGAACCGAAACAAATTTTGCCCCTGGCACTCGAATTGACAGATAAAAATTCTTCCGGATCAGAGAGCCCCGTGCCACTATCATTCGTGCTGAGAAGAACTGGGTCTTATGTTCTCGGAAGTCGCGGACAGGAAGACCAAAAGTTGGGAGCGATCTGCGTAATTGGGGTTACGGGAACAATTTGTAGGGGAGATCCGCAGTTCCCTCTGAAGTCCCGGGAAAAACTCGCAACGAATGGAAGTTTCAAAAGATGCCCGATTGGTGCAGCGTTTCCTGGATCCTGAGCATCTGGCTTCATGCTGGACTTGGGTCGGTGACCGTGTGGCTGCAGCTTCCTCGTGACTACAGCTGCCACGAGTGACACCAAGCGTCGCGAGTTCGAATTCCCCAGTGAAGAATCCACTCCGAGAATGGGTGCTTTCGAGTGTCCCCGCAGGACGTTGGTCGGCCCACGGACTTTGATGCGGCACTGGAGCAACGGCTGTGAGCGCATCGGAGACCGCCGTACCGCCACTGACTAGCCGGAGTCAGGAGCAGACCCTCGTGGTCCTTCCAGTAGTCTCGGAGCTTTGGGGTTGCCCTCCAGTTTATGTCACAGAAGCAACCCCCATCCGGAGAGCGTCCGTGACACATCGCATCTCTCCCCGCGGTGGAATGTTCAAGATTTAAGGATGCTCTGCTTGTCGTATTATCTTTCACTGCTGTCGTGCTCATGCGGCTGACCTCAGCTCGCGTTGGCGGCCGTGAGGCTGCGCCCTCCGCTCAGCACCTAGCGTCGCGGGCTCGCATCCCACCCGGGGAAGGATAGATGCCGAGAAATAGGTGCATCGTGGCTTATGAGTCCCCTCCCCCCGCAAGATGATGCTGGGTTCGGATGCGGCAATGGCGGAAGCCGGAAACCGGATGCCCTCGTCGATTGGCCGAAGTTGGAAGTTGACCCACTGTAATCCTTCCAGGAATCAAGGAGCACCGGTTCCCTTCGTAGTTTCCCTCCAGCTGTGAAAATCAAGCCGTTCCCCCTTGGGGGGAACGGGGACCCTCCATCGCGTACCGTGGAGCTGGTTAATACTCCCATGGGGGGTCGCCTTTCTAGAACGTAAGAAGCGCGCTGCTCTTAAGAGGAGTAAACAAGGAGCGGTTTCCTTGAGGGTTCCTTCCGGAGAAGTGAGGAGTGGCCTTCTCTGGGGGGTCTTTCCGAAGACAACTAGGGTGAGGCTTTTCTTCGGAGTTCAGTTCCAAGCCTAAAAGGAAAAAGTGTTCTTCCTTCGAAGCCTCCCTGGACTCATGGGGTGGTCTATATGGGATCACCCCCTAACTTGAAGAGTCACACGCACCCTCGGGTGGCGTGGACAGCGTCAAAGAGCTTTGCAAGTCCCTACTTGGAACACCCTTAAAAAAAAAGCTGGAAGGAAAACAGCAAAACAGAAGAAGCGAAAGGATTTCCATCATTGCGGCAGGAGCAGCTCTGATTAATGAGCTTTAGGTGTTCCCCAGAAACCACTTGCGTGCGTTTGTTTTCGAAACGCATTTCTCTGAAGCTTTCTACGGATGACAGAGGCAAGCAGGATTCGCTCCATGTTCCCAATGTTCGGCAACATCTGAGGGAGGTTGAACCCGCGTCTATCTGAGACTCTTCAATCCACCAAGCGAACCCACCTCACGATTTGGGAATTCCGGAGATCTGGTTCGCAGCCCCCGTATCCCGGAGAACGAGGCAGCGAACGGAAAGCATGGAAAGCAAATCGGGTTGGATTCGAAGAGGTGACCTTGAAGCGGCGTAACGCCTCATCCGCGGAGCGAAATTCTCTTCGCGGTGAAATGGAAGGTCCCACGGAATTCTTGAAAGGATGCTGTACACGTGAACTTTGCTGAATCAGCCTAGTATCCTTCCCAAGCTGCACCTCACTCGGAGTCCCACGAGGGTCCCCCACATGGTGAAAGAAATCGGATTGACGTGACGTGCACACAAAGTGAGGAAACGATAAGCAAAGAATAAGATTTACTCATGCCCAGAAGTCCCTGTGGTCATGCTTTGAGCTTGTCTTGAAAGTTGCTGAGATCCCTGCTTCAGAATAAGAAGCAGCTCTCACGCTGAGGATCAACACGCTGAGGACTCTGTTTTCCAAACCTTCAGGATCAACAGGACGTTTCCCTATTCGCCAAGCGCTGAGGTAGACGAATCGTCCTCCTGCAAACAGTCGTTTCTTCCTCCGTCCCCCCCACCTACAAGGGGTTCCTGCAGCATTGAGGGTTGCTTTGTTTCCGGATCAGGCAGCGCCCTTCCGGTCGAGGAAAGTCGTTGAAAGTTCGCTGTGTCCTTCGTCATCAAAGGGTTGATCCTCCAGGAAGACCAGCATCGCGTCTGAGGAGGAAAAGCTCGTTTCAGGACAAGGACATTCACACGCCCCTGCCCCCAAGCGGCCTCTTTGTGATGCTGGTCAAAGCGCGGCAGGCCAAAGCAATCAGGTAGGAGTGGCACCGGTTAAAGAAATTTCTGCTCCATTTCCATCATCTCCATCATTTCCATCTTCAGAATTCATCTCTCCATCGTGTTCGGCATTTCAGGGTGTTCCAAAATCTCTTGTCGAGAGGTCGCCACCGTCTGGAGTGCTATGAAATCCCTCAGTTTGGTTGCCGTCCTTCCGCCTCAGATGCTCATTCTCCGGCACCTCCCCACTTCCCCGAACACCCGCCAGACTCCCTGCAACCGGAAGGGAAGGGGAGGGAAGGGGAGAAAACGCACGTTGAGGTGTTTGTGGAATTCCGGGATCACGTCTCCGAGTTTGACTGTTTGGAATTGAAACTTTCACTCAAAATTTTGACTGTGCTCAAATCATCCGTGTGAGCTTCAAGTGGAGCAAAAACCCACCTTGCAGTTCTTGTCGCGGATGTGTTGCGTCCTGAGAACACTATGAAACTCATCGAGGAGCAACCGCGAACAGGAGGTTCATGCGGTGGAATCAACAAATTTCTGAGAGCCTAATGGCACGGTCAGGTCCTCACGAAGAGAGGTCGCTCTTTCCGAGGCTCCCTGCTTCCAAAGCGGTTTCTCTCTCCCTGGTTTGTGTTTGACATGCAGCACCGGTAACTCTGGTAACAAAGGGCACATAAAGACTCATTTAAAAACGAACAAACCGAAAACTACCACAATTTCTTGCATGCTTCAGATTTCGAAAAGATGAGCTAAGAAACGAGAAAACAGACGAAGAGGGGGACTGCTACCATCTTCTCTTCACCACAGTCTCTTCTCTTCAGAGCTTTCCGTGATTTTCGGACGTTTCATTACAAAGACTCCTGATGACCAAGCGGTAAGCCGCTTGGTCATAAGTCGAAACACTCTGGGGTTTGGCAGCCTCCAACCAGAGTGTTCCGGGTGACTGATCCAATCCAAAGCCATATTTGCTGCTGCAGGGAGACGGGAGACAGTCACAGTGGATGTCACTTGTCCCTCATCCATCAACAGCGCTAAAGGAGGCAGGAAGAAGGAGAACAAGTTCTCACTTCTTTTCCCAAAGGGTGCCCACTATTGCAAGAGAGATTGCAGTGGCACCTCCGGGATCTTGGAGTGCGGGAAACTGGAAATTCCCCGGAAGCAGGCGGAGTGTAACACCAGGAAGGAAATGGTGGTGTATTGGCCCATACGGCATTCCCGGGTTGCGTACCGGAAACACCAGACATCCTTAAAAGGAAGAATAGGATCTGAGGAAGACGTATGGAGACCAATTCGAAGACGTATGGAGACCAATTCAATCCAAATGACAGGATAGGAAGATGGGTGGAGACTTGCCCATTCATCTATTTTCAACGTCATCCCATGTACCAATCGAAAGGGGAGGTTCGCACTGATCACTCATCAGAGCCTGCTGAGCCCTCTCTTTTGATTTCTGTTCCAAGTTGGAACCTCGCATTCTCGGTAAGAAATGAGAGCTATTGAAACATCAGACTTCTCTCCTGCGAGATTCGGTCACCTTCGTTGCCGGGGTCCCTTCAAAGTTCCCGGTTCTGATTCGTCGTTTTCCACTTGAAAACAGCAACGAGACCTCTGCAACAGACGAAAAACATGCAGTACATTTTAAGGAATTGGGCTGGAACCGCAGTAGGATGCTGCTTTTCCATCTTCACTTCAAGTTCGCTGTGCGGAAGAATCCCTTTTTCCCGCAGAAAACGAGCCCGCTTGAGCGAAGGGGGTCATCGCTGTGGAAGGCGCCACTTTCGCGAACGTTCCTCTCTCAGACCCCAATTCAAGAGTACTTCGCTATTTATTCATTTCTTTCTTCCTTTATTCCACCATACAATTCTTCACGTGCCTCAGCGTCCAGCCGTTGGACCTGCTTTGGAGCTTCAGTTAGCCACATTCGTTAAGATTACTGCATGGATGTTGCGGCCGCCAGTAGCTTTCCTTTTCGAGGTCTCCCTTTGAAATCGGAAAGCACTTCTTAAAATGGCTCTTGGAGCAAAACGACTTCGGTGAGTTTTGCGCTTGGCTGGAAAACGAAAGACGGGTGATCGGAGGAATTCTGCTGTCGTACCTGCTGGCATCTTTCAGCGAGTGGTAGGTCACCTGAAGACAGAAGGATGGGGCACAATGCATTTGCATGCGCATCACCGTCTAATTTTCCACGCTGAAAACATGCCGCTCGCGCACTTGGAACGAGGTGCAGAACCACTGCCGGAATGATGCGCAAAAGTCATCCGGAAAAGCCTACATGGGAATGGCATCTTCCTTCAGGAAGATGCGGCAGGGTTTCCTCCATCATTCCTTACCATTTCTTCACGTGAGCCAAACACAGCTTTCAGTTTCACGGAAGAAGAAAAAAAAACGCATGCGGACAACAGCACTGAGGCCACAGATGAAGCAAAGGCACATAAAGCGCACGTATTCGCATGAGCAGCAACGGATGCGTTTATCTGCATGAAGGGATGTGCGACCATCTGTTGCTATGCTAAACATATGCGTATGCATGCGCGAATGGAAATGGTCATCACCTGTTTACTCAAGGGGAGTTCGGAGTACGCATGAATATCATATTTATAAGCGTTGGAAGTATGCGTGTGTGTACAGATATGCCTGTCTGCTGGCGAGTGTATATGTGTGGACGCACTATAATACACTCCTCCAAGGTAAAGCTCGCTGCACTACCGCGATGTGATATTCGAAAGCACAAGGAAAACAAATTCGAAGAGGTCCCAAGAACAGCACAGTGCAAGCGATCGAATAGAAAGGTCGCAGATATCCATGAAAGCACCTCTTAAGAGCCACTCGGGGAAAATAAGGGCCCACGCAGTGAGATTCGAAATGGAGGTACCTTCTGGGATGACTGTCCTTGAACCAAGGCTTCGTCTTCGCGAAATGCTCTTGAAAGAAAAAAAGAATAGCTGAAACGGCATCGATAGTGTTTCCGTCTCTCTTCGGAGGCGCTTCAACATCGATCTATTTTCATGGAACTTACTATACGTAGGGCTACGATGGTTACAGAAGCGGCTACAGAAGTTTCAAGAAGCAACACATTTCAGCAGCGTGTACACGGACTCCTAGCAGCAACCTGACCGATACATTCATCTTCACGAAAGGCCTGAAACGCTTCGCTGGCATCCAGAGAATCCCGGATATTCCCTCAGAACATTTCCAACGTGACGTGGGAGCATCAACGAGACCACATTCACGATTGAGTGGAGAACGATTGATTGTGAACATCGCAGCTGTCGTTGCACGAAAGTTGGGTGTTCCTGATCTTCCCATAACCATGCCGCTTGACTACAGTTCCAGAGGCGGTCGTGCGTACAATCATGGCGAGCACATGCTGTCTGCTCAACCAGCAGAGATCAGATCAGATTATGGATCACAGGGAGTATCGGCAACACGAGTTGGCTGGGCCATCTCTCAGCAGGAAAGGTAACTATTCTTCAATCTTGCGTCGAATTCACGAGATGGTCCCGCGTGATGGAGCGCGCACATGCATCGTGGGGCTGCTCTACCTGAATGGGCATGTCAGACCGGACGTTGCACTTTCGTTAGAAGAGCATCTTAGCTTTTCCTTGGTATTCAGCCTTGTCGCTGAGTATAGGACATTCGGAATTCTTTGCTTGTGGTACTCAGAAAGATAATAAATCTTTGGCAAGGCTGAAAGGACATAAATGTTGGCAACGGATTCCATTCATATCGACTGTCAGCAGTTAATTTTGGCAGCTAATTAAAGCTTGATTCCGTTTTTCAGTTGCAGAGACTCAAGGGACAAGCCGATGCATGTTGTTACATCGCCTTTCGCGTGGATCTACAGAATGTCTGGAGCCGAAAAAGTGAAAGACCGTGACGATTTTCTCACAGCTGAGCGCTTGGAAGTTTCAGCTGACAGCTACACGGACGGGAGGTATTTCCAAACATCTACGTGCCGCACGCTCCAATGTACCCCTCGATCTTCCGTATCGAAGATGGAGAGGACACTTCCTCTCTGAACACAAATCGAGCGTTTTCGATTTTTTCCCGAGGGATTGCACGTACAAAGTCAGTCGACAGCACATTGCTGGGACCAACCGCTTGTACCAAAGGTGACAGTACTCACCGAACCCAGTCTTCTCGGTGGCGGGATGCATGCGTAGTTCCAGCACGAACTGATGGTGCTGGAAACATGGCCGGGCAGCCTGGTCTCCTGCTACGTGAACCAGAAGACACACATTGGAGCCATCCTGTTGAGGAATCTTTTCACCCAGGGTGTACGTTCGCAGGGTCGAAGATGGAAGGCTAGCGTCTCTTTCAATAGGAAAGGGAGAGCGAATGGGACATTCGCTCCTGGCACAAGAAGACGAGCTTGGCTTTTCTTCTGTATAAAGGGGCAGAGACAAAAAAGTTTTGAAAGCATGGAAGTGAAGAGGAGAGTGAATACTTTGACGGTTGGTACCACAGCTGTCCAACAGTGTGGGAGAAGGAAGTCTCTCGATTTTCGCCTATGATAAAACAAAAAGTGGACAAATCTCTGACCTAAGCAGCCTCGACATTCTGTACGCCTACGGTCAGGACTTCACTGGGAATTGGAGGGGAACTCTTCTGGGAATTCGCTAGCGAGGTCTCAAAGCGGGAAAGAAAATGTGTTTCTGAAACTTCTGACAGCTCCCTCCGCTCAAACTGGGAAGACTTGGATGGAAGCTTGCAGAGAATAGTTGATGCTCACCGTGTAAACAAAGACAGACCCTTCATGCTCTTTCACCTCCGTAACTTTGGAAATTCTCCCGTGGTTTATTGAGGCCACTTCGGCGGAGACCCGGAAAGAGTTTGCGCCTTCCCTTGCGGGCTGATAGACGTTAGCAGAGAGATGAGTGGGGAAGTGGCTTCCAGGTGTTGTTTCAGCCGGCCTACAAGCGCTTACTGTTCCCTTACCGTAGGGCGGGATGCCTCCTGAGTGCTAAGATGAACGCTGTCCACGTCACCTGATGGTGCGTGCAACTTTTCAAGTTAGCAGGGGGGTAGGAACCCTGTTGAGACCACCCTATGAATCCAGGAAGGCTACGGAGGAAGAAGTTCGTTCCTCCTACGCTTGGTAGGGAACCACGAAGGGACCTATCTACCTTGGTTGTCTCCGAAGGGAACTTCTCCCTTATTCCCTCCGGAGGCCAATAGACTCATATTTTTCACAATCGGAGGGGCGACCCGAAGGGAACTGGCTCCTTTATTTTTGGAAGGACCTCAGAGGTCCTTCCAAAAATAAAGTGACTCCAGAGGGTCACATTCTAATCCCAGCTAGTCGACGGGGGCCTCCGGCCTCAGTCAGTGCGGAAGTCTAAAGGGTCAGCTAGTGCCATCCTGCGGGGGAAATCGAAACCCACGACGAAGCCCCGGTTCTAGACGCCGATCCTTTCCCGGGTGGGGTTCGAATCCGCGATGCCTGGTGCGAAGACCGCAGCCTCACGGACCACCAACGCGGGCATGACGCGGCATGCACGAGAAGACACAAGGAGGGCTCCTTTTGTCACTTGAAACCAGACATGTGCAAGTACCAACTTGTGGTTCCGGCCGCCATGTGAGAATGAGGGCGCAATGGACCCTCAGCAGGAGGCCTCATTATCGAGGGTGTTTTTTTTTGTTTTTGCTTTTCTTTTCCTCCGAGGCTTATGCGAGATGAAATAGCGATAGCCTTGATCGTATCATTTTTATAAGGGGCTTCTCCAGGCGTTCTTGAAGCCCAGCGCGATGTGCAGCAACGAGGGATGAAGCCAGAATGGGGACGGCGTTCGGCTCGTGATCGAAACGAGTTCCGGCGAAGCTGCTCCCAGTTTCAAAACATGGTTGAGAAGCCACCGTGGTAACGCGGTTACAGGACTGCACTCGGAAGATTCCAGGGATGCAAACATCGACGCGGCTGCTGTTTAAAATCGAGTGAAAAGAGAACGAAAGGGTTAAACGAGTGAGCAGAAAGCAAAGAAAGCAACGAATAGCTGGCAAATGTTTCGTTGCTGAGAACCGGAAGTGAAGAGGATCGCCGACTTTCCTGTCTGGAGAGTTCTTCCTGCAAAGCCTCACCAATTTGATCGAGAGGGAACAGGTAACACCGAAGGTGGGATTGCGAATCCACTCTGGTGGGTGGGTGGGGGTGAGGAAAGAAAGCAAAGAAAGCGGAAAAGAAGAATGCAAGAGTGATGCTGAATTGGTGAAAAAAGCAATTGGATGATTTTCTGCAGCTGCTCACTGGATGCGAACCGGAGAACAGTTTCCGTGCGCTCGAGAGTGGCAATGAAACCTTGGTCGAATTATCCTTCGAAGCACATCTTGCAAACGGGGCTGGGATCTGCGATGTAATGGAAGACGTTTATCTAGTGGAACAGCATTATTCTTTTGGAAAAAATCCATAAAGAGGCAATGGAGCCATGCTCACTCGCACGTGAAGATCAGTAAGTGCTTTCCCGTCGTTCGGGAACTGCTATAGAGGAGGCCTCCAAAGTCGCTCCCGGAGAAACGAACCTCTTCAGTTCGTTAAAAGGAATGAATTTTCTTTCCTTTTGTTCAAGAACTCGCCACTTCTTCTGTGAGTCGAAAGCAAAGGAAACGTCTCGTCTCATCTTGTGTCGGAGATTCGTTCCATAGCGAGCAGCAAATGGCATCCCTTTGCCTGGAAGCTTCGCAGGGGCACAACTCTTGCAGGTTGTAAGGGAGGGAGGCTGGTTTCCGATAGGAAGAGGCAGGAAGATGCCATCCACGTTGGTTGCCAGTACGGAAACCCGCAATGTGCACGCATGATACGCGCGTGCACGTAATTCCATGCCTTAAGGAATCAGACGGCAGAACCTTCTCTACTTCACCAAAGATTACTGTTTCGGTGAAAAATCCCTAAAGAACCACCCATCTCAGGAGCAACAATTCACACACATGTTGGGTGAATGTGGAGAAAGAGCTTCTTTGCGTGAAGAGCCCGTGATGGAAGCGAAAGAACAGGAAGAAGACAAGGGTAAAGGCGAGAGGGGACAAGACGAGAGGTCACGGCTCCATTTTCACTACCGGAGGAAAACCATGAAGGGAACCGGCTTCTTGATTCCTGAAAAGGTCAAATTCCAAATCCTGGCCAGTCAACGTGGGCATCCGGCTTCCACCAGTGCCGCCGCACCAGAGGCCGACCAAGACCAATCAGCATCATCCTGCTGGACGGAACTCGAAACTTGTGAGGCAACCATTTCTTGCTTCCAGCACCTCGTGCAGAGAGTGCAGCGTGTAGTTTCCTCGGTATGTCTGAAATTCCTCCTCTCATCGCCGGTTTCGAGCCAGGTGAGGAAGCTGAACAGCGCCACTTTCTCTCCAGGTATCGGGCGTGGGCGTGGCTAGGAGTTCGAGACGTGTCTTGTTCTTTCGAGTGAGCGTCCCGTAGTCCAGCACTTCGCCGCCTCTGCAGTGCTCTGGAGTCACCCTTGGAGCGCCCAGAAACGTTGCTCCTTGCCTCCGCTGGCTTCGCGCCATGGAAGACGACTCAGCCAAGCTCCGCCAACGGCCTACTGACCAGCCCGTTTCCTGGTTCCGAGGACGTGCAGGGCTGTAAATCGCTTTCCCTGTGAGAATCGGGGAAGCAACCGTTAGCACGGGAGGCGAGGAGGATCCGTCACTGAAGCTTGATGGCGTGCGACCCACGTCTTCGTTTTATTAGCCCACTTTTATTGCCCTTGACCTTCTCCGCCGCAAGGATCGGCCACCAGCTCCAAACGTTCTCTTTCCCGGTGCTGGGGAATTCCGAAAGCACGATGTGGAACCGGAGGTGGGCGGACGCGGTGAGAGTGCGCGGCCAGGTGACCTTCCGTGGAGTGGGCTGCTGCTTTGTTTTCCCGCTCCGCTTAGAAGCAGCAGTGCCTTGGGCGGATTCCCTGCCGGAAAATACATGCGGGTGGAAAACACCACGCTCTCTAGACGGGGTCGGTTTTTTCCAGGGAGGAAAGGAAAGGGGGGGGGGTAGCTTTTCACCACCGAGGTGCCACACGTGCCGCGCGAGGAATGAGGGACGGTCGACCCACGGCAGCCGCGCGTCTCTGGAGCCCGTCGAAGGCAAGCTGAGGTGCTGGGGAAGGAGAGGGAGTAGCCAGTTTCCGGTCCTCCTTTGCAGCCAGTGGAAGTTTGGCCCACGGACTCATCACTAGCTTGCGAGGTGCATCTAAAAGGAGCACGCAGGCTGCACTTTTTGTGGATCCTGGAGGCATCTTCTCCCCTCTGCGTCTTCGTTCCTGGTCGTCGGGACGAAGAACCACCGGCATGTCCAGACCGCGAAAGACCTCCCTTCCTCGTTCTCAGCGGAGCAAGGCGGGAGGGGACGATGCAAGAAGATTCATGGGAAGATAGTTTCACACGTTTGGAAGAGGGAGGGTGCGTTCCAGTTCGACCCTCAATGGGGAGCGAAGGACTTCCATTCTGGCGCCACCGATGGCGCATTTTTGGCGACGGATTTGGGTCAGTTCAGCGTCGGTCCCTATGCCGGGAGTCGCTCCCACTGCAGATGGGGCGGAACCTGCACAGGCGAAAGAGCGGCCGCGTGCAAGCCTACGAGGTCTCTCGCGGTCAGCTGCCCCATCCGTCCGAAGTGTCCGGCGTCGCAGGACGGCGTTGGAGCCCGTTCCTGAAACAGATCCGAAGGGACCCCCCGACGCTCCGAAAATGTCTCTCTCGGTCAGTGCACTGGACCTGGATCTGGGGTCGCCAAAGCGGCTCGAAAGGCAGAGCGAGGACCGAGGCCATCTAGAGAGGAAGAACGAGTCAGGAAGCCCTGCCACGCGATGGGATTTGTCCCTCCCTTCGGTCATCCGTCAAGGGGGGAGGGAAGAGAAAGCACACAGCCGACGTGAGGACTCTTCGAGTCGTCGGCTCTCTCATTTCTTTCTCGGAGCTGCAGCCTCCCGGGAGAAGCTGCAACCTCATCTCAAACTTCTCTTCCTCGCCGAATCCAGGGACACCTGTCGCTGCGTCCTGATACCGTCCTCTCCATGCCCTCTCATCCGCCTGAAGCTGTCTCATCCCATCTCCTTCTGGATGAAACGCCGAAGATTCCAGTCCAGTCCGGACGGTGCAGCAGCATCTCTTCCGCTTTAGGCGAGGCCGCGTCCTCAGCGCATCGAGAGTGAAGCGGCACCTCCTTGCAATTTCGCGGAGGGGACTTCTCCTCCGGGCAGGGCCCACCGATGGGGATTTATTCACCTTCGTGGGACTCTCGAATTGATTCCGGCGACCTTGTGGGAAGGCCCCGGAGTTGCCGGAGGGACGGGCGGCACGCAGCGGAAAGCCTGCAGGTCTCTCTCGGAGGTCCTCCTCGTGGCACTGAGGTTCCTGATTTTCGGATGCGAGGATTGGGAGGGAGAAGAACGAGAGGGAGAACCCAGAAGGGAGACTGGGTGGATTCCTGTGAGGAGGACCTGCTGCAAAAGTTTTCTTCCCAGAGATGGAAACGCGAGACTGCTTGCTGCGCGCAGCGAGCGGTTCTCTGAAGCCCCTTTGGGGGCGCCATCAAGGCTCAGCGATGACTGAAAGTAGCTCTGGCACCAAAGAAGGTAGAGGTAGGCATGTATGGTCATTGGGTACAGGGCTGGCCCTCTACGGCTATGGCCCTTCCGCTCACGACCTTCCGGTTTGGTGGAGGCGGGCGGATTCAAGAGGATGGACGTCCTAACTCGGGATGACTCTGCGCTCGCGGTCGCACCCTCCATGCGTTCCCTTGGGCCTTCCGGGGCCGCAGTTAAGGAGAAGAGGGAGGACGGGGATAGCTGAGGTCACCACATTTCAACACCCACCTCCTTCCCCGTAGGCGACTGCAGCGCCGAAGTCTTCCGCGGACTGCGAGACGAGCGCTTGCGGAGATGGTGGATGGGGCTCTGGGAACCCGGAAGGAAACACCGCCGCCGACCCCGTATCGATCCATTGGGACCAAATAGGCATGCCGGGGTACTTCTTCTGCCTCCCCCGCTCGTTGCGGAGTCCCCGCACGTCCCATGTTATTCCCAATCACTCCGGACGCCGCTGCCGGAGCGGGCGACCGCCCACGCTCCTGGGGTAGATCAAAAAGCTGGCGGGGATTCCTCTGGAAATCCGAGCAGGGCAGCGGGCGAGTACCCGAGGGCAGCCCTTCCGCCTCTGCCGAATGCGGAACGGATCAGGAGAGCACCCGCATCGGCAGCCACTTCGGGAAAGACCCCGTCCGTGTCGGACACGCCTAGTGCCGCGAACAGAACTGGGATTCCGCACCCAATGGGGGAACGGAGGGAGGGAGGAAGTTCGTTTTCTTGCATTTGGAAGGTGGAGTGGTGGTCTCGGAATGCGGAGCTACTCCGAAACCCGCTTTCGGGATGGCGAGGGACCCCGACTGGTCCCTACCTTACCGCGACATCCTCCGTCTTCCTGGGTCGCTCCAAGGACCAGCTGGGGTCGGGCGTCCTCGCGACTTCTTGCCTTACGCACGGAAAGGCCACGGAAAAAACCGGCAGGGAAAATGAACTCAGGCGCCACGTTTCGCCTGTCCTCCTAAGGTCATCTGATGGCTCCTTGTCGCAGAGCTACAGGGACGCGCAGGGTCCGGGCATTTCCGGTCCTCAGGAACCTCCGCGCTCTTCATCCGCTGGAAGCAGTGGCAGGACCGCTCCACCTCTCGTGGGCCAGGTCCGGGGTCTGCAGCCGTCAGCCAAAAGAAGCCCCCGAGGCGTCCGCACGCTGTGGCCGGGCGTGGCTTCCCTTCTCTCCACGACCCTACGGGTCCCACGAGGCAGGTGGCCGCCGTCCCTGATAGTCCTCAGCCTCCGCTGCGGAGAACGCGGGCGCGTTCCTGCAGGCACCCAGGGAGGCGGGGGTCCACGAAGCGGGCTCCTCGACGACCCCCGGAGGCGCAAGAGGAGGGCCTAGACTGCGGGAGTCAGAGTCAGGGTCGGAGACGCGGATTCCGGATGTCCGAGGCTTGGGTGACCGTGCCTGCGAGGACGCGACTCCTAGACCTCGACATTCCGGGATCAGGCGGAGCGGAGGTGATCCATCCTGCCCGAGAGCGGAGGGTGGACGCAAGCGGAGAGTCTGCCCATCCTTTTCGCCGGCCTCCGAGGGCGGAACTCGTTGCCAGAGGAACGCCGAGAAACGGCACAGAGCCGGGGTTCCCGGAAGGAAGCGGTGCGCCGTCTCCCGGCAACGAGTCGAACCTCTCTGCCCCAAGTTTCCTCCCCTTCGATACGCCACTTTCACTCTCCTACTGATGGCTCTATTCCCGCGCCCACCTGAAGGAAGAAACCTACCCCCGCCGACCCCCTTTCCCGAGGGCGCAGCACCCTCCTGGAGCTCATTGGGTGAGAATGTCGACTGCCCTCTGCTGGGAGGTGGTCGTCATTTCAGGAGAAGTGGCGGCCCCTTGAGATGCCCTGGGATGTCTATCTGCTTCCCCCTCGGAGAAGAAACCGAGAGTGTCAGGGCAGGGGTCCTCTGACTGGGAACTCCGGAGCCCTCAGGGTCCTCTCAGGGAAGGAGCGCTCAGGAGAGCGAATGCTCCCTTGGGATGCACGGGGACCTCAGGGCCCATCAGGATCATCCTCCCTCCTGGCCCCTTCCCCCTTGTCTGGCCCTCTCCCAGAACCACGTCGGGAACGAGGCTCGAGAGGGGCGTAGCTCGGGGAAAATTTCCTTGGGACTTCTTGCTCTTTTGCCCCCTCAGTCCCCCTCCCGACCTTTTGCTAGAGCCGCGCCTTCCTGCATCCCTTTATTCACGACACAGAAGCGCTCCCCGCCCTCTCCCGAGCTCCCAATTGCAGCACGGGGCCGGGACTCTTCCCAAGTCCAGGGCCGCGCGTTCCTGCGGGCGGGAGAAAGCGCACAGCGTACCCTCCCCGACCCATGCCCTCCTTCCGGGACCGCGGCCCGCGGAGAACCGGGAGGAGGACGGCGGCGCAGAAGAGGGGGCCGGAGAGGGGCTGGGTGTGGAGGGCGCCCCATCCGGGCATCGGGGGCGCCGCCGCCACCGCCGTCTACCTATCCCGGAGGCGTGCGAAGAGTCCCGGAAACCGGGACGTGCACATTGCGACGGTTACCTCGCACATGAGCAGGCGGGAGGACTCGTCGGTGGCGTCTGGAAGGGGGAAGGGCCGTTGAGGGGGCAGACGGGGCGCGATCCCTCCCCTCTTGAGCCCACCTTCTTACTCACCTCGTGATCTCTTGCCGTAGATGCTTCCATTGAAGGGCAGCTTTCGGGAGGGCACACCCTGAGCAGTGGCGCAGAGGGCCAGGGCGAGGAGAGCCACCAGGAAGAAGCAGCCTCTCTGGTCCATCGTATCGGTGTGCTCCCAGGACACCTGGGCGTAGACGGAGGTCAGCGGCACTGCTTCCTGGGGCGTCCGCTCGGCATGAGGTCGAGCGCGCACTTGGAGCCATTGCAACCCCCCTCGCCTCTGGGGGCAGCTCAGGAGGAACAGAGGGGAGTCACGTCCTCCTCCTCTTGGTTCACCAAGGCTATCGGGCCTGAAGGCCTTTGTGTTCGTCCCGGGGACGATTCTCCCTCCCGCGGGAGTTCGTCGACTTCCTCCCCAGGGGGAAGCGCACACGCACTTCCTCCTGTGGAGAGACGGAATTCCGGGATCTCCCCAACAGGAAGGGAGCGCAAGGGGTACCCCCATGGGATCTGCCCCTCCCCTTCCACCTACCTCTGTTTCTCTCCTTGCTTGCCTTCCCGGGTCGCCTCAGCCGTGGGACAGCCGGCTCCAAGAGCGGTGCTCGGGAATTAAAGGCTTCCCCCGGGAGGCAGCGCATGGATTCTGGGAGCGCCAGCGCAGAAGCGGGTAGCTCGCAGGAGGAGGAAGAAGGCGGAGGCGGGAACTCCTCCTTACTGCTCTCCGTGGCTCGGCGAGCGCTCCTGCAAGCAGGTCAGGGAGGTCAAGGAGGGTTTCCAGCACCATGTATTCCCTGGCGGTGCCAGGGAAGATGGGAGCGAACAGTCCCAGGTCTTCAGGGAGAAGGGGGGGAAGTGAGGTCATAGGTCGACTGCAGTCGCCCCGAGATCCTGAACTTACAGACCTTCCTCTGCTGGGAAGTATTTGAGCAGCAGCAGGGAGGAGGAGACCCTCTCTAGGAAGTTCTTCCTTTCCTCCCCATCGTCCCACCCCTTCCTTCTGGCTTCCACGAACATCGGGTCCTCGGCGAGGCATCGCGCTACCCACCAGGATCGTCTGTCATCTTAGCCCCCGCCTGAGCGCGCATACCAGGACCAATCGAATTCCGGATACCCCCAGGACTTCGACTTCGCTTTCGTTCCCGTGGGAGACAGTCGGGTGCAGGTAGCCTTCCCGGAGGCCGTACAGGCAGCGCGTACTCGTCCTTGAAGTGAAGGAGTCTCCGGGGAAACGGGAAGCGGAGAGCGGTTGTTTCCCTCCTCTCCAGCAGGTAGACCCAGTGGCAGGTCAAAAGCGCAGTAGGGAGAAAAGGAGGCTCCCCGTTCGCTTCCCGATCCCGACTCCTCGTTGGACTCCTGGTATGTCCCTCTCCCCGGCTAAACCATCCTGGTTCCACTTCCTGAGGGGGGAAGAGGACCTGCGTTTCCTTCCCCCTATTCTGTTCCGGCGGGTCGCGCCGGAGAGAAGGGTCATGAATCCAAGGTCAACGTGGAACCTCTACGAGAGGCCTGCAAATCCTTTGCAAGCGGGAGGGTGGTTCATGGATCAAACGCGCCTACTCCGCCTCGCCCGCATGAGCAAGAACAAGCCGTGGACCCTTAATCTTGGAGTGGGGCAGGGATGGCCTGATGAACAGCTGGTAGGTAGGAGTAAAACCGACATAACCATGGCGATGGGGATCTGTTGCCAGCAGGGAATGCGGGCGCTAGAGGAACCGCATCTAGTCAGGTCGAGAGGTGGTGAGGGATCGGGAATGGGAGCCACGGGGAGGCGGCCAAGAGCTGGCCACTGTGGTAGGTGCGACTTCCTGCAAGAGTATCCACCGGGTGCGCCCTCCCTTCTTCTCTGGCCTGCCCGAAGTGCAACCGATGGTAGAGGGAGCGGTAATAGGGGCTTTCCGACGAACAGCTCGTTGACACGAGCAAGCAGGCGACTCAGACCCCCTCCACGATCCATTCCGTGGACAGTGGCTCAGGACCAGCCTCCATTGGTGAGTTGGCAGCTTTCAGGATTCTCTAGCTGGAAGAAAGCCTCTTTCTCGGATCTCCATGGAAGCGGCGGGAGTCTGGAAAGCATCGAGCATATCTCTTTAGAAACAGTGAAGATTAGGAGACATCATGCACTCTGCAGAGCTCGAGAAAGCATTTCTGGATCTTCCCGACCTCGCCTGAGATCGGCCTGAATTCCTGCTGCTCTCCAAGCATCCTTCAAGGTGGTCCACTCAGTACCACGGCTTTCGTAGAGCATCACAGAGACAGACTGCAGACGTCCCTTTGAGACGTTCGCTCCTCCAGCCAAACCCCCGTCGGAGCACCCACTTTCGCTCCCTTTCTCGCTTTTCAATCCTCTCTCGTTAGCAGTCGAGGAAGAAAGTTTCTCCCTCTCGGGAGAAACTTTCTTCTGTCTGAGCGCTTCTTTAGTCGCCAGCCAGGGATGCGGAAGGAACGGAGGCGGGTCCGTTCGTTATCGCAACGAACCACCCAGTGGGTCGCATCCCTGTGGGTTCAACATCCGACAAATCATACACACTGGCGTATCTTCTCGTTCATTCCTCCAGGTTGGTGGTTTCCATGGGCAAAGAACAGAACTCAAAGACAAGAAACAAAGCAGGGCAAAGGTCAGGGACAATGATGGGAACCCGGAGACGACAGCGCATCGTGGAGAGGAGGAGGCCAGGAGAGCCTTGTGAGTGTCGCTTCGCTGCAAACATGTGGATGCCCCGGTGTCTGCGCGTACATAAAAATGGGTGCGCATACACGTGCTCATACTCGCATTAAGCTGACCCTACATACGTTGCATGTGCCCTCAGTCACATAAACGTCGGTGCGTACAATCAAGGTGTGATCCCGCGGACCAAGAGGAGATGGTGGTCGTGGGGAACATGCTGGTGCGTTGATGCGACGGCGGCGCCCCCATGTCATTATATGACGTAGTATTGCAAATTTTGCCGTGGGGCTTACCGAGTTGCATTTCCGGACAAAAAGGTGTGTGCATGCTGTGCAATCTGCACACTTGGGCGTCTCATAGGCAAAGAAACCCTCGGGCTTTGGAGCTCAGAGAATGCGGCTTGTAAGAGTAGTCCTCCTGCTAGGAAAACAAATGACTTGGAGTTTTTCCTTTGCGCGGAAGCGCCGTTCTCGAAGCGAGGAGTGCTCGGGATCGCTAAACTCTTAAACCAGATACCCTATGAAATCTCCAAATCAATCAAAGCGTCTCTCCAGATGGACGATCACCTGGACGCTTCCGGTGAAGCACTTCCCAAGGATCGAGCGGCAGAGGAACGTGTCTCCGAGTGAGTCTCGAAGGCTTCCCTGTCCACCTCCTCATTACTCAATAGCCTTTAGGGATACTCTTGAGGGCTTGTGAAACCCCGGCATTGGTCGGCTGGGAAGGTGGCTCTGCTGACTGATGCGAATGCAAGTTGATGGACGCATCGAAGAAGAGCTGGTGTTCCCACGATGGAAGGATGACTTTCTGTTGCTTCGCTGGCAAGGAAGCAGGGTCGGTGCCCTCGGCGCAAAAAGAGCCTGTCGGATGCGCGGAGCGGCCTGAGCGACGGGCAAGCGTTTTTGGTGTCCCTGGAAGAACAATTCGAGCGGGTGGTAAAAACAGACCGTGCGGCTCTGCTCATGAGGGAGAGTAGCTGGAGATCCCAGAGGCTGTGGATGGAGCGACAACTGATGCTGAGCTTGATTAAAACAGAGCCGGCGACGCGGATGCTACTCTTGCAAAGAGAAGCCGGAAGTCCAATGCACCGAACAGACCCTCGGCTTCCATGCGGAAAGCAGATGATTGTGGGATCCTCGAGGAACGAATGTTTTCTGCTCAGCTGGCGGGTGTTCTGAAACAGGGAGGATTTGTTCCAGATCGCCAGACGGTGGAGCCATCAGATAGAGGTGCGGTTCCGCGGAGAGGAGATATAGGTATTGTCCTTTTTTTTTGTGTGTGTTTTTCGATGCAACGATGTGTCGCTCCGTAAGGCGAAGACAGCGAACGTCGACTCGAGATGGAAGCTGTCTCGGAGGACGGAGGAGGGCGAGGATCCATTTCCGGAAACAGGGATTTTCACTCATCTTTTCATGATCCGGAAAAAAACAATCCTTTCCAACTTCGCATCTTTTCTTGCCTGCCCAATGCACGGCGTCCCTGTTGCTTCCTTTTCCTTAATTAGTGAGATCGATCTGACGATCTCTTAGGAAGGAAGGGACGTCTGCGGAAGCGCTCGGGACTACCAGGGTGACTATGGGACGGAAGCGATCCCTGAAAAGTTCATGCGGCAACCCTGCAGCACGCGTCCGAGGACGTAACTTGGTTACGCGGCGAGTTCTGTTTGCAGACTCCCCGTCAGAAGTTGCCGAACCACAAGACAAACACGGGAACGTGATTAGGGGATGACACCGCCGTGCGGAGCGGTTTATCGGGAACTCCGGGTAATCTGCTTTGCTTGGAGGAACTAACTCTGCGGGTGTGTGAAAGGACGACGGGATCAGTCCGCTGCCCGGGAGAGCGGGAGTCGTTGCTGGTGAGGGGGAGGAAGGAGGGTGGAGGATTTTCTCAGGAGGGAGAAACAGACTCCAGGGATGGCGAGGGAGGCAGCGTAGCATCCGAAGACAACAGCATCAGTTGGACTCCCAAGACACTCTGAAAGCTTCAAAAGAGCCGTCGTGCTGATGTGGGGAGGAGCTGCCCCCACGACGGTTGCCGGATAGGCATCACCTGTGTTTACGACGGGGGAGGGGCACTCAGCCGGCGGGGCAGGAACCCCGGGGAGATGAAGACCAACGAAGGCAGGACTTCTAAGCCGAATGGATCGCGCTCATCTGCTTGTTGCAAGAGGGACAGGCTGCCTTCTCAATCCGAAGAAAGTCAGTATCCTGGAGACAGAGCGTTCCTTGGGGGCGATTCATGCGTTGGCTGACGATACGGGCCTATTAGGAGTCCGATGCTTCCGCACGCTGTGACGGGAATTAGCCCTTTTTATATCGAGGCTGTTGGCAGTTCCTGTTTTTCTGAGGATCTCAGAGTTTCAGGTTCCCATGGACCAGCATCAGCGATCTGCCGGGTTGATCACTCCCGTCCCACGACGCTTCGGTCTTGGGAAGCCTGGATGCCGACCCCTCGATCCGCTGGGTTTGCAATCTTCAGCCGCGCACTGGCCGTTGTGCATTCAGCAGCTGGGAGCAGGAGGTCATCCTGTCCCTTTTTGATCATGATCCATATCGACTCGTCCCAGAGGTCTGCTGAGGGCACCAACCGGCGGGCGCTTGCATTTCTTTTCCTGCTCGCACGGACGGATCCTGGCCGTTTTTCCAGGACTTCCTCCTCTGGAAAGATGAAGTGCAGTAGCGTCTTCTCATCCCTCGCCTTTGCACTTTTGCGGTCCCGTTCCTCGGAGTCCCTTCGGGCTGTCCTGCTGCGAGTTGCCTGCTTGAAGAAAACAGCAGGAGCCGCATTCGGACCAGGAAGAAACTGGAATAGTTGTCTGCCTCCTCTCCCTTGCCCCCCAGGAAAGAACTAAGGGACATATTCCCACGTGACCTTCCTGTTTGCCAGCACTCGTGAGAGTCGGAGTCGTGCGACGGGCGCCTCATTTCCTGAAGATCTGAGTCCGAGACTCAAAAATAGGTTCAGGGAATCCTCCTGCCTTTCCCTGGACCGGTGGGAGAGGAAAAAGAACTTCGGAGATTAGAGGAGGGGTCCTACGGGAAGATTGCGATATGCATAAAGCGGGGTTTTTCCTTCGGGAACATCGGCTATTTGTGCAGAAAGACTCCATCGATGTGGGCGCCGGGGACCATCGGTAAGGATGTAAGGTTCGTAGGAGTAGAGGCCTTGAATGGAATAGGCAGCACGCGACCGACAGCCGAAAGGTCATCGTAGGTCAGTTCGCTCCCTGCATGACACGAGAGTCGATTTGGCCGACCGATGTGAGATGAGAAGAAAGCAGACAAAGCAAACAAAGAGCAGTGAGGAGTACGTGGAGGTTGCTGTTGTCGTTCGTGTCCTCTCGGGAGGACGTGGAATCCGCGGATTCCGGAGATTTTCGTAGATGAAGACTCAATCGATCCGGGAGAGCCCTGATCCGTGCCTCAGATAAACACGGGGAGGTCCACCCTCCAACTGCAATCGATAAAGAACCACACATTCTCAGGCAGAAAGAGTGACCTGCCGCGTTTCTTCGTCTCACGGCCTTCCGGGAATTTGCATCTCCTAATGCTCCCGAGCGCAGAATTCAAACGATTCACTTTCGTGCGAGGATTTCGTTTGCTCCTGGTCAAACCTGTTTGAAGCTGTCATGGAAGAATTTGATGAGCTACGGAGGAAGCAAAATAGGGACCCGATACGGTTCCCGGGAAGAAATTTCGGGAGTCTCTGACTTGCGTCACGAGCGTTTGCGACATTTTCTTTTGGTCTTCGGCGTAATGGATGCAGACCCCGGATGGGATTCCTGACTTTGGTTTTGACAGGATGCGATTGTGTAGCTCCGTGTTGTGCAACACTCAGCTCTCTCTTTTCCTTCTGAACGGCGAGTTAATTCCTTCGGCACTTCCACTGCTCTTATGGGAAATTTCTTTTTTTTTTTTTATTAGAAATCCCTTTGGGTCCTGTTTTCTACTTCTCTGTTTTCTTCCACCTTTTCTTTGAGGTAAAATTTTTTTTTTGGGTCCGCTATGTACTGAAGAACAGTTCGCCTAGGGTCTCACGAAGCTCTTTAACACCAGTCCACGCCACCCGAGGGTGCGTAACTCAAGTTATTGAGGGTACCTCATGAGGGGGCCACCCTATGAATCCAGAAAGGCTCCAGAGGAAGTAGTAAGTTCCCTTTACTCTCTGGAAAGAATCCTGAAAGGAACCCACGTCCTAGTTCTCTCTGAAAACCCCCTCTTCCTTATTCTTTCCGGAGAGACCCACCAGAGAAAAGGCACTCCTCGTTTCTTCTTCGAAGGGAACCAGGAAAGTACTCGCTCCTGAAATTCCTTCTCTGAAGGGATCCCGCAAGAAAACCGCTCCTTGTTTCGTCCTCCAAACAGAACCCCGAAGGGACGCTTCCAAATTTCAAGGGTCTCTCCCCGTTGGGAGCAGAGCACTTCTTGACACTCTGGAGAGGTGTCAATCCACCAGCTCCATGGTATTCGATCCAGGGCCACACCCCCGAGGAAGGAGACGACTCCATTTTCAGAACCGGAGGGGGAATTCCGAAGGGAACCGGTGCTTCTTGATGCCTGGAAGGATCCAAGAGGGTCAGTTTCCAATCCCGACCACTCAACGGGGGTATCTAGTTTCTGGCTCCCAGCAATGCCGTACCCGAAGTTTGTAGACCACTTAGCATTATCTTGCTGTGGAACTCGAGACCTCCGACTCACCTATCTCCCTGGTTTCGACTTTCCACGTGGGGATTCGAACCCGCAACGCTTGGCACCACGTTCAGGGATACTTGACCTCCAGCGCAGGGGACTTCTCCCTTCGGAAACGAAATGCAAACCGCACCTACCTGGGTGAAGTGCCGTACGCTTCTCTCCGGGAGAAGAGCTTGGAGTCCCTTCTCCCTATGTTCGTGGGCTCATTTGGCGACGAGCGCGTAGACGCAGCTTCCAAATGCTGTTGTGCAGCGAATCCCTGTTCCTTTCTGTGATTTCGGCGCAATTGGATGCCCGTGATCTTACAACTGGATCGAAATTTCAAGGGCACCGCGGTCCTTCTCGCATGCTCAAAAACTTCGTGAACCTCTGGTATTGAGTGGAGTTCAACTCGTTTTCGAGCTTGGAGTGCTGTAATTGATCTTTGAGGCCTCTTCTCCAGTTTTGTTTGCCATGGCTATGAATTCAAAGTCTGCCTTCGTTTTTTCTCAGGCTTAAAATATAAAAACCCTGGAACCATCCTGCTGGGGAGGCTCTTTCGGCTACCAGTGCTTTAAAAAATCCAAGACTCATATAATATGTAACTACTGGGAAAAGAGGAGCAAGATTCTATCAATATCAACAGTATGACGACAGTGTGGAGTTCAAGAACATGGTCGGCGTGTCTTCTTAAAGAGTACTGTGTGGTTCTCGGCGCTGGTGAGACGTTCTACTTCCGAGGGGCAGTCTTTATTCAACAGATGGAAAGATCTACGTGCGTTTCATGGTTCCAGCTATCCCATCGCCGCCTGTGCTCCTTGACGTCTCAATGCAAACTCTCCAAACACTTACTGAGAAAGATTCGCACTAACAGCAAGCACAATGCTTTTATGTAGTTCTATGAAAAAAAGAACAGAAAAAAAGCTTCCCATTGGAGCATTTAGAGCAGAAGAAAAAAAGCCAGAACTTTGATGGGATACTCGAATGTATCGACAAAGCAAACGCCAGTTTCGCAGTCCATGAATACTCATTTGTAAGCGTAAGAAAATAGATCATTCAAGACGAGCATACACAAAAAAAAAGGTATTGAAGATTTAGCTGTTAGTTTTCTTTTTTGTTTAAGTTTTAGCCGTTCCAACGACCACTGCAATCTCTCGAATTTGGCGTATGTCTTTGTGCTGGATGCATGCAGCTTCCAGCACGCTTGCTGGCGATTCTAGCAGTTGTGACTCCTTGCTTGCTGCAAAGCAAATCGTGGGTGACGTCCAGTCAGCCCAACATTAAGCGATAACTCCAAAACAGGAAAATTCTGGAAGAATTGCATCTTCAAAGGAAGCAGCTTTTAACAAAGTCTGTGTCTGTGGGCTCTGCTAAGCTTTACACCTTCTTTGCCAGCAAATCCAGAGCCATTCGGCTCTATTTGCATGTCTTACGATGGTCAGCATATGCTCATTTCACTTCAGCAAAGATCAGCGCTTCAGTCTGCCCAGATGACTTCGTCCAGGTTACTTTATACCTCAGGATTCTGCATTCGGAAATTTAGTTTCACCAGTAATTCCTCGACTTGAGAAATATGCAATGCAATGACACCTTAACATTCGGAAAGCAAGTTGGAGCAGCTGCAATCTTTCACTCATCCAAAGGTTCATTTAGAACAGTGTGGAACATCAGCTCATACTTTCAGTTGTATGCTGTTCTCTATTCAGTGTAGTTCTGGAGGAGTGAGAAACCAGCTGGTAGCTTTGTGGCTGTAATGTATTAGCTATAGGTTGTTCTTTACTAGCGGTTTGACATTGTGTAGGAATTGACACTGATTTCAGGGCTTGGCAAGTGGCTGTTGAAAATATGGCAATGTTGGATGCGACGTGTGCGGACATTTTGTAAAACTCAGAAGAAAATAGAGCAGAAGTGAAACTGTGTTCCTACGAGAAAGTCCGACTGTAGATCTCATGATGCATTTTCAAGCAACTCAAAGGGTTTCTCAGCTCAAATCAAGTCAACGTAAAAGGAGTGTTTTTAAAATAAAATAGTTCACACTAAACAAATGAGATTCTGGCCATTTCTCCAAGTAGCACAGTGATTGTGCTACCTAATGCAACGGTTCGTAGTCCGGGTGATATTGTCATCCGTTTGTATCAGCATCGCAGAGCAGCAGAACTGATACCAGAAAAAAAAAGAAACTGTTTCCAAGACAGTGGTTTCATGCTATTTTTCTCAAACTATCGCCTGATTTTCGTGTCTCTTTACGAAATTAGATGGACAAGGCTTCAATCAGAAAACTAGAGTTAGCCACAGAGATCCTTAGTCCACTTCAGCAAAACACCCACATTGTGCACATGGCAACCAAACCTCCGTAAAGCACAGCATCTATTTTTAAAAGCCATATTTCATCAGGAAGTCACCAAACGTCTCCTGCACTCGATTCTGTTTTGGCCAATCAAGAGAAGGTTCCAGCAGCCAAGCACTCAATCTTAGACGCCTATTATGACTCACCAGTAACACAGACTTCATTGAATTTTTAAAGCTGGAGGGATCGCAGAGAAAGTGAACTACTCCGAAATTAGTGCGCCTTTTGCAGAACGGCTGACTGACTGCATCTGACTGCATCTCAGTTATTGGAACAGTCCCAGTACCACCTGGCAGGACAAGTCCTAGCTCTGCTTCTTGCTAAGAAACTCCCACAAGAAATTCTTCGACCTTCCCATTCTCGTTCATTTTTATCGATCTCGGCTTCCTTCTTTTGCATTTCCCTTACTACTTTATGAAAAGTATCCTCCCATCTACACAATTAAATCGGCGACTCAGAAATGTCCCTGCACCCGTGAATTTATCAAAACCATCAAAGAAGATTCCTGGTTACTCGAAATCTTCAGCTAGTGTTGAGCATTGATATATATGAAATCTGGAATTCTCATCTCTGAGCCATCAATGAGCCAGCCATCCTCCGTTTCTTCAGACAGATTCCTTAGAGATTTTCCTAAACCTCGATGGTTCCAAAATCAGCATCAGTGTTGAAATCTCCATAGCGTATCATCCTGCTGTGCAGAGGATATTTAGCTTATTTTCCCCTCCGTTTCTCCAGATTGGCACACTTACATCCTCCCTTCAGATACCTAGAGGGAAGCTGGCAACGCTTCAAGGCCTTCTCGTGCTCAAATGGAAGCAGTCCCCGTACGACAAATGCACGATAGAGGCATCGATCACGAAGGTAGATGCCACTCTTCTCAAATATCACATTTGCCGCCGAACTTTACTATTCGTCATCTTTGCTGAAGTCACAGGGCCATTTGAGATTTGAAAGAAACCAGAATTACCTCTGACTTACTATTGCCGGAGGAATTTGAAAGATGCATTACGCACTGTGAGAGCAATTCACAGCGTCATTGCCTTGTGAGATCTAGTCACCAAGAGAAGATTCCAAATGTACGAGAGTCAGGAGGAGGGGAAGGGCAGGAAGAAGGTCTGGCTTCTTCACTCTGCAAGGCCTTTGAGAGCTGTACCATCATCGACGGTATCCAAAGACTGAGAAGAACAAAGTAGCATGTTCCAAAGAAAAGTAGCCAAAGTCTCCTCATGGAGATCTGTACAACCTTGAGGATCGATAGAAGAAAAAGGTGAGCTATCCTTCTGATGCAACAAGCAGTTTCCATAAAATGAAATGGTTCTTCTTGCTACCTTTACTCTACCACCTTTACGTATGGGGCGAACCGGCAAGCCCAGGTAGGGCTTGCCGTTTTGCCCCATACGTATAGATGACACCGGCACACAGACGCGAAGGCGAGCACAGGATGCCACTTAACCTACGTTTCCCTAGAAGGTACCAACATGCGTTCCACAGATCGCTTGCTCTCACGTGCTACATCGTAGGAAGGAAAAGTCCAGAATAGCAGGAACCCTCCTGCGTTTGGAGCTAGAAAGCGCAGTTGGAGGGCGAAAAACGAGGGCGTCAAACTGTTTGGGTGGTGAACAAGGATTATGACGAACAATGGACTGCGATAAAGTGCAAGCGTCTGTGCGGCTGTCTGAACGACCCTTTCGAAGTACCCCTGAAGGAAGGAGTGGGTGTGTGGAGCGTGAAACACCCACACCCTCAGTAGTGCTCAGATACCAGAGACGTTGGCATAAGCTGCACGACAAGGCAATGCAAATGGATCGAAAAATCTCCATAGGGATTAGAGTTAGGAGGATAGGCACAGCGCGAGGAGTATCAAAGATGAACACCAAAGAAAGGAAAGCGAGTCGAGTGGGAACAAGGAAGGCGGTCTATGCTCGCCCCGTCTCTTGTACTCCCCAAGTGAATTCTGAAGAGCACCAAGGAGCACTCTATGATAATCTGCGAATCACCCAAATCACCGAAGAATGAAAAAGAAGAGGAGATTGATTCGAGAGAATCTAGGTGAAAGCCCAGAGGCGTTCTTCATTTCTGTCGATCCTTCTTTGTTGTCCTCAAAAGTTCAGAGGGATAGTCAAGCAGCTGCTTGCATGGACACTGCCATCCGACTGCAGACTAAGCTGCGCTTGCGTTGGCAGTCCGTACGGCTGCGGTCTCCGCGCGTGGAAGTTCCAGGCTTCGCCGATCCTTACCCATCCCGCCTGGGTAAGGATCGGCGCCGAGAACGGGAGGTGCGTCGTGGGCTTTGAGTCGCCTGTCCCCCTCAAGATAACGCTGCTTGACCTCATAGCTTCGGGTGCGGCACTAGCGGAGGTCAGAAACCGGATGCCCCCATTGGGTGGCCGGGATTAGAAATTGACCCTCCCGGTCCTTCCCCCTTTCCCTTCGGGATTCCCTCCGGTTGTGAAAATGGAGTCGTCTCCTTCCTCGGGGTGTGTGGCCCTCGACCGAGTACCATGGGCTGGTGGATTGACACCTCTCTAGAATGTGAAGAAGTGCTCTGATCCCTTCGGGGATTTGTTTAATTTTACCCGGATACAAAAAGTACCTACATGCACTGAGCGCTCCCACTCTGTGTACCACCTCTTTTTCTCAACTATTCTCTACCCCGATTTAGTCAGTTAACCCCTAATCATTACGTACCCATAATGCAACAAACAAGTATCAATATCGAGGCAATCCTTCGCTTCACCCCGTTGCCTGGATACATCTTCCGGTGCATCTGCTACGCTATGGGTAATCTTATGCCTGAGAGACGAGCGGCTTGTACTCGACAACATATCGTCCTCGCCCGAAATTGCAGTGAAATCTCCCATTTCCATACAGAATTGCATTCGTATGTACACATCCAAATTTGACGCGCAACAGTTGGCTCTTTCACGTTGCATCTCCATTGGAACCTTCAGTCGCCCTTTTATTAAGAGAGTGCTTCTCAATCCTGAATAACCAAGGCACCCATATCCGAACATCGGAAAGATGAATTTTTCGAGGATTATCAATTACTGAGCAGACTCCTTTAAACATCTCTTGATATCTCACTGCTGCTAAGTCATGCAAGTCTCCTTCAGCTCCTCTTCATCTGCTACGTTCCGAGGAGCTGTTCGAGATCTCCAGAATCCAGAGTACGTTCTATTGCCAACCGGGGGGGATGGGAATTTTCAAAACCAACGATGCATACAGGTTACAAGGGTTGGCAAGAAACATCCGCAAAGTCGACATTTCTACCAATAAAACGTGGAGCGAAGATGTGAAAAAAAAAAAAAAAAAAAAATGCTTCCGAGTCCACTGGGACAAAATTCATGGATTCATCCTAGAGTCCCCCTACAGCATTTGGTCTGCTCTCGCTTTTATTGTTTTTTCTTTCCTTCTTTCTTTCTATGAAGTGCTGACTGCATTACCATAGCGTAGCATGAGCTTTGCTTGAAAATTACAGTTCCTAGGCAACGAGCAATCTATCCCTCGGGACGAAGCACGAAACCTACGAAAGTGAGTTTCGTTTCGAATGGACGGAAACGGAACCGTCTGAATTCAAGTTGAATTCGCCATGGGGAACAAGCAGGACAATTGCTTTCCAGTTCCTTCGTTGGAAGCAGCTCCTCTTGCAGGATTGCTGCGGGTGCGGGGGGTGGATCCACAAGATGCGAACTGTTTGGTCATTAGCTGCATCTCCGCTGCCACTCCGCGGCCCCCTGATAACCACAGTGGCCTCACTTCCTCAGCTGTGCTCCCAGAACTTTCCTTCTTTGAGATGCCCGGCTGTTGGCTTCACGGAGCAAGTCATCTGTTTCAAGATTATCGATTTTCCACCACACTTTCAGGTGGCATAAGTCTGCTTTCTGTCGTGGTGATGTGCTGTCTCTGGTGAATGGTATCAAATCAGAAATCAAAGCACGGTGAAGCTGCGCCATTCGCAGTAGGAAGGGAGTGCGCCTGACTTCCTTCAATTGGTGCCCTGGCTTCCATAAAGACCACCTTGGTCTTCGACTTGAATTTATGGCTGTCACTAGGAAGACGCTGATGTTCTTCGGACTGCACCTGCTGTGAAATGGATCTTTCGTTTTCCCTGCGTTCCATTTCTGTTGAAATTTACGGTCAGCTGCCTCCAGGAAATGGTCTAAAAATATTTTAAAGATGTGGCTCTTTTCTTCGCTCAGGACGAAAGCGGAAGTGACACTCAAGTCACCACTTGGCTGGAAAATCGCTTCATGCGAACTGAATGACTCGAAAACGCTGGAGGTCCTGAAGGGTCGACTCATTGTTGTGCGGGTCGCACTCGGGGCGTCTGCAGTAAATGGTATCTTTAGTTTCATCCCCATCCGCGTTCAGGGATCGTGTTCAAGATTCCCCGGATTACCTCTGCAGCTTCTGCCAGCTTGCAGATCTGTCTCGAGGAATCAGTCGATTGCAGTTACTGGGGTGGTAACTTCAGCGGGCAGACGCCTTCCTTTTTTTCTTCCTGTTTTTGACAGAAGAGCTTGAGGCTGCTGCAGTTTCGTTTTCTCAGCGCCAATAGCGACTTCTCCACGGCCTTCAACAGATCTGTTAGCGTTGCATCAGTAGCCAATTTTCCTGAAACACACACAACACACCCACAAAAGGGAGGCAAGTCATCTTTGAGTGATTGATGACATCACTTCTCGAAATACCTATTCCCCGACGGTAGTGATTGTATTGTATTGAAATCAGTCGATGTTTCCCCATTCAAGGGAAAGCTGGAAGAATTCCCAATCTTGAACCTTTCTGTGCCACCGATCTGGATCAATCCGAGATTCCCAGCGGGCGAGTACACGAGGTTTTTTCGAAGTCGGCAGCGATGGAATCAGAGATCGCTTGTTAGCAGAAGACTTGGTGGTCCAATTTTTTTTTTTTTTTATGGAGCATTTTGGATGAACAAGGGCCTCCATGGCATTACGGCTGCTGTTTGATTCCCGTTGCTCATGCAACACGTTGCATGATTCCAAACTTAAAATGCTGCATGCTCTCTCATTCGGGCAGAGGGCACCACGCGAAGAATTTCGTGAGGTGTGTATAATTACTTCCTCTGTGGGAGTGGTAATGTATATAGGTGTATATAGGTTAGGGTAAGAGTAGAGAGATGATTGGTGTTTTGCAAGATAGGGAAATGAATTGTGCGACTTACTGTGTGTTTAGCGGAGGTTAATCGTTTGCCTCGTAATTTTGCAGAGGGCGCAGGCTGAATTGGTTCGGGATAGAATGTGGAGCATGGATGTAGAATAAACGGTTGCTTTTTTTTTATTTTTGTCGAAATGTGAATTTCTTGTTTGCTGAAGGTTATCGGCAAGATGGCCACTTGCGGGAGGCGAGGGAAGGGAAGGAAGAGTTTAATCGCTATGTATGGGATCATGTGAGTGACTGAGGATTGTGACTCTTGTTTCCACGACCGATTGATGTACGTGCTCTGAAGGACTTTGCTGTACTGTGGATTTTTACTTGGTGTGGTGAGGTGGAAGGGTAGCAGTGCTGTGGGTCGACTCGGGGGTGGACAGGAATTATAAATTTCGGGCATTAAAGGATCATTTCTTGATTTGGGGTAGGCTTGCCTTTATCAACCTTGGATAGATCCATGGAACCAAGGAATCCCATTTCTGACAAATGCACCCCCAGACCATCCCGGTGTCTCAAGCATTTCTCGAAGGTCCATTCCTTGCTTCAACGAATGTCATGCTACAGAGTGGTGTTCACAAACCAGTACCACCTCAAGATGGTAGCTGCAACAGAGAAGCATCATCCCTATACGAATAGATTCCACTGTAAGCTGATCAGACCCTTCTAAATAATCCCAAGTGATAAGACCAATCTAATCCTTTTTGATCCCAGCTTGTCCTCGCTTCGTTTTTGGACTCAAGGAATGATTGTATTGCAAATCGCACACTCGACCCCTGGAGCATCCGTGATGGCATTTGGAAGTCCCTTGCCTATCTCTTCTTGTAAGAGATAGGCGGCGAAGACTTGATTTTCGCAACACAACCATTTGAAAGCATGTCTGCGTAGACTGGGGCCAGCTCAGCCAAAGTTATGGGACCAAAGATAGGCAGTTTTCCCCACACGGAGCCTGCAGCGCATGAGGGGAATGCAGCGTTTCAATGACGACAGCGTGGTGTGTAAAGACACTTCGCCATGTCGAGGGGCGTGCTTGGTGTCCTTGAACGATAAAGGAAGCACCCACCCTGAAAAAGATTATGGGAATTCGCTGCCCCTCTGAAAACACGCAGGCACCCCCATTCGAGTGCATTTCGAGGTTGGGTGCCCCTTCCATGCTGTATCCCATCCAAGGATGCCATTCTCCATGTACACAGATGCACCACAACATCATCAGCTTGCAAGATCAATGCCCCTTATCACTTGCAGTAATCCTGTGGATGTTTTGGTTTGCTTTCTGCGCTGCTGTGTACCCCGTACAGCTCTCGAACTTGTCTTTGTACACTGCCTTTCGATTACGCTGCGTTCATTCGTGAGTATCAAGGAGAAAAATCTGGACGCTGTAAAAGTTCAACAAATACCAGACGATGCTCCACACGCACACGCAGCATGTAAAAAAAATGTTATGCTTGAATGCTATACACATGTGAGCGCATGGGAAAAATCCTTTCAAGGGAACGACTTCCAGGGTGGATCAAAACGCCGGGGGACCGGCCTGTCGGGCGCGGACAGCGCTTTCCTGAACTAGGGAGCTCTAGCTTCGTTGCACGCCGGAGGACAGGCTATCAGGAAAGCGTTTCCTAGGTGACTTGGGGAGGGGACAGAACAGTAGCGAACCGCCTCGGTAGGCGAATTCCATCAGGATCATGACACGTGGGGAGTCCTTGCGTCTGGTCTGGCGACAGATGCCCTCCCAGATCGGAAGCTCTTTCCCCGTATCCGCTCTGACCTTGGATCGAGAAGCCTAGCTGACCTGTCTGTGTGGTCGTCCCTGCGAGCGCTTGGCACAGCAGTTTTACTCCGGAGCGATGGTGTTTTCCTTTCCTGTACAGCAGAAGAAGAATATTAGTGCCCTGGGGAACAAATCAAGAGCTCTAGATGGATCAGGGTCCTCTTCAAAGACGTTCCATCCCGTCTGGCATCCGGTTTGCTTAGGGAGGGAAAAGGGAAACCCCGTAGGCGAGACGATTGTGGGGCAGCGAAGCGAGTCCATGGGACCTCGCTAGCTAGTAGGACATTTCGTGGGGACTAGAAGCACCTGGAGTCACCGAGACTGAGAGGCCGAGGGCAGCTTCTCTTCCTTCCTTAAGGGTCCCAGGCTTTGGGAAGGAGAACCACCCGCCAAGGTGTCACCACGTGTGTTCTGGTACTCCTATTTCTAAGGCGCCGGAAGAGTTTCTACGAGTCAACCCTCATGGTGTCCAGAGCCCTTCCTGGACTCTCCTCCTGCTGACCCGCAGCTGATCTTGAGGATGGCATAGGGGGAACCCTGAAGCATCTCCTCTGGAATTAGCAGCGGCTCACCTGGACGGCCCTTGCAGATGGGACGGTTTTGTCTGCGATGGCGACATGGCAGCGACCCAGCCAGACAGAATTCACCATTGTTCTGGAGACCTTGGGTGCTGCCTCCAGATGAGCAAGTGGGAATGCACAGGCTGGTGGTACAAAGCATGATGCATACACAGAAGCCAAGCGTTATTGAGTGCATTACCGCCATGGAGACCAGACTGGGTCGCGGAAGCAGTCTTCTACCAAGCTGTCCCAATGATCGAATGACCTCTCCCCTTTCCCTCACGCTGAATGGTCACCCTGACTGTGATGTCAGGAAGAGAGAAAGGGGAGTATAGGTTTTCCGTTTCTCATCATCCCATGAGCGTAGCTTACAACCAGGGGGGATGCGAGCGTGAGGGGGGCAGGAGAGATTCTGCAAGGAGACTGCTGTTGTTCTCACAGCGATCGCCGAAGACGACTCGGCGAGGAAGAGGACGGGGGAAGAAGGAAGACGAAAGACTCCTGCATCTTTGGGGAGATTCAAGTCTTCCACCGTCGTTCCCCGTTTTTCCGCAAGCATGAAACCTTCCGGTGTCGGGAAAATTCGCTCTTCTGCTCCCTTCCTCAACGCTTGTAGAGACTGGAAATCTTGGGCGAGAGAAGGGAGCTGACATCAGCGGACCCCCCCTCAGCGAAGAGGGGGACGTGCACGTGCTCAGCATTTATCCGAAGACGCGCTGCAGAGGAAGGAGAGGGATTTTGGTAGCGCACAGCACTTCAGGAGGCTCTGCATGTGTAGACGGCGAAGGAGTAAGAGGAGTCATCGGGGTGCTCCGCTGTCTTTGCAAGAGCAGAGAGTCAGCCTTCCTGGCTTTCTGCTGCTGCAAAGACGACCGTTGGCACGACAAAGATGCGGAGCCCGCCACGCACTGGCTCGCTGCTGCTGCTCGCCCTTCTCGCACTTTTCTTGGCGTGGCGGGGAACTTCCGGGAGGAGAACGGCATGGGTCGTCATCGCTTTAGCGCTTTAGTGAGTGCGCGAACGGGGAACGGCGAACTCAGCTTCCCTGAGAAGCATCTGTAAGGCTGGAGTGGACCACGACGGAGCGGATGAAGATTGGAAAGCTATCGAGCCAACAGGCGCGCGGTCCTCCTCGTCACTTCTCCCCATCCCAGTCTTCCTCCTTCTAGTCTTCCTCCTCTCTTCTCTTCTTTTGCAACGGGAGTCTTCACACGCTTCAGATCCAAGCGAGCATCAGCAGCAGATTGCCACAGAAGACCAGACAGCTCCGAGTACGGCTGGCAGAAACTGACCAGTTATCATGAAAACCTCTCGGCCGGATCCCCCATCCCTGCCCGGGATGAATCCAGATTCTTCTAGAGAGGAATTTTTCGAGGTGCTGATAGGCCGTTTCCCTTCTCAGGATGAGCTGCAGTGAATTGCTATTATTATTTCGTCATTTGTCAGTTATCGGGGGAAATGTGTGAAGGGAGCAAATCTACGCAAGAACGCTGAATGAATAGCAGATATGGTTGAGGGGAAGGAAGGTTGCACCGCTCAAGTCGTCTGTCATTCCAACAGACAACTTGAGTTGTCACTCCCACTCTTGGAACCACTTTCAGATTCGGAACGCAAAGCAGGCAAATGGAATCGGATAAGAAAACTCCAAGGCACATGCATGCATGCATGCATTCTATATATCGGGTATCGGATTACTTAATTGCACTCCAGAAATGTATACAGCATGAATTTTTGTTTGCTAAATTTGCTAGTACTTCTATTGATGCAAAAATAGTGCCACCCTTCTGTATGCGTTTGCAATGATCAGAGTTCCCATCGTCGACATGTTCGAGAAACTCATTATCGATGTCATCCTGAAGAAATTTGCCATTAACGTTTTCTGTGTTGAATATTCGAGTGCATCACTTTCTGTAAGTTGATTTCTGATGACTTCTTCCTCGTGCATCCCAGAGTTCCTGGTTCGTAACTTTTGGAGACGCTGATATTAACTGTACTGATGGATCCTTTTAATGATTATTTTTAGCTTTTCTCGATGTGGCAATTTCTTTAGAATGTGGTAACAATGCAGTGAAATGCAGTGACTAGTGTGCTACAAGATTTCAGTTTTGCTCATGACCCGGAAAGAGTACACAGGCAGTTGTATAGTACACTGAAATATCATGCAGCACCAAAGAGAAGCTCGAAAATGCCATACCGCCAACATCTTCGATAGGTTCATACAACGTTATCCAATAGCAATGTTCTCGAAATCCAACTGTCCTCATTGCCGTCGAGCCAAAGTATGTGGAAATTATTTACATGAATTGCTCACTGTAAAGAAAAAAAACAAAAAAAAAAAAACAAGATTGCTTGACGACGTAGCCCCGACCTATGCACGCGTTGTTTCTTTTCTTTTTAATTATGTTTTGAGTGTGGTACTTCCATTTTGTATTCTTCGCTACTGGATCCGAATGCACGTTAAACGATGCACTGGCATCCTGTATGGGACGAGGGGGAGGGAAGGGGGGGGGCTGACCCCGGTCACACGCATTGTTGCGCTCTCGTGCGGATACAAGTAAATGGCGTTCCGAAGAAATTGGGACTTTAAGTTGACTCCGCTCCGGTAAAGCCCTCCGGAATTCGAGTTTCCCAAGTTCGAAATTAACCACCGCCCATCATCATCATCATTTTTACGTCTCTCTGTGTGCCGCTTTTTTTTTTTTTTTTTTCTTCCCTGTTCCTCTGCCCCAGTGAGAATGCAAAATCCTCAGTAGTGCTTTTTATGGAAAGAATAAGGGTAGCAGGAAAAACACGCCTCACTAATGATTCCATGAGATGAAACGAACTTATTTCCACTGTGTTTTGATCTCAAGTTTTGCTTTCTTCAACGTCCGTTCCGAGCAACCAAATTTTGCTCTCACCACCCCAAAATTCCTTTTGGAGCTCTCACAAAACCACCATTGAAAACCCTTGGGTTTGCACCATAGGAGCTTTTTGTGAAAGTGAGGCAATTGCTCTTTTGTTAGCACCATTAGAAATGTTAATTCATGAATACGTGCGCGATTTTTTTCAAGGCATCGTTCGCTAATAAAATTAGGATTTGCAGAATGAGACACATAAACAAAAGCTAAGTATGCATTCTTTATTTTGCACACATGCATCCGTTTATTTACATTTATTTGTGTGCACCTGAAAGTCCTTTGAACTGCCGGAACAATGTTTATGCCATATCCAAACAAACTGCCCAAGGAGCACCAACACCACTTTTGTCTTCATCTTGTCGTGTTCTGTGCACTGCTGTGTGTTTCCAGTGATGACACATTTTCATTCCGATGATTTTCATTTCATTCAGGCACACTCTCACTTTTGTACAAATTTTAGTGCCAACTGAATTTGGTTTAGTCCTACCACCTGTCACAAATGTGAAAAAAAATAAAGGCTTCACTGAGTTCACCCTGTCCTGAGATTCCTCATGGAAGCATCTTGACTTGCAGCTTCAACGCACAGATAATTTTATTACTTTTCCTTAGTAATTAAATTCGGTGCACTGGACAGAAACACTTCCTGTGCCGACTAGTTCAGAGAGGTTGCAAAACCATTTTGCCACCTTGCTGGGCGTAAGAAACACTGAATTTGTCAGTGTTTGCTCAGACCAAAAAGAGGAAATGTTTGTCACTTGGAAGATTTTCATCCCACACTGGTGGTAGAATACTCGCTACTTCATAAAATAGATGCAATAGAATATACGAAACACCGTGCAATAAACTTTTCGACTTTCCCATCTGAATAGAATAGGGAGTTATCCTCCTTTAAGGATTCGGATTTTGCTTGAAAGAATGGCCTATCTATATTTTCGGTGCATTATAGAAAGAGCAATTTTCTTTTCTAATTTTTTTTTTTGCTTCTTGTTCTTTCGCGAGGGCATCACCGGTCAGGTACTTTGCCAAAATTAGACAGGTCGCCATCTCATCCGAGGAGCGCAGCCATTTTGTGTCATTCTTGAAATCAAACCTTTCCATTCTGGAAAATTGGTTCATAAAAAAAAAAAAGGAAAAGGGTCTCACGTTAGTATGATTTGCCTCACTTCAGCGTAAAAAGATCCAACTTTTGAGGGAGTTTGCAAGTCGACCTTATCAAACGTTTTCATGATTAACCTCAGTCTACACTCGGCAGTTTATTTGCTGCAATTACCGTTATGTCATTTTTAATCAGGGAGTGCCAGAAGACGTGCGTTCTTAAAATTCGTTTCTCGCTTTGGGAATCTTGCTCTTTGCTTGATAGGGGTTTTTCCTCCCTTAAAAAACAGAGCTGTAAAAATTCAACGTATGGAAATTTGTTTTGCACGGCTTTCCTAGAAGGGAATCACCCAAACGTGTGGATTCTGCAACGGCCTCCCCCCCCCTCCCAGGATTATTCACACTGACTTAATGATGTCAATCATTAACTAAAGGCAGTCCCTAAGAATACCCTTGAAAAAACGAAAATAAAAAAAAAAAAACTCGAGAAAGAGGCAAAAAGCCAATGCTTCAAAGTCCGAAACCTCAACGGTAGGAATGAGGACTGCACTAATGAAAGAGTCGGAAAAGGAGAAATCGGTAGCGAAAACATATAGCCGATGGCGCACAAACAAAGGGCACAAAAATATTAAGAAAAAAACAATCGCGCAATCCCAAAAGAATAATCAAGAACGTATGATGATGCACACGAGCGCCAACCTTGAGAGATGTAAAAATAACAGCTCATGTGGCACCACGGAAGGAATGGAGTGTATCGGCAGTGCTTTCTCACGAGATGATTGCTTTGCTGAACTCGTGTCATCTATCGGTCAGACATACATAAAAAGAGCGAGGAAGCCATAAAAGATCTGCAGCTTTGAGAGACGTCGCCCACTGCCGCATACGTGATTTTTCGAATGGACGATTCGAATAATCGGCGTGCTGATTTAAGGACTGCACTCCTGTTGTCGTGGAGATCGAATGTTGGATGCTGCTCCCGTTAAAGGACGCGTCACAGTCAAGCTTCGGGATGAGTTTTACAAGCAATCACATCCCCCCCCTTCCTCCCCCGCCGAAACGTGTCGTCCTTCCCTCTCATTCCCGAGTTTGACTGTCTGGAGCAGCGGAGGGAGTAACGAGCCCTCGCTGACAAAATCCCTGAACTTTGACGATTCCGTTCAGGATTCTGCCTCAGTCGATGGCACGCCGGTCTGAAATTTGCTGGCGGTACCCGCAGAAGAACGTGCTCGATTGAATTCTAAGATCGTAAGTGTCCACCATGGGATGCACATCTCGTTTGGACATTTCGGCACTTGGGATGGATGGTAGCGTGCCGGTTGGTCGCATACTGCTTGGCCAACTTCGCTTACCTCATTTGGATGCTTCTGCGGGACCCCCCTGCCTCTCGTGTCACCAGGACCGCCTCCTGTCCCTTGACGAAAGCCTTTTTCCAAGCTTCGTTTCTTCCATCGTCCCTAGCAATGCCGGTAGCATCCGTTCCTCCCTTCGGGCTCCTGATGCGAACTGCCCGCCTGACCCACCCATCCGGTCCTCTGCCCTCAGTGTCCGGCTCTTGGACGCTCGACTTCTGGAGCTGGCGAGTTCTCCAGGACCGAGAGAGTTCGGAACTTGCGGGGGGACACGAACGCCGAAAGGTTGTTGCCGGGGACCCTACGCCTGGAAATGGGGGGAAAGGAGGAGGCGGAGAGTAGGCAGCCCACCGACTGCATCACGCCTCCTGCTCTTCCTCTGAATGTGCGGAAGCAGGAGAGATCACCAGGAACCTCTTCCAGCCCGCGCCCGATTGTGACGCCACGCCATTGTGACGGGGTACGATGAGTGGTCATCTGCTGGGGACAGGAAGGAAGACAAATGTTGCCGACCGACAGCTCGGGACGATTTTCCCGGATGGCTCGCCAGAGAACCATCCGGCTCTTCCGGATGGTTCTCTGGCGCAGGTGTCTCCAGGAAGTCGCCTTGCCTTGGGCCATCGACCGAGGCCCCCGCGTAGAGGCATGGGGGAGGAGGCACGCCCAGATCCCACGACCCGGTGCGTCCTGGTCCTTGCCCCTTCGCTGCACCGCGACTTTCTGCTGGGAGGCCGCCGTGCGCCAGAAAGAACCCACGGAGCGAAGGGCCAGTTCGGTCTGGTCGCTGCCTGGGGCGGTGCGTGAGCGCGAGCGACGGCGACCCCTAACGCACTCGCTCTACCCAACTTGTGTTTTCTCTCGGTCTCCCCACACGAGGAGATCCTGGCCAGCTACGACATCGACGTCAATTACATGAAGTTCCTGGACATCGATCACTTCCCTGAGCTGAGCGAAGAGACCATCCAGGACCGGCTGCAGGAGAAGACAGGCAGCGCCACCGTGAGTGCAGGAGAAAGAGGGGGAAGGGGAAATCTGACTCTCTCTCCAGTATCCGAAGGTTTTTCTCAGAGCGTCCTACCTCGGGGACTCCCAGGAGCTCGAGGACCTGCATGACTCGGGCAGACTGAACCGCATGCTCAGGCAGAGCCGCCTCATCTGAGCCCGCTGCAGGCGCGTCAAGCTCTCTGTCGGGAGCGGCGGGCGGCAATAAACGGAACGGTGGACCTGCAGCCCTGGATGAGCCCTGGCTGGTGAGGAGGGCCTCGGGCGAGTCCTCCTTCGCTGACTGCGCTCACTAAGGAGGCAGCAGCGAAGCGGAGGCGACCTAGAGGAATTGATCGCGATCTGTTACCGTTGGCTTGGCATGGACACGCCCGTCGAAGCAGCTCCAGTCCAGGAGGCTAGCCGAGAGGCGTCCCGCTCTCCCTTCAGAAATGACCTGCCCTATTCCTCCCGTGGGGCAAGGAAGGTGCTTTCGTGCTGCTCGGGGTCTGCTAGGGCAGCAGGGTCGCCTCCTGGCGAACGCAGCCTCGCCGCCACTGCCCCTGCAGGCAGTCGCTGTGCGAGGGGGAGGAGAATGGGAAAGGGAAGGTCAAATTGCCAAACACAGTCCGCCGGCTCGTCTGCCACCCCTCCATTCCCTCAACGGACAAGAGAAAGACGGAAACGAGCCTTTGGGGGCGAGCGGCAGCGGCGGTCCAGGAAAAGGCGAACAAACCGGAGGGAGATCTCAACGATGTCACTACTGTTTCTCAGTTTCCGTCTCGATGGCCTCGGACCACCTAGGACGAAAGGCGTGGGGTCGGACAAGGGCGCGCGTCCTTGAAACCCCTCGGCTTCCGAGGAAGGCAATAGACCCGTTTCCCCTGGGGCTTCTGGAAGCTCTAGAAAAGGTGCTTCTGCCTCCACCTTCAGCAGGCACGCGCCGCGTTCCAAGGACGAGGAGGTGTGGGCTGTCCTGCAAAGAGTAGAACCGCCCAAACCTCTTGGTTCAGGATGTCGCCAACTCTCCCCCGCAAATCCGCTGAACGATAGCCCAGCCTTCGCTGTCCGTTACGTCGGTGTCCGCAAAGCGCCCGCGGACCTCATTTCGCTTTCCGCTCCACCACGCAGGGTGCCATCGCACATACAAGGAGCGCGCCAGCCTCTTGCGCGAGGGAATCCGAAGCGCGGGAGGCACGCCACTTGACGGTCTCCCCTCCCTTCGCGCGCCAAATTTCTCGGGTCGCGTGACTGCGCATGCGTCCTGGCAACCCTTGCGCTTATTTCCTGGAGAAGCTGGAAGTGTGTGGAGGTGTGGTGGGAGATGGCGCCGCGGAATGCTGTCGCTGCCCATGATATGGTTCCGACCTCCCGCTGCCTCACCACTTTCCTGGAAGAGAACTCCCGCTTTTCCGCATTGCCGTCCTCCACCTCCTCCTCGCATTTGGGCGCAGCTCCTTAGCAGCGAGGACATGTGTCCCGGTTTTCCTCAAAGGAAGGATACCCCTCTTTTCTTCCTGACGAAGAAGGAGGCTGCTGAGACGAAGACCAAAGAACCAGCAGGGTTCTCAGCAGCGGCAGCAGCAGCGGCTGCATTGAAGCTCACGAATCTGGGCATGAGTCCCTGGTAACGGTTCGACTCTTCTTCGCTCCCTTGATACCTTCCTGTCTCTGAAAAAAGGGGTGCCACTCGCTTTGTTTCGGCGTTAAGTCCCTGGGGTGCCCCTGCATACAGAAGACATGGAGCGTTTCGATTCAGCAGAAGGGTGCGCGAGTCATCTTCCAAGGACCCTACAGGAGGGCGCCCATCCCGAGGCGGGAAACCCGGTTTCCTCCCATTTGATTTCTTCGTCCGTTCCCGGCCGTGGTGAGTGCGAGTGTAGGCGTCACTGCCGCTCAGAATCCGAAGACACGTCGTATGCGAGTCGTTCTGATGCTCGCCGCTCCTCCCGGAGGAGTGGGGGGGGGGGGAACCCGACCTTCTTGGATCTGCGAATCCCAGAGGAGGTCTTCGCAGGAGTGTCTGCAACGCTTTAGAACTGCAAGCGCTTCTTGCAGTAACAGCGACGGTACCGAGCTGCTTCGGGACGCGCGCGAAAGCTGCGGGCGAGATGATCTCTGATACTCCAGACGCACCCGAGGGCTGTCTGGTACTGACCGGGGCTGCCATCGGGCTTGATGCTGAGCGGCCTCAGACTTGCCAAAAGAAAAAAAAGTAAAATGGAAGATGCGCACCCCGCAAATCAACCAGGGGGAAGGGATCTTGGAGAGACTGGAGGACAAGGTACGTGAGAGGTGGGAGCGGCGACACGGAGCGCCTTCTGGTGAGAACACGGCGAAGTCGTCACCTCTTCACGACCGGTTCGCCTTCGTCATCCTCCTCAAAAAAGCGGCGAGGAAGCGCGGATGGGGGCCACATCTCCTCAAGACAATCGCCGTTGGCCTCTTTTCCGCGCAATAAAACGGCCGCGCGCACACACCCCAAAGCAAACTCTGCTCCAAGCCCTCCCTCCTTCCTCGCCCTCTAGCGGTCATCTTTGGAACACGTGCACGTCGCTCTTTCTCTTTGGCAACGCGACGCCTATGAATCTCGCGAGATCCTCCTGTTCCCATTCAGGGAGCGAAAGAGTCCAGAGTGTTTGCACGGTCCCCTTTATTGATGCTGCGAAAGTGAACCCGAGATTTAATTGACGAGGAAAGAGCGGGAAGACGAGGTGCCGTTGCCAACACCCAGAGACCGCTGTGGTCTCTCCTGACACCTGGGAGTTCCCCGGCAACCTTCCTCTCCCGATTGTGCTGCGTTCCGACGCCTCTTTTGGGGGGAAGGACGGGGAGGAGAAGGCGCAGTGGCCTCCCGAGCCGAGGTCGGGCACACTTTCGCTCTCGGTCCAGTTGCACAGCCTCCTCTGCGCGTGCGTCTTCTCTGGAGGCCGTCTGAATCCGAAGAGGCTGGGATGCCCTTCCACGCGGAAGCTGCGAGTGTAGGAACCAGCAACACCTTTCTGGCAAGACCGTGCGGGATCCCCTTAATCGACCCGGGACGCCCATCTAGAGTTCAGGTGGGGACTTCGAATGGGCACTTTCCGTCGTGTCCAGGTGGGGTGAACCGGATGGTCTGGAGAGCAGAGAGGGGAGCAAAGGGAACACGGGGTCATTTCTGAGGGTCACCGCGTTCAGCAGTGCCTCCCAGCAAGCGCGCTCGGTTCCGTCCTTTCCTTCCCGCGTCGAATTGGGCCACAGTTCCGGGATCCGTGTAGTGAGGGGGCTGCGTGTCCTCTCTGCTGCTCTCTCCCCAGCTTCCAGCTGCTGGGCCAGCGCACCACGGCCTGGCAAACGCAGCGAGGGGTGCACGGCGAGGCAGCCCGTTCGAGGGAACTCCCGTGCACCTCGCATGGTGATAAACACTTGTGGCTAGTCGTACCCGCCGGTTGTTCCGAGGAAGGAAGCATAAGGCAACTTGTGGATCCAAGCGTCCTCGTGGTCGTAAGGATGTTTTCTGCGAGCTCGAATGGTTTTTTCCACGGTGCCAAAAGGATTGGAGCGCTTGCATCGCACTTCCTGCACCCACCACACTTCCCAATACCATTCCCACCTTCTCTGACCTCCAGTTGGAAAGAAGCCCCTTTTCTGACGCTCCTTGCTATGGCTCGTTATCCTGCAGGGAACCACGCAAGAATTTTTCAGTTTTCCCCACGATGTTCAGCTGCTGCATAAACACTCTGCGCTGTGGAGTTTTCAGCAGTTTCTCCTGCGTTCCGGCTGCATGGTGCCCGACTTCCTATCAGCAACCCTGGCATCGAATGACTGCGTTTCCTCAAGGAAACATCACGGTTTCTTTTAATTTTCGTGACGGAACTCTGGGAAAGATAAGAGAACTTTTGATCCCAGATGCATCGAGGAACATTCTGCAAATGGTGAAATAATCATTGCTTGCATTCATCAAACGATGGTTCTAATTTCAGAGTCAGAACTACTGGATGCTTCGGACCAGGAAAAATAAAATCCGTTTACGCGAACTTTGTCCAGAATTCAGCACACCTACGTGAACGAAACGCCCCCTTTGAAGCCGCCACACTCCCCTTCTCTCGCCATTCGTCATCCCATGATTTGCAAACTCTTCTCCAATGCCACGAGCATCATCCGGTTCTATTACGTTCATCAGGTGCACTCACTGTTAATTCTCCAGAAGGTGCTTGATGGTTCTAGAGAATGCATGCTTTCTTGTTCTGTTACTCGGAATGTGACGTCTTCCGAATTTGTATCTTCACCTCTCTTCACCTCCTCCTAAGCACAACAGGACTGAGGTTTCTCGCTTTCTTCCCGTTTTCCCTTTTGTCACAATCCTCACTTCGGGGTAGGAAACCATACCACAAAACGTGCCCACAGCTGCTTGAGTTCTTTTTCAGCACGCATCCGTGAGCATGCTCAAATTGAGAGCTGAAGGCTCCTTCTTCGGATTATCGGGAAACATTTCGTTGGTCTGAATTTGTGGCTTTCTTCGTTTTCAGAGGATCGAATCGGATCTTTTTCCTTTCCGAATTGCTCGTGGCTTTTGAAGATCGATTCCTCCATTGGACTATCTGTTGGACTTGGGATCCCGTTCTTGTAGGTAGCTTCGTCACATGTCATCAAGCAGTCTCTTTGGAAATGATTTTCGTTGGAATTTCTCAACGTGTAGAGCATAAAATTCTCGGGCAGTTGCTCTCTGCTTTGGCCTCTCTCCAGAATGAAAGCCATATGTCCGAAAGCAAGTGTCTGTCTCACACGCCACTGATTGTCTGAGGCCAGTTGCATATGAGCTCGGCGAAATATTGACCAATGTGTAGGACCCAAGGTGAGTGTGGCAGCAGGCAGGCCATAAATACTCAGCTCCAGATTACCATTGACATCTGGTCCTGGTACAGACATTAATAGAAAATGATAGATTAAAATTTCTGGCACAGTCTGTTGATTGCACGCCATCAGTCTGCTCTTACATGACGGGGAGCATTCTTCAGCAATATTCAGGTGTTTCATGAACTCCAGCATACCATCCAAATCATTTCTCTGCTTCCTTTCCTGAAGCAACTTTCGTACTTGTTCCAATAAAACTGATGGAGGAACATCAGAAATTGAAAGACGCCGTTATTGAAATTCATTGAAATGACCAGAAGTATGCAGCAATATCAAAATGGTTTCAGGAACGTTTTATGTACTGCTCTGGTTCTTAACAGTTTCACAGATTCTTGGGTGGCGAAATGAAATCCAGGTCCCCATGAGAGAACACATCTCATCAGCCTCTTGAGAGAGCCACTAAAGTTCATCTTGGGGACAAGTCAGTGGACGTTTTGCAGTAGTCAAGGATGCAGCTCACTCGTCGCGCGCAGTCAGCTTGAAAAGGAAGATGAGAAGGAAAGTAGAACTTAAGTGGAGGTGGCTTGGGCAGCTAGAGTGGATGTGTCGCACCAAACTGTGCATCGGGGAGAATTGGGACGCTAAAAGAAAGCCGCGGATGCGGGAAGGAGAAAGGGATGGAAGACAGGAAAAAGGAGGAAAGGTCGAGGCTTCCAAGATTTTATCCATGATACGTCCGCAGTTATTTCCCGGACAGAGGGAGGCACAAAACCTTTGCTTCTTTGGCCACAAGATCGGCTCCTACCTTTGCCATTCTTCTGCTCCGTAATTCCTGAAGTGATACATGTGATCAACTCTTGGTGCAGCAAGGTCTCCATCCACCGCGTTCCATGAGCTTTGCTCGAGGCGGAATTTTTCTGGTGTTCACCTGTTTCGTCTCTCCGCTGCACTTGCAGAGTTTTACGTTGATTAGATACTCTGTCGGCCAGCCACAAAGGATCCACCCGGGTCAGAAAAGTTTTCAGAACCACGAAGGCAGTCATTCACGGGTTTCAAAAGCAATCAACAGCGGCAGCGTTCTTTTACCGGACGACAGTTATAGGTGAGTTTTACTCCAAGTTTGGAAAACTCGTGCTGAAGTTTCGCCGAGAGAAGCCTAAGGTAACTCCAGGCCAAAGTTTGCGAATAAGGACTTCCAGGATGTCTTCAGGCTAACTTTAATCCTATTTGATTCGGAAGTTGGCCACCTTGAGGAAACAACATCACAGAGGCACGTGACGCACGACTCACTTCGACTCTTGAATTGCATGTTGAAGGAAAGATACATCAATTAATATTGCTTAGAATGAGAATTATTTGCAGGAATACACCAACTTTAACTTTCGTGTTCGTTGATCAAAGAACACGAAAGTATGCCTACCTGCATCAGACTCTGCACCGTGTAGGAATAGGGTCGAAAGGCTGTTAAGTTTGCGAAATTCAAGTATTTAGAACCTATTCCTTCCTGGTAGACACCTCTGAAACGTTGCTTATATTAAGTTAGCATTGCCCAAAGATAAAATGTTTCGTAAACATCTCTCCTGTTCTTTTTCCTAGCCAAAAAAAAAAATGCATTCAGCTCTTTCGAAAAGCTGGAGTCAAGTTCTTGCTTAACCCTCGGAGAGTGTGAGATTTTGGCCAAGCAAACAAAACTATCGATGGTGATAAAAGAAATTCAGAAGGTGGCGAAATTGAAAATGAAAAACCTATGGCTAATTCCCAGCCACAAGTGGGTTGTTTCTACTGCTTATCGGCAAAGAGGTTACTTGCAATTTTATTCAGAGCCAAAAAAGGAAAAAAAGTGGTTGCCTTTCCGAAGGAAATGAAGCATCGTTTTCACATCTCCACGGTTGCAGAGTCAGATGTTATCTCTTCTACAAGTTTGCACACTGTGCAGGTCAACTAGGTGGAATAGCCCTTCGTCATCACCTCTCTGTCCTGGATGGTCGCCATGTACACAGGACTCAAAAGGATTGATGAATGAGAGTCATCGGTAAAAAGAAAGATTGTAGTAAGGCAGTCAAGTCTTCTGGATCTTAACCATCTTTTCGTCTTGTCTTCTTCACGTTGACAACCGGGATAGAATCAACGGGTGCTTCGGATTTTGAGACGGCATCTTCCTGGTTCAGATCGGCATTGGCTTCCGGGTTCCACCCATCGATGACTTTTCTTTGGATTGGAAGGATCATCGGGATGATGTCCTAATCGGTGAGTCCAGTCAATATAGCCACTGCAGCGGACACACGAGACAACCACATGTGGTCGCGGGACGTCTTGTTCTCCATCCTTTCGGGGGGCTGGCAGCACCTTGATATTCATCTTTTCTTTCTCGGCGTTGTCAAGTGCCTCCCCATTCTCGAGCGGGCAGGCGATGTTCAACATCAAAATCCTGTTGTTCCTCATCCAGTACCAGGTCTGGGCTGAGAGTGGAGTCCACTCCGGATATACACTGATTCTTGATACCGACTCCCATCGTGCCACCGTGGCAGTGGCATTCTTCAACATGGCTTCATGTCTAGCAGCGTACAAAGAAGAGCGCCTCATGCAGCGATGCAACAGGTGGGTTAGAGTCTCGTCCCGGCGCCGGCACAGACGATCTGCCCCCGATCTCTTCGATATACCACGGCCTGAAAGCAAATTCGACCTCGACGCATGGATGAAGGCGGCAATCGGCAAAGCTTGGGCATCTCCTGGTATCCAGAGGGTAATTTGATGCACGATGGAAAACAATGCAGAGCTTTTCCGAGATCAGGATGATGATTTACAAACGTCTACCAAGCGCGCTTGCTGAGAACAGCATGCAGTTGCTATGGAGACAAGAAGAACTTTCCTTCTGAGAGGCTCATTCAATCCCCTTTCTTTTGGAGGGATAGCTTGGTTTCCAGCTAGAGAGTCTGGAATTCACTTCTTAGATGACAGGATCATGAGCCAGGATTTTTCCAGACGTCACCAGCGCTCATTGGAATCCTTGCAGACGCCATTCTTGGTCTGTTACTAGGAAGTTTCACTCTGCAGTCAGAAGAACACTCGACTCGAACTCGGCATCTGTAAAATCAGTTTCCAATCTTTCTCACTCCATTGATGAAGAACTTTGTGTGACTTGGAACATGCGTTGATGTCTCTGGTAGCCTCCTACCTGATGAATTTGAAGCTTTCTGCGGCGTGATGAAACTGTGCTCCAGGGAGTGTTTGGATTCGGGAAAATGGACACACCCACTCATTTCAAATGATAATGAGCAACTGAGAGAGAAAAAAAATCTAGCTCAGAGGATCAGAAGTAAAATGGAAGTCACTGGGAGTAACAACGCGATGTACGCAAGAAGAAAGTATCCAGTAAACTTCCGGGGAGTTTGGCTTCATCATCAGCATCCCTCATGAAACAAGAGAGGTGAACGCTCAAAGCGCCATAAGATGAATACGAGCAGATTATTTCAAACAGACAGCAAGGCCGTAAAGAACCCAGCCAACCCCATTAATGCGAAGAATCCCTCCATTGTACCACGTCTTCCTGCACCTCCAGAAGTGGCTCGACTACTCGAGGGGGAAGGTGAGGTCTTAAAAACTGCATTGCTGATGAACAGGCTGAACTCCCAAAAGGAGGAATTTCATGCAGGGGGTTTTCAAAAAGCTTCTTCCACGGTATCAAAAGTCTTTGAGAAAAGATGATGACTACGTGGAAAAATGATATGGCGATGTATGCGTTCACTGCCACCAATACATTTTGGTTTCTCTTATTTGTCCTTTGTATCCGATCCTCCCTTACTTCTGAAATGTCCCTCAGACCTTATTTTTCAAAGTGCTATCTCCATCTGCTCCACTGAGTTTCGATTCTGTTTTGCTCTGTGGCTTCTAACGCATCACTGATTCGTTCTTCGTACTGTATTTGTAAATAAATCGCGCTGGCAAGGAAAGTATCCTGCGATTTTTTGAGATTTTTGAGATTTTTTAAGCTCCAAAAAATGAATAGCGTGAAGATCCTTTTGATGAAACGACTTAGCTGCTTCTGCTAACTGGGCGAAGTGGTTCACCGCTCTGATTTTACACTGACTGCATTCTGTATTCGAATACAGATTGAAGCCCGTAGATTAAGTGGCAAAATTGAAAGAAAAGTACAAATCCTCTGCGTTTCTTCGTTGCCCTCATCGTTCAACATAGGCGGCATCAAAGAAGTCTGCTGCTCGAACACGGTGAAATCCACGAGTGCATATGGAACAGATCGTGGCGAGACATCGGGAAGACGTTGGATACCGCGGTAACAGGGATCGGCTTGCGTGGCGTCCTGCAAGGCCTTCGAAAAACAACTTCTGCTCGTTTCTTGCCTTTATGTGGTACGACTTGTGGAAGCGTCAGCGTTTCTCATTTTGATGAGAGGTGAAGTTGATGAAAGGCGACGTGAACACCCTCTTTCGGTTTCACCCTGAGATTGTAGGTGGGCTGGAATGAAAATGGTCTAGCTGAAGGCGAATCGGGTTGCATGATGAGATGATTTGGAGTTCTGAATGATGCTAGAGTGCGAGAGACGGTTTTTATTTTGAGAAAAGAAGTGTAGTGATTACCTGGATTGCAGGGTTTCGAAACTGGCAGCACCAGATGGCAAAAAAATCCTCAGAGTATCGTTCAGTATCAGGAATCAGCTTCCGTTCGCACTTTGTGCTTCTTAACAAACTCACCGTGTTTTGATGCGTCCTCTCAAGGGAAGACGCGGCACCAGATTGAGCATTCGTTCCTTCTCCTTTTGCAAACTTTTCAGTGTTTCCAGAGTGATACCTAACAAGTGCGGTGAGAAAGATCGGTGCCTTCATTCCCGAAAAGATTGACTGCTTGCATTCGTTTCCCGGTTGAATCCGTGAGCCAACGCTGGAAAATCTGGTTGACACATCGTTAGGGACCTTCTAGCACTGGACCATCTCATCTTACAAACGGCGCCGCCTCAAACTGAAAGCAAAGGAGAGTCGTCCAAGAGGTTTCATTCTACTGAACGAGTAAAATCATCGAACCCAAAGTCGGATCCAAGGTCATCGTCTCGAATGAGGTTTTCAATAACTTTTTGTGACCCGATCCGTGCTCTTGAGAATGTCGAAATAAAACCCAGACAAGACAAATGACAAGTTTCATTGCAATTACTGAAGGAAACAGCGGCAAAGAGAAATCTCTGGGAAAGAGTGCCTTTAGAGCTTTGCTTTGAGTTCCAGATCTATCAGCTGCGGTGGACTTCAGATGAAGACGCTTCGGTACTTTTACCATGCAGCAGGTTATCTTCGAATACAAAAGATTTATTGCTCATCCCATGACTCCATGACAAAAGTCTACGACAAAATCGGAAGATGAGAAACGCTTCCATGATGCATGGGTACTTTGATATTATGCACACGGAAGAATTTGTGTAAAGATTCGAAATCAGCCTTGAAAATTCTCTTTTTGACCTCAAATTACCTCGTCATGTTTTCCTGCCCAGTGGCAGTGTATTTCTGAGTAGCCATTCCAAATGGCAGCAGTACATATCTTCGTTTCTGTTGTCAGTTTCTAGCTAATGCATTGCACACGCCGACTTGCAAAACTCTTGTGGTAGATAATGGAGCTTCCCTATGCTGTCCCTATAGTTCTTTTCGCTTCTTGAAGAGCTACATACTGGAGGGTATGAAGGTTGGCATGCGGAGTGGGGCGTACTGCAAGAAGTATCAGAACCAGCATCCATTCCTAACAGTTGTTGCACACACGTCATTCACAGATTTTCTTTCATGGAGATTTTTCGTCAATGGCTGAGGAGGTTCCCTACCATACGATCGTGACTCTAAAGACTCTTCTTTCCCTACTAGTCTTATTTTCGCTACCGCTGAATTGGGCGATCATGGAAACCCTCACTGTAGAAATCATGCTTTAGAAAGCATCGGGCGTCCCCAGCTCCTTGTTTCTAAGCCACGGATTGCTATCACTGCACTTGTTTTTCATTCCTGGAGTGGGAGACTAGGATATCTGATGCAAGCCAGCTTCCACGGTTAAATTTCGTTCTCTTCATGCTAATGCCAGGGAATGATCGATAATTGCATTTCACTAATTTCATTTTACGCGATCCCTTGCTCCACTCAAGTGGTTGATGTACTTTATTTTCGCTTCAAGTGGCGAGAGGACTGATAGATTTGTTGGTTTCCGTGCTCAATGCGGCATTTCGTAGAACCATAAGCAGAACCCTCCCAATTCGATGTTTGCAATCATTTCGTCTTTAATTGAATTCGATTCTGTGAAAGAAATTTCCATTTCTTCTTAAAAGGTGTCTTCTTAAAGCAGATTCCAGAAGCATCGGAGCTAGTTGAAATCGGAAACCTCCGGAACGGAGTTTTGTCATTAATCCGGGAGGCTGCGATCACTTCACAGATGCGTACCCCCCCCCTCCCGATGAGTGCTTCAAACTCGAGAAAAAGTCAGCGCCGATTAGCTAAGTAGACGGGAAGGAGCTTCCGAGATGAATCGGAAATTCCGAGAAATTTCTGACCTTGAGACCCGTTCCAAACTCTCCGGGCTGATGAGTTCGCGTGGTAGCGTTTTTCAGAGACCCGGAGATTGGCTTCAGCAAATGGTGCTGAAATGGAACTTCTTCATTTTCTGATTTACAGAAACAGATTTCAATGACTGCTACGGAATTTACTTGGAATTTACTTTCCATCATTCGCGAACGGCTCTTCGGATCAGTTGCCTGTTTGAAATTATTACAAATGTGGACTGCTCTTAGAAACCCTCACTTCTTCTCGTTAACGGGCATAGCTCCCCATGTTGCCTCAGTTCCACGAAATGAGTGCAGACCCTCATGCTTTTCCTGGACAGCCCTTCGCACTTTCTCTTTAACGACATTCAACCGAATGCTTTCCTCCACCGCTCAAATTAATCCAGGAACACCACTCGTTTTCTTTCCAGCAGGGCTGTTCGTAGCAAATGATAGCCGCTGCATTCGGGAGAAGTCACTCCTTAACTTTCATTACAGCCTTCGAGCGCCTTTCCGTCACCGGGAATGCGTGTGGGAATCAACTTAGCATAGCATTAATAAGAAAAACCGGCGGGAGAAGTATCGATCTTGTTGGCGAGGCGAAATAAAAACACGACCCGCTGCAGTGGACAGGAATCCTGGAAGGAACGAAACACCTTGAACACAGGAACGTA